>KZ451978.1:1057692-1195979 GCA_002786265.1 Apostasia shenzhenica
TATATATATATATATATATATATATAATATTTGATGCTAGATTCCACTTGCTAACAATAACATCACTATCAATAATTACAGGCTAACTAAAAAGTAGCATCACATGAGCCACCACTTTAATAATCCAATAAATGAATTGTGGTACTTTAGAAAAATATTCTAATTACTTTTGATACATGAATATATAATTTTATCTAAAAGAGAGGCTAATAATGAATCTTTTAGGTACAATTTCGTTGTCTTCATATTTTATATTAATAGCTTCTTTAACTAATTTATCATTAACTTTTTGTAAAGTAGTGCTAACCAAAAGTTAAAAATTATGGGAAGAGATGATAAATATTTGAAGTTTGAACAAAAATTTAAATTCAATTTTTTTGTCTAGTTGTAGAACTATGCTTTGTGCAAAATAGGTTATTTAGTAAAAAATGAAAAAAAAAACTCTTTTTTCAGTTAGATTATCAATAAAAATACATTCTTTTATTTAAAAAAAAAAGAGATAATTACCTATATGTCACACAATTTAGTTTTATTTATACTTTACACATCCATTCTTAGTTAATTATGCTATGCACACTCAAAATATTACAAAATCTTACATACACACATTTGAGTTAAAACTAAATCAAAATCTATTTGAAAAAAATATTCTATTTGTAAATCATTAAAATTATATTTTTACTCTTAATTATACATATTTTTTCTTTTCCTCAATACCACACTAAATCGTTGATTTGTTCTAAAATTAATTCACGTCGCGGATGTCTCCTTCCTTTGCCGCCACTTAAACATTAAGATTTTAAGATTTTCATTCAAAATATATTTAAATATTCTTAAAATAATATGATGAACGACCCAGATTTTTTGTAATCTAACTATAATTAGGTTATTAAATAATTATGATTGCTCATTATAATAGAAATAAGTTAAAATGTGTGTATATAAGATTTTATAATATTTTGAGTATGCATAGCGTAATTAACTAAGAATGGGTGGGTAAGGCATAAATAAAATTAAATTATGTGGCATGTAGGTAATTATCCAAAAAAAAAACAAATTAGAAGTAATCACTATCATCTAAACTGTATATGTAACAAAACAATAATCTCTTTTATTATGGAGTAAATGAAATCACACATATTCTATATATTAGGTAGCACATATTAATTTGACTTATCTATTAGCTAGGTAGAAATAAATTTCAACTCAATCTATTTGACATAAAATTTGTTATAGAAAACAAGGTTGGCATTTACAAAAGGAATATCATATCATTATTTAAGTTTAGAGTGCATTACTTATTTACGTATAACATAACTTAAAATAATGTTATATACTTACATATAGTACTATAATTAAAAATTACTTTAATAGGATGGAAAAGAAATTTTTTTTAATTAAGGTATATAATATATAGAATGAGAAATGAATATATCCAAAAAAAAGTTAGTATTACACTAATTGAAGATGAATTTAGAGAAAGTCAGTTTAGATAGTTTGGATATATATAAATTATAAGCCGATTGAATCTTCAGTTAGAAAAATTTAGTGATCTTAATTACTTAGACTTTAATAAAAATTATAAAAAATAAATATAAATTATAAGAATAAAATACAATAAAAATAAAAAATTCATACAGTCGATCCCATGTAGTGAGATTAAGGTTTGGCGTGAGGACTAAAACAGGATCAAAACAGGACCAAAACAGGACCAAAATGGTACTAATTTAAATAATAATAATAATAATAATACATAAATTTTTTAAATCATTCTACACAAATTCAAATATAAAAAATATTATTTTACTTTACATACTCAATAATTTTAAAAAAAATATCAACTTTATTTCACATTTTAGACTAAAATATTCAAATCAAGTATTTTGATTTAAGATGTGAAATAAAATTTATATTTTTATTAAAAATTATTGAGTATGTGAAGTAAAATATATTTTTTATATTAAAATTTATGTAAAATAATTAAAATAATTTATTTATTATTATTATTATTTAAATTAGTACTATTTTGATTCTATTTTGGTCCTCGTGCCAAACAGAGCCAGGTTTAATAATAATTGTTGTTGTAGGGTATGTAATATATAATTTTTTTAAAAAAATTTATATAAAATACATAATTTTTAAGCGAGCTGGCGTTAACCGTTCCTTTCCTCCGAGAATCGCCGTGTGCTTTCGCCGTCGGGTAGGACCGCATAATCAACGGTGGTTGTTGAGCTTCCCCGGTGGAGTTCCCCATCCGACGGTTGTCGGCTGGCGGGACCCCTCGGCGGGAAATTCTGGCTTTCGATTCTGTGACGGCGCCGTCAGACAGCGACGTCCAATGGCGTGAGGAAGAAGTCTTCTGCGGCGCCCCACAAGACAGCTGCAAGCATTATATAGAGTAAATTACACCGGGATACCTACTAGAATACATAATATCACACAAATTCAAAAGTTTACAAATTTACCATCTATATTAGTTAGATTTATTTTTATTTTTTTAATATTAAAAGTTTATAATATGTGTTGTTATACAGTAAGAGAGAGATGAATAATTTTAATATTTTATAAAATTTAATATTAAAAAAAATTAACTTAATTGATATATTATATGAGACTCAGTAGTTTAAATTAATTTATAAAATTGTGGATTTATATAATATTATATTATAAATTGAAAACTTAGGTATAATTTATTCAATATTATATATTTTTTATGTTAAAAAAAATTATATTTATAGATGATAAAAAACGAGACGACATCCTATGATTTTCAATTTTTAGATCACATTGATATAATTATTAGGATATAATTACCCCAAAAATATCATATTTAGGATATAATTTTTTTGATTGAAAGATGCATAGTAGCATTGGGATAAATTTTTGAGGTAATTAAAATATTAAGTAACATTTATCAAGTAAAATATGAATCAAATAAATTCGCAAAATATGAATCAAACATATTTATTAATTGGCTCGACATATACTCTAATTATTATTTCTAATATTCTATTTCAAAATAATAAATAAATATATTGTATAAATATACAAAATTATATTTTTTATTGTAAAAAATATTTAATTTAAGTTTTATCTAAATCAATTGACGGCTTAAATTAGGCTGAATAAAATAACGAGCTATAAACATAACTCATAATTTTACCCAATAAATTTGACTAATTAAATTTAATTTGAGGTAACATTTCGTGATCTCATTGTAGAGGCATTGTCAGCTTTGATTTTAAAAAAGCTGCGTGATTTGAGTGCTTCCCAGGAGGTCACCCATCTCAATGCTACTCCAACCCAAGCACACTTAACTATAAAATTTTCTATCACCAGCCTCACGATTTTGCCCCAAAAAATATTTCTACTATTTGAGATCATGTTATCTACTTATACAGCTCAGGATCTCCCTCCCTCTTTCTTAAGACATTGGCCACGGGCGTCACAGGCCCACCAGCTTTCACCTGATTTGTCCTCGAACCACATCGTACTATGGGAGGTCGGCTTTGGTATCATGTTGTAACATCCCGTGATCTCATTGTAGAGGTATTGTCCGTTTTGACTTTAGAAAAACTGCGTGACTTGAGTGCTTCCCAAGAGGTCACTCATCCCAGTGCTACTCTAACCCAAACACGCTTAACTACGGAGTTTTCCATTACTAGCCTCACGGTTTTGCCCCCAAAAGATGCATCTACTATTTGAGATCACGTTATCTACTTATACAACTCAAGATCTCCCTTCCTTTTCGATGTGGGACGATTCATTCATGTGCCCCTCTATCCAATCAGCTCTACACTGTCTAGCTAGGACCGAAGCCTCAATCCGAACAGGATACTTGAGTTGTTCGGGAACCACATTCGGCTAACCCTGCTCGAAGATTTAGTTAAACTCATTCACGTGCCATGATTGAATGGCACAGTGATTTTTTTCTTTAACACTACTTGATTGTAAAATTTTATTATATTTGACATATTGAATATTGTTGGTGAATTATATGTAAAGTAAAGCAACGAATAGTCCGACGAGTAGTTAGGCAAGAAAATCAAACCATGCAAGTAAGGGAAATAAAGATAATAAAATAATAATGCAATTAGTTAAATATTAAATTTATGTTTCTCGAAGATAACCTCCTACATCCACGAGAGAGACATTAACATATAAAAAAATAAAAAAATAAAAAATCTTTCACTAAGCACTCAATTCTCAATCTCAATATTTTTTTATTTTATAAAGTTGATGAAAAAAATTTATTTTAATATTAAAAAGTGTGTAAGATATGAAATAAAATTAATTACTATATGAGATATACATGGGATATAATATAAATTAATTATTATTTTGTTATATGTGAAGTAAATAGGATGTAAAATAAAATTAATTTTTATTTAAAAATTGATGTGAAATATTAAAATTAGCAATTTGTTTTTATAAAATTAACAGTAATTTTAATATCACAAGCCTGTGATTTGCATATGAAACCCACGTTTAATTGGCAAGAGCTTAACCGGCTTTCTTTAATGGGCTTTTTAACGGGCTTAAGTAAAAGCCCATTACAATTTTTTTTACTTGGATCATAATTTAATAATCTACATTTTATTTAATTGAGGAATTTTAATATTATTTAGATATAAATATAATTTAAATGTCCATGAATTTAACAATTATGCCCCGTTTGTTTTTAAGTTTAGAATTAACCTGGTTTAATTTTAAACTGGCATATCACATCACACATAAAATTTAATATTAAAAATTAACTTTATTTCACATCTCACATATATTACTAAAATAATAACTAACTTATATCACATCCCTCACATATCCCAATATAATAACTAACTTTATATCACATCTCTCACATATCTCAATATAATAACTAACTTTATTTCACATCATTCACAATATTTAATAAAAAAAAATCTCTATCTAAATTTAATTTTAACCTTCTTAAATTTAACCTTACAAATAAACAGACCCTTATTGTTAATTCAAGAGGTAATTGTTTTAATGCAACTTAAATGTAAATATCATTTAAATGCCAGCTATTATTATTTATAAATTATTATTTATTTAATTTAATATTATTTTATTGAGAGATTTTTAATTTTTATTCAAAAATATCATCAACTTAAATAATTAATTAATCTAAATAATCTCTTTTCCAAAAAAATTTATTTTTATACTAAGCAACCACGGCGCAAACACTTCTATAAACGTTTCCATATACGATATAAATTACAACAACTTAAAAACCATAATAAATATTTCAAACGAAAATCAATTTTTTCTAAAAAGTCTTGTAAGTATTTTAAATGTGGCGAAGAAGGCCATTATGCTAATAACTATAAAAAAGACATTAAAATCTTAGAAGAAACACAACTTCAAATGGTAACAAATTATTATGTATTATTCAAGGAAATGATTTGAAAACTTTATCAGAAATTGATTATGAAATTTTATCAATCGATGAATCTAAATAATCTCTTTTCCAAAAAGTTTTACGCATAAATTTTATAAGTTTCAAATTCTTTCTTATCTTACTCATTGAAAAAAATGTGCAAATTTTAAAACTCTATATAATTTCTCAAAAAATATTTATATTGAGAATTATTTAAAATTTGAAATATAAATAGTTATTCTACTCGTAGATATGATATAAAAATAATTATTTATTTAAATATATATAATTTTAAATATACTTCATTTTAATATTGAAAAAAGATGGGTATTAAAATTAAGCTTTTGTTGTACACATAATTTTTTAAATTCTTTTTTGCCTATATCAAACAATAAACTATAGAGCTCATATAAAAACATAGAAATCCACAAAAATAAATTTGTAAAAATCAAACTTGTACTAAATTATTTTTTAACAATAATTAATTCATGCATTTTTATTATAATTTACTTGTATTTTTAATATTCAGACTGTCCACTACTTTTTCCCAAGAAATTTATCAAGAAAAACATTATTATTATGAAAAAAATGGAACAAAGAAAAAAATCAAACAAATGTGAGAATAAAGTGAAGGCTACATTGGATTTCCCTAAAACAAACTATTATTTATCTAAAAAGAATATACTAATGACTATGATCCTCTACATATAGCTGAAAATTAAGGTTAAGTTATGTGAGATTAGATTACTGATTTTTATTAATAAAATAAATTAAATATATAAAAAAATTTGATTATTTTAATGAGATCTTAAAAAGATTGACATTTTCATGAGTATCCTTTTTGATTTGAATGATATTTTGAGCGTTTATGTGAGCTAAAACTATATCGTAATAAATTTACCATTTGGTGACGACAATATACATTTTTTTCATGTATTCTCTTTTCTACTCTCTTACTTAAGAGGCAAAATGCTCGTGCTATGTATCTGAATAAAGTTGTCATGCCGTGTTTTTTGCCCATGACCACTTATCAGCTGGCTACATAGCTATTCATATACTGCACAACGACTAAGTCATGGATTAAAAAAAGGTAATTATCATTAATAAAGAGTGAGATTATTAATTGTAGGTATGAGCTAATTGTATAGCCAATCTTACCACAAAGTCTCCTTTGCATTAATAGAGTCCATCTAACCTATATATTCTTATCTATTTCACTTCTATTATAAATACCTGTATTTATAATAGAGAGAGGATTCTAGACAGATAAATAAAAATATTATTTTCTCTATTCAATTATAATTCAGTTGTTTCACTTCGATCATCTACTTTGTTTGCTTTTGTGCCAACATTTACTATAATCCTCTCCTACATTGGCATACACAATGAGCCTTCCTTTCTTCTTTCTCTCTCTTAGGGTTTGTTTGGTGAAATATTAAATTTAGAAAAGAAATTTTTTTTTTATAGAATTAATAAAAAAAAGAAAATTAATATTGGAAGGTGTATAGAATATGAAATAAATTTGATTTTAAGGTTGAAATTTATATTGAATGTGAAATAAAGTTATTAAAATTTATAATAAATTTAAAATATTATTAAAATATAATTTTACCTATTTTTAGGCTTCAGCTAAACAATCCCTTAGCATTGTCTACTTGCACTTATTCCTTAATAAAAATATGAAAGAGTAGATACCACTTTTATAATTTCTATATTATAATGATGTTATATATATATAAAAAAATTAATTTTGTCAATTTGTATTATTACTACATGAAAAATCTTAGTTGACCTTAATATTTGATGTCATTTATGAGAAATGAGTGGCATTACTTCAATAAAAATGTAATTAATCTCACTTTAGATCCTATCACACTATTTTATTTGTTTGCCTAAGTTAAGTTTAACTTAAGTTAAAAATATTCTTATAAGTCGCATTGTACACAAATTTCAATGTTAAGCTAATAATATTTTAAATCAAACATAAACTACAACATTAAAATTTACTTTATTTAATATTTTAGATAAATTTTAAAATAAAAAATTTCCTTTGTTTCATATATCTTATATACCTTTTAAAATATAACTAACTTTTTTTCAAAACATTTATAAATCTCAAAATAAAAATTTCACATCCAAAATTTATTTTTTATCCTCATTAAAAATAATCTCTAAGACGAGCAACTATAGTTTAAGAATTGAAGACCATTTTGGTTAAAAGATATTCGTATATATAAAAATTGTGGTAGGTTCATAGCCAATTAGTCGTGAAACATTGAGAAGATGTCGAGCAATTACTTAAGTATCTCAAAGATATTTGAATTACACAAAGAGCACTTTAAAATAAAATATATTGAGATAAAACATTAAAATAATATTTTATTAAGATAATTAAAAAATAAATTTGTGACAAAATTTATAATTTTTGTATATATATATTTTTTGACTAATATCTAATATTAAATATTTAGATATTAAATATTTAGATATTAAATATATTTGTAATACTAATTCCTAAAGAGTAAAATATTAATGGAACCTTTTGGAAAAAATAAAAAAAAATCAGAAAATTCTAATTACATTAAATAAATGAAATTAAAAATATGGGTAGGTGCATAATTACTTGACTAGAACATGATCCACCCACCATCAAACCAAATAAAAAAAGAAAAAAAGCTAATCAATTAATTATTTAATTACTAAACTGATGCTAATTAGGGTTAGTTGACCCAAAGCACGTTTTTAACCCTGGCCTTGTTTGGTTGGAGGCCAGGCCATAGCCAAAATGATCTCCAATTATTTTATTAAAATTTATAATAAAAAAAATTAAATATAATATATTAAAAATTGTGTAGAATATAACACAAAGTTAATTTTTTATATTGAAGTTTATATATTGATGATGAAAAATAATCTTTTTTTTAATGAAATTGTTGGAGGTTATTTTGGTCACGATCTTAACCACAATGGCCTCTAACTAAACAGGACCTTAAACTAACCCTTGAACAAGGCTCATCGCTCATCTAGAAGAATAATTTTGAAAGTTCAGGGGCGAGAATGTCAAAAATCCACATTAGAGTAGAGAAAGGTGAGTCGGGGTGAGAGTTTAGCTCGAAGATCGATAGTCGCACGTGTTGGGATTAATATTTAGTTTGAATTGAGCTCGGCTTGACTCGATCTCTATTTTTTTAAAATTATAAATAATATATTTAATTATTTATTATAGTTATTTTATTATTTATATATAAATTTGTGTTAGTTGTAAGATATCTTTTTAAGTGATCTTGTGATTATGATTAATCTGAATTTATATCTTAGTTGATATAAATTTTTTTTAAAAAAAAATTTAATTTCTGAAGAGTTTATATTGGCTTGATTGAGGCCCGAGTCAAACTGTGGTCTTTATCTGTCAGTTGCTGTTTGACCCGATTTTATAATTATAATTAAATTAGTTGTTAATAATAGTTTGTTCATATAAACATTATAAAAATAAATAATAGTGCTAAATATCACTCATTAATATAAAAATATTAGTAATATTATTTCAACAATTCTATACATAACACTAATGTAATTTTTTATAATTGAAAATATACTATTATTTTATTAAATAAAATTAAAACTTTTTAGTCATATAATTTAGAATTTCAAAAAGAACGTAATATAGAGCGAGTAAAATTAATATTTTTAGAACATTGTGAAGTAATATCTTTGTTATAGTTAATAAATAAATAAGATAATTTTATGTATCTTATATATAAATAGTATTCAGTTATTTAAAATAAAAATAATAAAAATAAAACTTATTTTTCATTTTATAATACATAAAATCTCATATATTTATATTAATTTTATTGAACATTATACGTAGCTTTTAAAATAAAGCATTTTATGTTTCATTTTAGTTGACTCGTAAAAAGGCAAAAAAAAGCATAAAAACTTCTTTTTGTTTTCCAATAATTTTTTTTTTCACTTTTATTTTATAATTTTCTTTTTGAATATTAAGAAATCTTAAAATATTTTATCTATATTTTATTACTAAAATAATTTTTGATTTATCATGTAAATAAAGTAATTAAGATATCTAAAAATCATAATCAAAATTTCAAATTCAAGTGAAATAAAGATAGATAATTTCTATAAAATAATAAAATATTACTTTAATTTTTATATATTTAATATTAATTATAATAATATAAGATAATTTTTTAAAAAATATTTGCATATATTAACATATAATATAATAATTTATATTTTAATATATTATATAAGTACTATTTATATTATTATATTAAATTTGTGCATAAATTTGTGAATTTTAAAGTTTAAGAAAAGAAAAAAGAAGATAAATAATAAACTAGAGAGACCGAAAGAAAAGGAGAAATGAAATATTAAAAAATAAGGTTGAAAAATTATTTGATAATTATTTTTTAATAGTATATTTTAGATAATTTAAAATTTTAGCAACTATATAATTATTAATTTTTTTTTTGATAAATAACTATATAATTATTTTTTGATAGTATATTTTAGATAAATTAAAATTTTGGCTAATTTTAATAAAATAGTATAGATTGTTATACCTGTCACGACAGCTAGAAAGGAAGTGAACCAACCGAGAACCGTTACGCCTAACGCCGTTTCCATCTGTACCGGCCTTTCCGTTAGCAGTCCATTTGCTGAATTCACTAAATTGCCCTTCCTTTTGCCTCCAAACATCCCGATAATGCGGGGGTTAAAATGTAAACTGATCCAACGGAATTATTTTTCAGATTTATTTAATTTTTTAATTGTATAATGGATTCATGATTACTGCGTTTTTCACAGTTTCTTTCTCTTCAGTCTTCCCTCACCGGCTTGTGGGGATCACTCCCTCTGCTCCGCTCGGTTCTTTCTGCTGTTCGTCGGCTTCCCTTCTTATCCTCCCCCGCCGCCGGTAAACCTCCTTGCCAAGCCTCCCTACGGCGGCGAGGAGGACCTTCGCCGCTGCCGGAAAGCGCGACGCTTGCTTTTTGACCAATAAAGGCCACAGAATTCGACCTCCTCGGTGCTTGTGCCTTGCCTTGGGGAGAAAGGATCGGATCTCGTTGAGATTTGGCCGTGAGAGGGTAATGTGGAATCTGTTCCTGGAGCGGACGGTTGTTTTGCGGTCTCTCGTGTGGGAGATTGCGTTCTAGGACTCGTCTGCCTTCTTCGGCGTTGGATTCTTCTGTGAAATCCTCCTTTCCCTTTTGTCGGGCGTATCTGATTAGCTGAGTTTTCTAAAAATGGTATGGATGGAGATGTTGCAGTTTTCTTTGATCTTTTCTGTTCTTTGTTTCATTTATAGTTCAGGCGTGATGTCCATTTTCTATTTTCCTATTTCCAGCTATCTTCAGATTGTAATTCGTGTGATGTACACCGTTTTTGATATATTTTAAGGCTAAAGCAAATTTATGATGGAGATGGCAAGTTCTCTGGCTTAGCTATTTGAATTCATTGATAATTTAACCCTTTTTGGCTTTCAACATATGGTGCTTGTCAGAGGTTGATGGAATTCTCTGTTGCATTTTTCCTGAAGAGTAGGGCTGTAAATGAACTGAACTAAACCTAAACGAGTAGTGGTTTTTTCAAGTTCATGCTCATTTATCAACACCACCTTGGACTTGGTTCGCAAACATAAACACATGCTTGGGCTTGGCTCATTATGGTTTGCAAACGAGCTTTCTAATTTGATCACAAACATCTTCATATACATTTGAATTCATGAACACAAAATATAAACAAGATCTTGTAAAGTACGTTAATTTGTTCATGAACAAGCTCATCATTTTGCTAATTTATAATTCATATTTTTTTTAAAAAAATTAATAAGATATACTTAAAATTCTAAATAACCACTAAATGAACCTCTAATTGTGCTTTAAAAGTGCCTCATTTTGAGCCTTTTAAATAAGCATATTTATGAGTTTTATATGACCATTTTACAGATATTAACAAACCAAATATTAGTATGTTCAGGTTTATTCATTTATTGATTAAGCTTTTAAAATTATGTTAAAGGTTATTCATTAATATTGACAAAGTGAACACAAATGAGCTCTTACTGAATTGAATATTGCACTTTTTACTAAATGCTTAGTTCATTTACAGTCCTACTAATGAGAACTTAGGCCCTGTTTGGCGTGAGGATTAAAATCAGGATCAAAATGATACTAGTTTAAAAAAAAATAATAATAATAATAATAATAAATAAATATTTTTAATCATTTTACACAAATTTTAATATTAAAAAAATATTATTTTACTTCACATACTCAATAATTTTTAATAAAAATATCCACTTTATTTCACATTCTAGACCAAAATACTCGATTCCGAATATTTTGGTTTAAGATGTGAAATAAAGTTGATATTTTTATTGAAAATTATTGAGTATGTGAAGTAAAATAATATTTTTTTAATATTAAAATTTATATAGAATGATTAAAAATATTTATTTATTATTATTGTTATTATTTTTGAAACTAGTACTATTTTGGTCTTGATTTTGGTCCTCGCACCAAACAAGGCCTTAATACGTAGTTTGGCCTTTTTTGTGGAACAAGTGGTACAATCACACAGTTCCACCAGTAGTACGAGCTTGATGCTAATATCCACCATCGATTTATGTGGACTAGACACTCGAGATCTGTGGGGGCGCACAACATAGACCTCTCATCGGATGAGGCAGTGGTCACTAGACATTAGCCATAATGTATTAACTATTAAGTGATCTAGAGTTGAGGACCAGACTATGACGACTTATTTGTCACATAATTACTAATTATACTAATAGAGAAAGGAGCAGAGATAACGATGAAAGAAAATAAGTAAATCAAATATTTTATGAGAGTTCACAGTTCTATAATTTGAATCAAAAATATACTAGGAAATATAAATAAATAACTCAAACCACCAAAGTCTCAACTAAGCACATAAGCAGATAGGTTTCTCTCTATGTAAATAAAGAAATAAACTAATTCTCTTCTTGATTGGCATTCTTCTCATTCCAGTAATCATATGCTTTATTGCTCGCCATATTAATGACGATAGTCCATTAGAACAAACTCAATGGGTTATATACTAATAAAGCTTTTACAATAAAAATATTAAATACTAATAGCATGAGGATGCTAAGGTAGATGAGTGGGTATACACGAAAATATAAAATGAGAAATGAGTATATCTGCGAGAAAGTTGAGATATACCGCTTCAGTTAAGGATAAGCTTAGGAAGAGTCAGCTAAGATGATTTGGATATATAAATCGTAGGCCGATAAAAATTTTAATAAAGAGAGTTAAGTTATTAAATTTTGCCTGTATTAAAAGAGAAAAGGGAAAACTAAATACGATATGATAAGAATTTATTAGAAAGGATTTTACATATTTGGAGATACGTAAGGACTTGTTGTTTGATAGAGCACAATGAAAATGAAAGATTCATGTAGCCGAACCCACCTAGTGGGATAAAGGCTTAGTTGATGTTGTTGCTAGACATGATGGTTGGTTCTACTATATTTTCGAAAATTGATCTTAAGAGTGGATGCCTTCAGGTTAGTATTAAGCTTGGAGATGAATGAAAAGCAACTTTCAAATAAGGTATAAAAAAATATTACTTCATAGTAATTTTAATAACTAAGCAATTATCCACACATTTCCTCTAAGTATTAGCCTTTTTTAGAGTAAGAAGAGCATGCATAACATAAGAGCTCAAACTTTTTCTTACAAACTCTTTTTCTTAAGTAGTACATCTACTTTTCTCTTTAATTCAGCATGTTTAGTAGGGTTCATATGGTGATGAGGTAAGTTCGACAAGATAATCAGATCAATTGCGTGTTGAATTTCACGTATTGGGGGTAGGCAGTCAAGTAAGTTTGTAGAAAAGACATCAAAATGCTCACTAAAGAAAGAAGTAACCTCAGGAGGCTACTCAACAAATTGACTTTCTCTAACCTCATGAATAATAATTGCCCAAACACAATTATCATTATTGATCTCTTTTTCTAATTCTCGTACTCCAATAAATATAAACTTTTGCCCTTCCTAATTTGTTAAGATATTTCGCTCTTCTTTTTTGGAGAAGTCGTCAGTGGGGATGGACCAACTACAATATATAAAAGAGTATCAATTTGTATGGTCAAATAAGGTGACATTAAGATCATATAACTGTGGTTGTCCTAAGATCACAATACCAACTTTCATGGGTAGTACGCCCACATCATACTCTAGAGGAGTCAGCCTAATAAGAGACACTAGCAATTGTGTTTATGCAACCTTTATTTTTTTTAAATATCTTTTCTTTAATGTGAATGAAAGTATGCAAAATCAATGTTCTTCGCAGTCACTCTCTTTAGATTATGCTAGAACTCATGTGACAACTCTTAGGGTCTGTTTGGCAACAACCCAAAAAAAATGCTTATTTTAGCCATGGCCATAACTTTAAATTTATTTTTAAAAAATTTAAAAATTATTTTATATCTCATCCTACACAAATTTCAATATTAAACAATCACTTTATTTCACATCCAATATAATTTTTAATATAACTAACTCACTTTATTTTATATCATAGATATTTTTCTAAAAATTTTCACAAAATTTTTTCAAATCATTTGTTTTTCTCCAACTAAACAGAGCCTAAAGTGAATATTACGTTGGTTGGTGTTAGCCTCACCATCAATATATTCCACCTCTTTGTCTTCACAACCATATTCATCAGCCACAATAGGGTCAATTTCATAAGCAGGCTCTCACCTTCAAGTGTAAGAGTGTCCTCAATAACCTTATCAAACTTTTAAGATTTCAGAGGGACATTCAGAGCATATGGCTAATTCTCTGATGCCTATAGCATCATATGGAATGACAAGCATTCTATTTTAATGATTTGGCCATAATGGCATTTCCTTTGTATTTCCTCGTCAGTAGTGATCAACTTGTCGAGGCAGCAGGATTATTAGATATCGCAAAAGTGGCAATTGCAAATCAATTTGCGTGGAAGTATGTGACCTCTGAAAACGCTTAATAGTTTTGATCCATCTGATAATCTCAAAAGTAGCAATTCAATAAAAATACAGCTCACGCTACACTATATATCCTCCCTTAGGCCAACACAGAATCTAAATAAGATTATATCAGGATCCTCATTTGATCCATCATATGATATATTCCAATATGATTTTCGAACTTTGGGACAAGTGTTGCTATTGATCTAAAAGAGAATCAAAATATGTAGGAAAAGTGTACTTTTCCCTTAAGATTACTTTGAGTTTTGCTTAAGATGTAATGCTCTAGAGGTACACCTCGTCGATGACAGAGATTCTCTATATTGCTGATATAAAACCTAAATTGAGTATTTACAATCTATTCAATTTCATGAATTATGATTCAAATTCTATGAACCAAAAGGGGTAAATTAATTTTATTTATCAAGCATCTAAAATATGTTCTGACTCCAAATCTTAAATAGTAAAATCCCTAATGCCATAACTCTAATTTGGCGAGGTGTGACTAAACCAATATTAATTTAAAATTAAAAATAATTTATTTTAAAACTAGATAAAATCTAATTTTAAAATAAATCTCTCCCTGATAAATAACTGTCAAATTCAAACTAATGACTTAGTCAAATAGGCTCGACTAATCATAATAAACTAGCTTAATTTAATCAATAGACTTAGCTGACTCAACTAACTAAATGTGCCTCAATCAAACCAAATAGGGATTGTAGAATCGGCTATAACACGTCTTTTTGATAAATCGGACCATAACGGATCCATGTGTCTAGAGGAATTGTGATTTTGTTATGGCGTGCTAGAATATTTTTTGAGATGAACTAAAAAAAAATCTCTATCTCCATATGGAATATGGTTTTTTGTCTAATTAATTGTAGCTAGACATAATAATCTTATATCAAAAGTTTTGCTTCTATTTTGAATGAGTCAACCTAGATATAATGAGCATTAAAGATTGGCATCATCGACTCATCAAAAATTAAAAACTTGATGTTATACTTTAAAGCAAGTACTTGTCCCAATTCATTCCTTTATTTGTTGTTTTGTTCATTCATTTCCTTTCTATTCACTTATTTTTATAGTGTACATCTTTCTGTTAACAGGTTGAAGGAAGGGCTTGTTTGTCTAAAGAGCTTAGAAATGGTTTAGAAATTTTGAAGCGTAAAAGGCTGGAACGGATGAAATTGCGTGCTATGGCTGGAACAACTAATGTTGCTAGTACCATGTCTCGAAGTGGTGGAGATGTGTCAAGGGGTTCTTCACTATGTGGAAATAGAATGCATGGATATGCAGATGCATATTCACATAGCATTATGCATTCAAAAGATTTTTCTTCAAATTATAAAGTTAAAAGTTTTGATATCTCTAACTTGGAGTGGATAGATAAGATTCCAGAATGTCCTGTGTTCTGCCCAACTAAAGATGAATTTGAAGACCCATTAGTTTATCTCCAGAAGATTACACCTATAGCTTCAAAATACGGTATTTTTGTACGATCTGTGCTTGATAGTTTCACATTTTTAAGTGACTGGATGTTCTCAATTGTTTAATCAAAAGATTTAGAATTACATAGTTTTGCTGGACAATTTGAAGTGGCTTGAACTCTCATCATTATGTCATTTAAAAACTTTTTTTTTTTTGCAGGATGACATGAGCAAGGATATCGATAATTCTTGTCAGATCATTGTTTCTGCGTGAAGAACAATGGATGCGTAGACTTCACATCTCTATTGTTGTAGTTTGACAACATATTAATTATTAAGAAAAACATCAAAGAGATCAACAAGCTGATGGATAAGCTTAACAATGTCTTTGACATGAAGGACTTAGATTATGTCAAGCAGATTTTGAGCATGAGGATAGAGGGGTATAGGTAGATGAGGAAGTTATAGTTATCACAGGAGTTTTACATCAAGTAGGTTCTCTGAAGTTTCCATATGGACAAAGCTAAACTAGTTTGCCATCTCTTTAGGAAATTATTTTCGACTATCCACCAAATATAGTTCTACAGTAGAAGTGAAGTCGATATCAAATATCCCATACTTTTTGGCAGCAGGAAGTCTGATGTATGACATAGTGTGCATCAGTTCGAATAGATCTCTCGTCGTTGGACTCTTCAGTAGGTTTTATTCCAACCTAGGGAAAGAACACTGGTTGTTGTCAAGCAAATTCTTTGATTCCTCGGATGCACAACAAAGATGGCTTTTTTTTTTGGAAAATTAGCATAACCTTAGCATTACACTACTCAAAATACAAAAATACAATAATCAACTAACATTTTTTTTAGGATATTGCAAAAAGTAATGTGGAGGGGTATGCCTCTTTTCCATTAAAAATTGTCTAACATAACATAGTGTGCTAGAAAATCAGCTACTTTATTAATGTTACGTTGCACATGAGTAACATTATAATATTGAAATAGGAGGAAAATATTTACTATATTATCAATTACAACATCCAAATGTGAATTACCTATTACTACTTGAGGAGGTAGTTGATGTTGTGTCCTTTGCATCTTTTTTGAAGTTGAAATGCCTTTCAATGATATCACAGGAGTTCTTTTTGCACTTTCTTTAGATTCCCTGGTGCCATCAGCTTCTCTTTGCTATCCCTCTGCTGGTTGGTTGATGGCTTCAATTGATTTAAGCTATAGCCGAGAGTAGTACTTGCTCTTTTTCTCCAGCCTATCCTGGATGAATCAGAGTACCTCCATAGAGTCTTCCTCCAACCAAATACTTAATGTCTTGGATATGTCACTTGGGATAGCTTTCAACTCTTCAAGTGTTGCCCATTTTTCAGTTGTGGACATAGTACTTGTAAGGATCCTTTTGCCTCTAGCTAGGATAAAGTTAGCTAAGTGGTCTTTAATGATGAATCCAACTCCAGTTATGCTACCATTTTATACTAAAGCATCAAAGTTAACTTTGATTTATCTGAGAGATGGGAGAATCCAAGTATCTAATGTGAGGCTAAAAGGGCTATTGGTTCCAATAATTCTCATGATAATTCATTATATTAACAGTAAGATTCAGTACTATGATATCAATAGCTTTAGCTGTAAGGTCCAGCCCATCGTGTACCTTAGAGTTGCGGGCCTGCCAACAGTAATAAATGGTAGCTGCTTCAAGTTAAAGCCACATATCCCGTTTATTACACTTGATTGCTCTTGGCATCATCTACAATTTGACCTGTGAGGAAGGGATTAGTGGAAACAATATATGATGGTGCCGAAGGATGTCTCGCACTGCATCATAAAATCTATAATCAGAGCCAATGTGTGTAATGCTCTCCTCGACTCCAAAGTCATGCCAGCTAACCCTCTTCGTTGCAACCAAGCTCGAGTAAGTATAGCATTTTTGCACATTCACCATAAAAACGCTTGAATCCATGGCTTAATAGGTATCTTCCAGCACCAATTACCAGTAAATGGTCCACCCTCCAGAGTGAACAGAAAAGCATAGAGCTGAGTAGTAGGAATCTTCAGCGATTCTTTAGCAGCCCAGATAATTCTGCCCCAACTTGTGTTGTAATCTCTTTTGATTGTCATCATTCTCTCTCATAGTTCCAATCTAAACAACTAATTCATTTTGTTTCTATCTCAGTCAAGCCCATTAGACACATCGGCAACAGTGGCATGGAGCTCAACGACATGCACATTGAGGTAACCCGGCCATCTATTTAGTGGAATGGTTGATAACCATGGGTACTCCAAGAATGAAACCGTTGTTCCCTTCTCCACTAGCCAAGTTATATGACCATCAATCGCCTAAATAAATCAATCTCCACACCCAAGAATCCCCACGTTTCTCCTCAAATTGAAACTTGTGTCTGCCATATTTAGCACGTAGGCTATTCCTTCAAATACAAACAACATTGCCAGAAACTACATCTAGAGTTAAAAATTGTGGAAGTCTAGCCCCCCTTTGCTTAGGCTTGCACACCTCCTCCCAAACTACCTAGTGTATAGCCTTGGACTCTGTACTATTACCCCAAAGAAAGGACCTGATAAGCTTCTCAATCTGATCCAGGACATTGAGCGGAACATAATATGGGACAAGACATAGACAAGAATAAACATTAAGGTATTGTTTATAAGCATAATCCTCCTTGTCAAAGATAAGCTCTTGACTCTCCATGAAAAAATCATGCCTCTGACTGCTGCTACCATAGTTGAAAAGTCCACCTTCTTTGGTCCGTGCTTGGTTAAAGGAATCCCCAAATAGTATCATTGTTGTCCCTCCTACATATGGAATATTCTTCTGATAATAGTCTTTTAATTTTTGGCAATGGTAGGACTAAAAATAATAGAGGGTTTTTCAACATTGACCAACTGTCCTGAATAATAACAGTAACTTCAAAGGCCTTCTTAATATTAATAGCAGCTACAGGAGTGGCTTTAGCAAAGAATAGAAGATCATCAGCAAATATTAAGTGAGAATGAGGCGGTGCATGATGTGTGATTTTGATGCCTGAAAGAGTACCTTGTTGTTCTCCCTGTGAATTATCATGAACAAAGGTTCTAAGTTGAGGATGAATAAATAGGGTGATAATGGGCAACCTTGTCTCAACCCCATTCCAGCAATAATCCAAGGCTCTTCCTATTAATCAACAAAGCATATCTCTGTCCTTTAATACATATATTAACCCATCTCCTCCGCTAGTCCAAGTATCCAAGCCAGTCAAGCACTACATCAAGATAGTCCTAATTGACTCTATCATAAGCCTGCTTCATATTAGCTTTGACTATCATGTAATCATCCCTCATCTCTGTAGTCATTAGCCTATGCATTATCTCTTATGCCAGGATGTAGTCATTCGCAATAAGCCTATCCGGGACAAAAGCATCCTGCTCAAGAGACATTAAGCTCGCAATATGTTCCTTCAATCTATGTACTAGTATTTTAGTGATTACCTTATACACTGTAGTGTAAAGGCTAATGGGTCTGAACTGCTTGGGTTGCTCTGCATTGTTGGCTTTAGGTATCAATACAACAAGAATGTCCTTCTAAGATTGAGGCATGGAGTTAATGCTGAAGGCATGCTGGACGCATCAACCACCTCCTTTTCCACAACTGTCCAATGCCCCTTCAAGAAGAAACTAGTGATAACATTCACCCGTGAAAACACTGTTCCTTTGAATTTCAAGGAAAACACGGTTCCTTTAATCTGCTCTATGGTGACTGTATGGATCAACTATCCTGCTGCTTTCGGTGAAAGAATGGCTTTTGGCTGTAAGTCAGAAGGGAAATTGCTAATCTCATCCTCTGTGCCCCACTTGATAGTAAAGAACTTCATCATTATAGTCAAAATATTTGCTTCCTCAGTGATTTTCTGCCCAGAAGCATCAACAATAACACGAATTCAATTCTGTCTTTCCTCCGTATTGTCGCTCTATGAAAAAAGGTGGTGTTTCTGTCCTCCTTCATCATCCAATGGACCTTTGCCCTTTACTACCACTACATCTTAGCCCTTGTTACGATGGTATTATAGTTAGCTACCAACTGAAGCATTCAGAATGCTCCTCCGTTGTAAGACCCTTAGGAGTGGGGTCCTTCGTCTGGAGGGAAAGAATGGCATGATCTAATTCTTTGGTCTTAGCTAATAAGTCTCCTACTTTTTATTCCATTTCTTCAAAGCCTTAAGAGTTCTTACTTTCTTATTAAGCACTGAGGGCGAACATCCTCTGACAAGATATCTCCATATGTTCTGAACAATCATAGTGGTCTCCTCATACGTCAGCCAGACATCTTCAAACTTGATCCCTCTCTATGAATTGAAGTTGTTTGTACCACAACTCAAGAGTAATAGGCAGGGATCAGAGCCTATGTGTGCCAATTGTGACTTGTAAACCCAGAATCTGATTAAGAGTGGTACAGTTGAACAAGACCTTATCCAATCTCTCCTAGATTCTCCGACCCCTAGCCTGATTGTTGCATTAAGTAAAAGTCAGCCCAGTGAATCCAACATCCTGCAAACTCGTGTCATCCATAAAATCAATAAACTCTTGTCTCACTATATCAACTCTAAACTGACGCCCCCCCTTTCTTCTCCTTCTGTGCCATCACGCAGTTGAAGTCACTACCAATCAACACTTGTTCATCCCAACTTAGAATTGGTTTCAAAACTTCCCAGAGCTCTCTTTGTTGATACTGCTCCTTCGAGGCATATACACCACCAACAATACACCTCCTACCCCTCACTGATGTAGCCTTCACCAATAGAACTTGTTTGTGCTCCAGCATAACATGAACATTAACTTTGCTTTCATCCCAAGGTAGAATAATGCCTCCTGAATAGCCTTGCAAGGGAATAGAAGCAAAGCTCCTCCTTCTCCCAATTAGTTTGTCAATGAAATGCCTATTTACATTGGATTGGTGTGTCTCCAAACGAAACACATGCAAGATGTATTATCTCTAACTATATTATTGACGTAGTTTTGGAAACGTTTTGCTTCTGTTCTCACTCCTCTACAGTTCAAAATATGATTTTATTCATGAGAAGAAGTGATTCCTCCCCCCTTAATCCCAATGACTAATGCGCTGCCCTCTCTATCATCTTTTCGTCTCTTGTGGGCCAAAACTTCAGCTGGGGCCTCAAATACCTCAACCCACACCACTTCCTCATTCTCTGATGAAGGCTTGGTTTTATTTTTCTTCTTCTTGTTATGTTCTGATTTTGTCTTAGGAGGTCCACTAAGAGCAAATTCAATTCCCTCCATCTCCCCACCATCTACAGCCTGCTGCCCACTATTTTCTACCCTACACTTTATTGAAATCTGCTTTGATTTGGCAGGTAGAACACCATTCTATCATCTCCATTGTGTTGTGTAGATGGGTTTTCAAGTATAGTATGCCTCATCTGGTCACTAAACGGATTAGTCATGGCCTTTTGATCAAACTGCTCTTTGCTGTTTTCAGACCTACATTCCTTGGGTTGTGTAGTTGTTCCATCATATTTTGTTTTGCTGAAATGGACTCCTGAAGGGTTGGTTAAGATCTCATTTTTTGAAAGCTGCGAGCAGTTTTCAGCATCACCTTTTGCATTTATTTTGCCAACTTCCTCCCTGCGTGAAGATGCACTCTGCTTTGGTTGCCATCTATGGATCATTGTAGGTTGTTTAGCTTTAGCTTGGCCTTCCAAAACTTCTCCTTGCTTCTGAGAATGTCCACTAGATGTTGTGGCAACCTGATGGTTTCTATTGTTGACTGAACCACCTCCATGGTTGCCTTGCCCTCTTAGTTGTCCTTTTCTTTGGCTCCTTCTATGGTTCACAACAACAGTCCATGAGCCAACATGCCCCTCCTTCCTCTCTTCAAGTGAAATATTAGGTGGCTCACTTGTAGCATCACATACTTCCGTACTACTAAAATGTGGGATTTGGTTTATGCAGTACTACGATTGATCTGTCCTGGATGTGCTTGGGTCATCTCGCTAGCTCTGCTACTTTGTCCTTTCATTATTGTTATTTGTTGGTTGATTTTGGGCGTTAGATTTATCAGAGCAATGTAAGTTGGTATATCCAACAAGCCAGCAATGAAAGCAAAGTGAAGACACACCTTCATACTCAAAGTATTAATAATATCTTCCTTCTGTTCCATCAACCCAAAACCTCAGTTGAAGCGGTTTCTTCATGTCTACCTTCACGCATACACGAGCATATAGTCCCCTATCTCTGCCAGCAGTGTATTGGTCAATCATAAGCGGTACACCCTCTTTGAAAGCAATTGTAGCTAAGCAAAATTCAAAAGGAAGCCTCAATAGCCTTACCCATAATAGGATTGTAGTGATGACACTTGCTGAAGAACAGAAACTGGGCGTCCATTCATCAAAACCAATGGTTTGCTTAGCAATGGTCCAAGCTCTCCCAAGCCAAGCATCATTTTTATCTTCTTCTCTTGCAAAGTTAATGATGAAGTATCCAAGGCCGACAACTATAATTTTGAATCCAACAAAGATGGTTTTGTGCTTAGAAAAGGAACAACCTAAAGTAGTAGGATTCGCAGATGCTGATATGGTCGGAAACGTGGATTTGAAGAAGTCAACTTTGAGATATTTGGTTACATTTGCAGGGGGAGCTATCACATGGCAATCAAAGTTGTAGAAGTGTATAACACTTTCATCACCAAGGCTTAGCTTATTGTAGCAACAAAAGGGGGTAAAGATATGGCTAAAGTGGCTACTTCACATGAAAACCCGCTGTCATTGGATGAGGGAAGTGCTCGAAGAAGAGACCATGTTACCTAAAGAAGATCCACATTGATGATAATTCATTAGATATGATGACAATTGACAAGACCTCGCTAGAGCCTAGTACAAAGTTTGCAGACCTACGATAGGCTTGGAACCCATTTAATAATTCGGGGAAGGGATTCTTTTGGGGATCCCTCCTTATAAAGATGGGTAGGAAGTTGCGAAGGTCATCAAAGAATGTTTCTTGAAGAAATTCATCCAAAAATCTTATTGAAGTTTTAATAAGCGTTGGGAATCTAGATGAAGTAACTCACCGTAGTTTTAATGATCCTTGAAACCTTGACGAAGAAAAACCTAGATTGAAGTTTGAATTTGAGGGTTGGGGAACATTAAAGAAAGAAATGCCATGAAAACATTGATGAATAGAATTGGATCTGCTAAACTTTGCTCAAGGAAGTTCTCGAAGAAGCATTGTTCTAGAAGTGTTTGTGGGGATATCTTTGTTTTTGAAGGAGTTGCTTGTTCGTCCATTGACGGAGAGAATGCTTCCTTAGTTAAATAGAACATGTACTTCTAGATGATTAAAGAATTTTAGATGGTTATGGAGGAGTGGTTAGGTTGACCTGCTAAACTGTTGTGAGTAGGGGCCATATAAGCCAACTACTCAACTTCCAAGGGGAGTGTCTGTTGTCTAGATTGTGTAGTGTTGGGCATTTCTGAAACTCATTGAGAGACACTCGTCAAGAGACCATTATTGCTCTCTCATCCTTTAGAAGGGAGGAGAGGAGGAGAAGAGGAGAAAGGTACCATTATCGGTTACTGCTAAGGGAAAAGTTAGCTAGAGTCAAGCTAGGAGGTGTGTCAAAAGCATCTAAAGATCCATTATCGAGAAGTCAAGTCTAGCAACAAAGGATCTGAAACAGGGATTCCCTGTCTTCGAAGATCTTCAACTGACAAAGAAGAAGAACAGAGTCAAGGTAGAGATTATTTGGTGAGGACCCATGTACATCTTCGGTGAGTCACCTAAGAGAATCACCCAAATGAAATCCCATTTCAACTAGTGGCCTGGCTTATAGCAACCATGGGTTATTTGATAGCCCACACAAAGCTTATACGTGTCAATCCTCATGTCAGTACAAGATTCTAGAACAGTGCTTCCGCATGTTCTATTCTTTCTGTGATCAAAATTTGGATTCGAATATGAGGTTTCTTGATGCATGTTTCTTCATCGATGAGGTTTCAAGTTGTCTGTTTTCTTCAAGCGCAATTTTCTTTATCTATACCAATCAATTATCTTACCATTTAGGGTTGTAGCTTCTCTTGTTATACTTTGTATATCTTAATTATTTTTCCTTAATTAGGAGTGTGTGATGTGGGTTGCCACACGTTCAATGCTTAGCTCTCTAATTGAAATTATTATGTCTTCCTCCATGAGTCCATTCCTTTGACACTACTTGTTCCAATCTAGGAATGCTTAAATATGCTTTCATCTGATATGCTTTGTTGTTAACTATCATATGTTAAATGATTAAATGCCTGCGGAAATCAGTGCTTCCATACTGTCTGACTGACTCAAACATGTACTATTATCAGGTATCTGCAAGATTGTTTCCCCTATATGTGCTTCTGTACCTGCTGGTGTTGTTATGATGAAGGAGAAGGGTGAATTTAAGTTCACTACTCATATGCAGCCTCTTCGCCTATCTGAGTGGAGTCTTGATGATAAGATCACATTTTTTATGAGTGGAAGGTGAGTTTTTTTTTTTCATGGTTTGTCTGTTATTCTTTTTCCTGGCAGTCAATGGCCATGCGGATTTGCTACACCAGGAAATATACATTTCGTGATTTTGAGAAGATGGCCAACAAAGAATTTGTTCGGCGATATTCCAGTTCTGGATGCCTCCCTGCCAAATATATGGAAGAACAGTTCTGGCAGGAAATTGCCTTAGGCAGGACGGAGTTTGTTGAATATGCATGTGATGTTGATGGCAGTGCCTTTTCATCATCTCCAGATGATCAACTGGCAAATAGCAAATGGAATTTGAAGGTGTGAACCCTTTTGAATCTTTAGCTTAGCGCATACATTCTTGAAGTACTATTGCGCTTATTTTAGGCACTCCTGGTTTTGCTATTTTATTGCTTGTGATAGGGGTAGAGACTGTATTTGCTGCCCTGTTTTATTTTTTTGGAATTTGAAGAATCCTTGTTCTTATGTAGAGGCTATCTCGTCTACCAAAGTCTGTATTACGACTTCTGCAGTCCAACATTCCTGTAAGTAAATTTTATGATTCTATGGTTAGGATTTGGGGGTTGTCATTATTTTTTCAAGCAAGCACGTGTTTTGCTTTATTGCAGGGAGTCACAGATCCTATGCTTTACATTGGGATGCTGTTTAGCATGTTTGCTTGGCATGTGGAAGATCACTACTTGTATAGGTGACGTTAAAATCCTCTACCTACAGTTGTAGTTTTCTTATCAATGTTTGACTTGTTATCATGCAGTTCAAGGTTTTGATATTCTTGCAGTATCAACTATCATCATTGTGGAGCATCTAAAACTTGGTATGGAATTCCAGGTCATGAAGCCTCTGAATTTGAAAAAGTGGCACGTGACTATGTGTATAAACGCGAAATATTCACAATTGAAGGAGACCATGCTGCATTTGACGTGCTTTTGGGAAAGACTACCATTTTTCCCCCTAAAATTTTGTTAGAAAATCAAGTTCCTGTGTATAAAGCTGTACAAAAGCCCGGAGAGTTTATAATTACGTTTCCTCGTGCCTATCATGCAGGCTTCAGTCATGGTGAGATTTTCTTTAATTCACCTGTGGAGATAGCATATCCGTATTTCTCAGGATCATTTCTTTTGCAAAATATATGCGTAATTGCTTACATATTTGTTGATTTATCTCTTTAGGATTCAATTGTGGGGAAGCTGTTAATTTTGCTATTGGTGATTGGTTTCCACTGGGTGCTGTTGCTAGCGATCGGTATTCACTTCTTAAAAGGATGCCACTGATACCTCAGGAGGAATTACTCTGCAATGAAGCGATGCTTATTTTTAGTAGTCAAATTAATTTAGACCTTAAAGTTACCAGTTCTCCATTTGAAGATTTACGGTCCCAGCACAGTGTAAAAGTTTCTTTTGTTCATTTAATGCAATTTCAACATCGGGTGCGCTGGTGGCTTATGAAGTTTGGAGCCCGGGCCAGCCGTTCTTTTAAGTTTCCAGCAACCATACTTTGCAGCATCTGCAAGCGTGACTGTTACGTAGCTTATATTTTGTGTAACTGCAACAATGATCCCATTTGCCTTCATCATGGTATTGATATACCTTTTATGGTTGTTTTAGCTCGTTTATCTTGAATATTAGTTTTCTTTTTCTAATTCTGCATTCCAGAATGTGAGATAAGAAGATGCCTTTGTGGCTTCGGTCGTATCATCTTTACAAGAGAGGATCTTTTAGAAATGGAGGCAGCAGCAAAGAAATTTGAGCAAGAAGATGGAATATCAGAGGAAGTAGAATGTTTACAGTCCAGTTCTTTCATTTGCACAGAAGAGGCTGGTTACAGTCCATATTGCGACATGAGATTTGAAGAGGATATCAGGCATGATGCTAAACAAGAATGCATACCTTCAGAATCACATGAAAAACACAATATGCTAAACAAAGTAGGGTTTAGCTAATTGTTTGCTCTTCATTTCCTATGTGAAGGCTACGGATGCAAACTAGCTACAAATTTTCTTTTGATTGCAGGCATTTACAAGTTCCAATAGCATAAAACCTTTTAGGGCATGTACTCAGAGGGCATCAAACAGTGAAGCAGTTGAATCAGTCCAGTTTGAAAAGTGCACTAATGGATGTGAACATGTTTCTTGTGAAACTCCAGCTATACAAGATACGGATGATTCCGAGTTTGAAACATTTAGGTTCAACCGTAGGCCTGGTGTGAGCGCTGAGAAAAGGAGTCGGATGGACGTAAAGTTATTTGAAAACCAGGTAATTAACCGTCTGCATTATGTATGCAATTGACCTATTTAATGTTTTTTGTTCCAAACTATTTTTTGGTAGTCATAGAACTTACAGCTTATCTATTGGGAAAAATATTTCACCGTACACCTAGAATTGCAACTTTTCTTGAGGTTGGATCTGCATCTATTGTATCTATATTTTCAAATAACCATTAACATGTCATAATATTATAGGATCATAAAATGTTTTTGATGATGCTCTAGGTTTTTATATGACACCTACGGGATTAGTCTTATTATTGGTCAGAACTAATTTCTCGGAGCTGGAACCCGTCCTGTGTGAGGGCACTAAAAAAATGTTGATAGAGAAATCTGTTTGGACGTGTAAGTCTAAAGAAGATAGAGAGGGTTTTGGCATACAGAGTCTCATTCATAGTGTTTACTCTTGTAGAAAAGAGAAGAAGAAAAGCAAGAAAGAAATCATGCAAACACAGAGAACACATAGATTTATGTGGTTTGGAGAGATCATACTTAACTCATATGCCAAACAAGGAAGTAATCCACTAGCCATCTAAAATGGGAAATTACAAAGGGGTTCCCCTTGAGAGGGGACAATATGGAAGGGAAAGAGGCAAGCGAGGAAAATGTAGACTTTGTAACTAGAAGGTTGGAAGCTCATTGAGAATGATATCTTGTTTTTGTTTTATTCTTGTTGAGATGTCCTCTATTTATAGATCAGAAAAACATCATTATGACCAACAAGATCGCTAATGTGGCGCTGACCAACCTTTAGGATATTCTCATGCTGATATTCTGACAACTCTCGTGTTCTCACGATTGTTATGTAGCGGTAAAGTGGGTGCTTGTGACAAGTTAATTGCTCATGAGATTAGTTGAGAATCGAAAGTCTTTTAAGGCTTTTGAATGGTCTTATATTGAATTAAAAGAATTACATTGGACTTGGATAGTTTAATGGTCCAATTGAATAATTATGTTTAAGGAAATATTCAACTTAAATGTTCTTGTGAGATACTTGTGGCACTTGTGGGAAAAGTAAGGTTATCTCCCATAGGTAAACTGAGTGAGATACTTTAGAATCATAGTGAAGGATATATCTAGGCCGTAATCGAATTGAGCTTGGATTGGCACTTGATTTGTTCCTCTAAAGAACCAGTTAAAGTAGACAAACACGTGGATGGTTGAGCTTGTTATGCTAGTTAGCCCATAAACATACAACCTCTTTAATTTACTTGGCGTGAACATTCATGTGGGCCCGAAGAATTTGCAAAACATTTTGGCACGCGTAATCCTCTGGCTTCCATCGAGTATAGGAATGTTCTAAGGTTAGTTAACAGTTCATTTTTTCCATGTCCACTTGTTCCCTTGCATAATTCATCTAGTGGTGAAAGGCTATGAAGTTTGACTTGGTACTGGCAAATGCTATTGAAGATTTTGTGCAATTTGGAAGATGAGCTGCTGATAAAGGTGATTGGACTTGAAGAAGGTTTGAATTTGTCGCCTAGCAGAGACAAACAATGTGAGGAAGGTGCGGCTTCAGAGTTTCGACATTACTAGGACATCGCCCATCTCCTCGAACAAAGAGAAGATCTTAGAAATGTTTCTTGATGTAAAGAGGCTTTGATACTTTAGCAATGTCATTGGAGAAGTTCGAGCAACTTGAAGTTAGGGCAATGAAAGAGCCAGCTATTGAGTTCGTAGATTACAGCTTTTCCAAGTTTCTGATCAAAGTAATGTGAACTCTTGAGATAGTAGCATGAGATGATATTATGAGTTCCTTTATGGAAAAAAAAAAGGTTCGGGAGCTAGAATAGAAGGGAGGAAATATTTGCTGCCACAGATGCAGGAAATCTACTCATGTTGAGTAGTCAACAGAAAAAGGGTTAGTAGCTCTGCTGATTTTGAAAAATGTATTGAGTTCTCCATCTATAATTGAGAGCTTGGTGATTTGTGAAAGAAAAATGGAGCGCCTGGCTTCTATGAACATCTTTGTCGAATCTGCGTCGACTGCAGCCTTGGAGGAGGAACATTGAGCAAAGAGGTGATCACTGAAGATGCATGAATATATGTTTCAGAGAATAATGTAATTGAGTGTATACGGGCTGGAAAAGGATCATTCAAGAGAGCTCTTTGCATTTTTTGAATGATCCGAAAAAAGCAAAGGTGGCTGAAACCGAATCCTCTTGTTCTTTAGAGATGGATGCCAATCTAGAGGACTTAAAGATAGAGGAGATGGACTTGAGTGGAACATTTGACTCATTGCAAAACCTGGTGTTAACTGCCATGAATCTTCCTAGAATTGTTCTAGAGAATCAATTAAAATGTTCTTAGGAGGAGGTGCAGAAGCAATAAGAGGAGACTATCTAACTCCAAGAGAGGCTTGCACTGTACGTGTATTCAATATTACAATATCATTGGTAATACAAGCCTCATTTCTTTTAAATTTTAAATAAGAAATAAAATATAACTATGTTATATCGAATATTTCTATACCCAATTAAAAAAATTAAAGAAGGTGCATAAATGAAGTTGAATTAGCTTAAAATATCTAATGATCTTCCAACTATCATAAGAATAATTCTCGTTCCCCTTCCTTCACCAAGATATTAACTCAAGTATCATTTCTTTCGACCATCAAATGTGTCATCTACTTAATATGAACATATTACTGAATAGTGTCCACACCAACTTGTTTAATGTTCTTTATGCTTTCACATCTTCCTATAAATTTACATTCCATTTGTAAACTTACATCTAGTTATATTTGTTTTGTTATCTTGAATCTTTCACGATGTGTTTTTCACTACTCCAAATGGGGTAAATATTTATGGTAGTGCCAAGGCTGGTGGAGTGTACTACATTTATGGGTGGAGTGTACTACATTTATGGGTTGAGTTCTCCTAACTTTTAGTCTATTTAGGCTTCTGCGATTACCCCTTACTAGAGGAAAAGTTATTGGGTTTAGGCAGCATACTTGAGGATACTTGTGTGGCCTACTGACATGCAATGCGTTAGCATACGAGACCCAATGGCAGAGCAGAGTGAGAAATGATTTTAGAAATACTGTTCAAGTCAATTTCTGCTTCGTGTAGCTATTTTTGCTTCATATAGGAAGGTTTTTTTGCTTCGTGTAGGGAAGTCTTTTTGCTGGAATTTTATTGCTTTGTATTTTAAAAGATATGAAGATAATATTTTATTTTGAGTAATTATATGTTAATTGTAAAAATGAGATAGGAGATTATTGGTTTAATAATTTATAATTTAGAAAGTTTTTTTTTTGTTTAAACGTTGTGCTGCTTGGTATAAATTTTTTTCCTTCTATATATGAAAAAGTCAATATAAAGATAGAAAACTTAAAATAAAGCAACAAGATGTCAAAGCAAAAAGCCCATTTGATGTAAACAATGCCTATACGAAGTATAAATGACAATTAACGACATTTCTTGCATTGTTTTTCATTTTGCTCTATTGTTGAGTCCCGCATGCCCATGTGTCATGTGCAGATACTCTCCCTTTCTCATTTGATGTGCTACCTGAATCCAATAGGTTCTCCTGTTAGTGGCATTATCATCTTGGCCATCGTCCTTTAAGTCTTGCATTAATTATTCCTATTATTGAAGTCTAGTTTAAAACTTCCGTGTGAAGCTCGTGAGTTAGGCAAGCATCATGTAGTATTTTTTATTTTCATTTCAGTATCGACTGACAGACTCATTTTGACTAATTGTATTATGATTTCGAGGTCCTAATTCTATTTCGGCGCATTTGGGAGCTATTTGGTTGTACCTTTTTGAAGTATAGTTTTAACTTTTATCTATTTTAAAATTATTATATGATGTGGGATAAATGAATAATAATACAGTTTCAGAGATCAACAAATTATTTATAGTAGAATAATCATAAATGAAAGATAAAATTTTAGGTTTCAATTTTGTAATTATTAAGAAATTTATTACTTAATTATTGATAAAAATTTTGGTAGAAGTACTTTACTTAATTATTACTAGACCTGAAATCTTTTTTTGTTGATGAGGTTGTTTGTCAGTATATTTAAAATCCTAAACAGTAACAATGTGATGTTATTAGAATTTTGAGGTACATCAAACGGTCTCTAGGGAAGGGTTACTATATAAAAGTGGTTATATTCTTGATGTTGAATCATATTTTAGTACTGATCATGCAAAATCTGCATTGACAACATGAGATCTACTACCGGTTCCTGTATATTTTTTGATAGAAATTTGATAGTTTAGAAAAGTAAGAAACAAAATATAGTTGCTAGATATAGTGAGGCTAAGAACCGTGCTGTGGCTCATTCATCATTTAGGAGATGTGGGTTAAAACCTTTATAAGATAACCAATAATTATACATTGTGACAATAAAGCATGAATGTACATTCCCAGTAATATCATGTTCCATGAAATTACTAGGCATATTGAGGTTTATTGTCGTTTTGTTAGAGATATTATATCTATAAAGAAGGTTAATACTCATGTCAGTTACAAGAAACAACTTGCTGATGTTCCTAAAAGCTCTTAGGTCCTTCATATTTTGGCAGTCTATAGCAAGTTCCAGCTTGTGGAAGGCTTGTTAGAAGAGCAATGTTCTATGTACGTGAAACAAATTTTTTTTGTTACTATTTTTCGTTCTCTGTTGTACCGTTATCTCGCTATATATATATATATATATATATATATATATATGTATGCTTAGTGAAGCCTTTTCTGTATGATGACATGTTCTAAGTCTACGTTGTTAATAATTAGGTCTCTTTACTATATATTACTTCACAACTGCTTCTGCTTATATAAATACATACATCTCTTGTTTATATACGATCTCTAATATTCTTGCAGCAACATCCTATATTGAATAGCAAAAACATTATTTTTCTTTTTTGGCCGAGAATTGGACATTAGAGTAATCAAGCGTTTAACCTCATTTACAGTTTCATGGATTTAGTGAAAAACCAAAATGTTCTTTGTTGTTTTCAGGCCTTCAAACGTTTGAAGAAGCACAATTCAGAGGCATCAGAAGAACTCAATGCTGGAAGCAATATTCTTGAAGGAGTTGGTCTTTCAGAAATGAAGATCAGGGATTTCCCTTCAGCTTCAAATTTGGACAAAGAGTTCGTGCATCAGAATCTTGCCAACAATTATAAAGGTACCGCCGAATTGTCATAAACCCACATTGTCCAGTAGCATTGTTGAGCAGGTAAATTCCTCCTGTATATTGCCAGAATACAAAGAACTAGACGCTATCTCGATCTGATAGTAACGGCCTTTACCCGCGCAAACTTTGACGGGAAGGCTGCCGCTTAGATCAGATTTGGTTCTCAAAATTGATTCTTTGTGCAGGCCTCAAACTGAGGCCCTTGTGCATTCCGATTTGATTCTCGAACTGAGACACTTAAACTCTACCTCCTCACATATTTTCATTCTTATTGAGCCGGATTCTTCTTACAATGAAAAGAGTCAATCTTTTCATTTGATTCTCTTCTTGAGTTGTACAGGCTTGGTCTGTTCTTAACTTCTTTCGTCTTTCACTAGGGATGATAATCTGTACTCAAATCTTTTTTAGCGCACCTTGTGGGCATCACTCGGTAGGAGGGAGACGGGAGAGAAGGGGAGGGTATTTTTATAAGTTTATATTTTAAAATTTTAATTTAAAAATAAATTTTATTAAAATTTATAAAAGTGATCTTATAAAAATAAAATATCTGCTTGAGGAATTTTATTTAAAAATTTTTAAAATTCGTACTTATTTAATATTACCCTCTAAATTTAAAAATTTGAATGATATTTACTTTTTAGTTTAATGTTATCGTGATTATGTTATGTTGCTTCTGTGAAATTAATTATTTTATTTTATGATATTTTTATATAAGTTATTAGGAAATTTTAAGGTTAGCGTTTTAAAATATTGGGTGATATTTAAATGTAATTTTAATTATAATAGTAATGGGTGAATATGAGAGATTAATTTTATTATTTTTTAATATAATATATATATATATATATCATTTTCCGGCTAGCTAACGATTTGTTTTGCATGCATAAGATTTCTTCTAGAGGACAATATATAAGTTCAAGTGAACTAAATAACTAGACTATCTTGAAAGTTCGTACAATTTTATTACACGAAACTTGGGCGAAACTCATGTATCTTTTAATAGTAATTTTTTATGATAATAATTAAGTTGTATTATATGTGTTAGAAATCTCTACTTAACATCATCTTAATGGAAATGAGGCCAATCCAAACGGTTTATTAAGTCTTATTTAGTTCGAGCTATTTTTTTCACTTAATATAAATTTCAACTATTAATGTATTTAAATATCTCAAATAATGATTATATAATATGGGTTCATTAGGTTTAACTTGCATTTGAGATTGAAAAAATTGTGTAGTGATCTTAATGAGCTTGACACATTTCATTTCTATAACGTGTAAACATTTTTTTTCAATAAATCAGTGAATATGTAACATTATTGGTTCCTGATTCAAATTCTAATTCGTAATTTTATAGAGTTTTTTGAAGCACTAATGGGGGATTATAAGAAAAAAAAAGATGTTATTACAATATATATATATATAATAGGTTAACTAACAATGCAAGCTTTTTTAATTTCGTCTAGAGCCTCTTTAGCAAATAAGCTCGAAGTCGAGATGTACTTTCTTATTACAGTGTACATTCTCGAAGACATCCGTGTAATTATAGGTTCTTCAGTTCAAATTTGAATTAACTAAAAATGACGAGTTGATTAGTTCATGATATGTCGGGAGTTTAATAAAACTATAAGAGCTACATAATGCATAATCTCCCTAAATGTGAGCAACTCATTGATATGAAAGGTGGGAACCTCCAATGTTAATTAAAAGCATCCAATGTCCCCTTATCACCAATGGGATTGACATGGACTTAACATTGAAAGTTTTTAATGTCCATATGGACATTAAAAAGTGGCCTTCCAACTTTCCTTTCCAACCACAGGTTATTTTATTTTAAAAAAAAGGGACAATTTACAAATATGGAAAATAAACAAAATATTGGGGATACAATATATAAATAAAGATCAAAGAATCATCTCTTAGAGGGTCAAAATCAAAGCATTTATGGGATTATGTGATTGTGATACCACCAAAATTCGTAATTGAATGAATGAGAATGGTGCTCACCTTTGTGTGGTTGGAGACATGCCCACAATTCCCTTTGCATAAAGAGACACACCCACAAGTTAAAGCTATGCACTAAAATTTCACCTTTTTTTTCCCTTGCAAATGATCACAAATGCTCATGAGGTGAAAGATAATAAAATTCTCAATACTCATTTATTTCCTCTCTCTCTCTCTCTCTCTCTCTCTCTCTCTCTCTCTCTCTCTTTCTCTCTCTCAAGTGTCATTGTCTACCCTATACTTCCTACAAAGAAGCAAGAGACTACTACTTTCACCCCATTCTTTCACTGCAAATCTTACTGCGTCTTCATTAACCTCTCACTCTACACACATACCTCCTTCAAGTCTCCTTCATCCTCTTGCTGCAGAAGAAGAAGGGAGCAAGGAGGGAGAGAGAGAGAGAGAGGCTTCTTGCTTGCTCTTCTAGCTCTGCTTCATCTGAGGAAGAGATCTCCAATAATGGAATTGTTTCCTGCGCAACCAGACCTCTCACTGCAGATAAGCCCTCCGAGCACCGCCGTAGAAGAGAGCTTAGACTTCGGGTATTGGAGAAGATCCCCCAGAGGCGGTGGCTCCGGTCTCCCTCCGGCGAAGCCAGCCGCCGGTTCAGTGACAGGATTCGACCTTTCTCTCACCAGCCCCTCTCCTTCCCAACCCTCCAACATCCCCTCTTCCAACCCCCACCGCCATTCCCCGTTCCTCCATGATTCCCACGGCCAAGACCTCGGCTCTCTCCGACCCATCCGCGGAATCCCCGTCTACTACTCTCCCCAATCGCTTCACCTCCCTCCTCCGTACCACCACCACCACCACCACCATCAGCACTTCTGCGACTCGCCGGCGGTGACGACCCCGATGACTTTCACGAGGCCTTCGTCGTCGTCGAGGTTTCTGCCGAGGTTTCCGGCAAAACGCAGCATCAGAGCGCCACGGATGCGCTGGACCTCCACCCTCCACGCTCGGTTCGTCCACGCCGTAGAGCTGCTCGGCGGCCATGAGAGTAATTAAAGACTGATTAATTATCTATTTAATTTCTCATTTCCTTTCGAATTAAAGCTTAATTATCATCCATCATCGTTTTCTTCTCGAACTTGTTGATTATGGATCGCAGGGGCGACTCCAAAATCGGTTCTTGAGCTTATGGATGTGAAAGATCTGACCTTGGCTCACGTGAAATCTCATTTACAGGTAGAAATTAAAGAAGATTTTTTTTCCAACTTCTTTGATTTCTCTCTCTCAAATCCTTCAAAAGTTTGTTTTTTATTATTTCGTTGTCTCCCTTGGCCAAGCTTTTGCATTTTTCCTTTTTCTTTTCTTGCATATGGCTTGCTTGTTCAAGCTGTTTCAGCTCTTTATGTCATCGATCTATTGCCGACCTTCTTAAAAGAAATTCCTTATGATACATTACTCATCTAAAAGAATCCCTTTCTTTAAGAAAATCTAGGTTTTTGTTCCTCTCTCTCTCTCTCTCTCTCTCTCTCTTCTCTCTTCTTTCTTTCTTGAGAGACGTGGGCTTTGTCAGGAGCAGCTTTTACTTACGAAGCAGAAAGCATTCCATTAAAGGTAAAAAAAGACAAGAAAATGTACAAAAAATCACAGTATATGAAGAAGGGAGATGAAGAGAAACTGATAATGAAGTACGAAGGCAACATCATTACTCAATTATTTATATGCCTACGCCTATAATCTTAGCTGATATTATAATAAATGCAACTAATGCTGCAAAAACAAATGACTTGCTCTATACTCCACAGGCTTTAGGCTGTCATGCAACCTAAGTAAAATATGAATAATGCATTATTTTTTGCACCAAAAATCCCATTGAAACCATGATATATATATATATATAATATATTTAACATTTTTTTTTTTTGAGAACTGCAGTATGACCACTGCAATATTCTTAATTGTTCTCTCCGACACTCTTTTTCCCCCCTTTTTTTTATTCTTAATTCATGGTAAATCTTTCTATTTATTTGTGTGTGTGTATACATACATATATATATTATATATAGTTTAATGTGAAGCTCATCAAATTAATTTGTTGTGAAATAATATCTATTCAATATTCATGCAGATGTATCGCACTGTGAAGACTACTGATAAAGCTGCGTCTTCTTCAGGTATGGTACTGATAGGCCATTAGCCTTTCACCAAGCTTTCTTCTAGTTCTTTCATGCACTAATACCCTTTAGAAAGGTCTCTTATCATGATTGAATTTTATTATAGGTCAAAGTGAGCCTATTGAAATCTCCGATGACAACTTGTTTGATATTATCAATGGTCACACATCTGAGTCCTCAATTCAAAATGGAAACTCTGAAGTAAAGAATGACACAAATACATATGAACTATGGAGCAATGCCTTAAGGTAAATGATTCTTCTAAACTTTTAGCTCTACAGAATATAATGTAAAGCAAAGTAGAATGAGGTTAATTTATTGGGGATCAGATAAAGAGGAGGCCCAATATAAGAGTGAGTATGCACCTATTAACCTCAAAAACTAGGATGAATATGAATAAGGGGCAACTTGCTTGTGTGTAACTATCACAGATGTCGTCATCAACAAACAAGTATTAGATTAAAGATTCTTATGTGCATATATATATAGTACAATAATCCCCCCCCCCCCCCCCCCTCTCACATTAGAATCGATCATATTGGATCACTCTCCTTCAATAAACAACCCATCAAGTACATTATCAATCAAGAACCGTTCTCTCACTATTGGAGGGCCATAGTGTGAGGTATCTATGTATAATAGAACAAAACCCTATAGGAGCACGAAAACATTTGATTTCAACTGAACTTTTAGCTCTAATGCCAGATTATTGTTGGAGACCAAGAAAGGGGAGGCTAAATACAGGTCAGTGACTGGGCATCTATTAACCCGAAATCCCAAGCTTCTATGTTAGGGACAACCACTTGTATACATAATATAACTACGACGACATATATTGAACAAAATAATATCTGATTAATTTTATAAGCATTCATATGTGCATATAATTGATGTTTTATAATATGATCTTATTCTATATATGGTTTCCTATTTAAATTATGTCTAGCTAGCAATATTACAGTATTATTGGCCAAACAATTTTGATATAATCTCATGATGATAATCAAATAAATTTCTGACTTTAAACTTAAAATGTAAAAATTCCAATTTAAATGTAAGGCGATGATCACTTGATTAAATGAAACCTTGATGTAGAATAATGTAAGATATGGCGTTAAATGTATTCATCATTGCCAGGCTCTACATCATCATCATCATCATCATCATCTCACAAGAACATATATAGATACTTTCAAGGAGATAAAGCCTTCACATCCTCCTCATCCCATTCTTTAAATATAATAATAATATATCTCCATGGCAGTGCTCGCAAGAAAACAACAAAGATCATAGCTTTGTTCCATCTGTCCAGAATCAGGTGGTAAATATTGGACCTCCATGATTTCTTCTAGCTAGTGGTTAATTTTCAATATACACCCAAGAAGCCTATCTAGCTCATCATCTCCCACTTCAAGAAACATATCTATTTTTATAATCTACATGAAAAGTGTTCTTCTCTTTCTCTCTTTTTGGGAATTTGTTGGTGCCCAAAGGCTTTGCTTGGGGGTCCCTACCATGAAGTTTGAAGCCTGATCATGTACTGTTGTAAAAGCTACAGTTTAGGCTTCTGAAACTTCCTTGCTAGCTGCTTCTCCTTTTTGCTAATTAATTGCCTTAAACACTGTTTAAGGTGGTTTAATTAGGCATGTAATTACCCGAAGCTGTGCCTGTTAATTAAGATATATATTACAGATATAACATTAATTAAAGTGAAAGGAGTACGAAGAAAACATTTTATTAAGCCGAAGGGAGTAATAATTTGTAGAATTGAACATTAATAAAGACTGGTGACAAATAATTATATGTAGCACTCATCTTTTGGGATTTGTTTTATCATGAATCATTTTTCATAATTAGTAATCATGTTGGATGCAATTTTTTTGTACTCACTCCTACTCATTAATGATTATATATATATATATATATATATATATATATATATATATATATATATATATATATATATATATATATATATATATATATATATATATATATTGCTGGTATAACAAGCTTGTTGACTTTTAAGTTTTCTGACAACATTTCTATTTTAGCTATTCAATATTTTCCTATAAAAGAAATATTCAATATTTGGTAATGATTTCTTTGTTATCCATATATATATGCAAAACTTGCCCAGTCAGTTTAATGAAGTTTTATTTTAAGTTTCAAAGATAATATTCATTTTCCGTATAAAAAATTAAAGCAGCTTTATCTTTTTCTCCACTTCGCATCTCCATTATTTGAAATGATCATCATTTTCTTGTTGAATTATGTATATATATCTGCAGGAAGGAGGGGGTAAACCGTGACAAGCGAAAGGAATCCAAAACAGGAAGCATATCCTCCTTTGAGGTAGTACCAAATCCATCTTATTTTTCAGTTTCTCATGCTAGCTATCTAGCCTTCAATCAATTAGATCTTAATTATAATCATTATAATCTGCATTATTTAGAGGAAGAATCAAGCAAGGAGCTTTGAGATGATGTCAGATATAAGCTCATCTGTCCTCTTGGAGAATATATCAAAGAAGCCTAACCTTGAGTTCACCTTGGGTAGGCCACAGTGAGCCTGGTTGCAGGGATAGCTAATTAGACATGAATATCATTCCAATGAAAAGCAGCAGCTAGCACCATTAATGCTTTTGCATCAAGAAAGAAAGATAAAAGGAAGAAAGACAAGGAAACTATTGATGCTAAAATCAAGCAAAAGGGAGGAGAGAAAAAGATGAAATGACTGTGAAAGCATAACAAGTTTGAAAAGAGCACAAGCGCTGTTTTGTAAGTGATTTTGTACGTATGAAAAAATGCCACACACACACACACAGAGAGAGAGAGAGAGAGAGAAAGAGAGAGAGAGAGAGAGGCACCCTTTTCCATTTTACCTACTGATTAAGAGCAAAAGGGCTGTGGCTCCTTTAGACTTGCATGTGCACGTGCTAGACTTTATGGTTTCCCAAGGAAAGAAGGCTAAGGCGAGAGGAAATCAAACCCTTGTAATTACGGACGTTATATTCGAATTCTTTGCTTGTGGCTTTGTGAAAAATTCTCAGCTTTAAGTTAATTTATATCATATGATATGTACGATATTTAATTGTTTAGTACTTAGTTGACAGTAACCTTTTATCTTTTAAAAAGATATTGGAGAATTCATATATGAGCAAAAACAGTTCTACAACCTATATTGAGGATATATATATATGTGCGCACACGGGCGTGCGTGCATGTGTGGGTGTATCTCTATTCTCTCTGGCGAGTATCAAAAGTTTTTTACAAGATATTTCTGTGTGTGTGCATGTGTGCGTGTATCTCTATTCTCTCTGACAATGTATCAAAAGTTCTTTACAAGATATTTGTAAGCGATCTATATTACTAGGGAGGTCAATATACAAAAAAAATTGCAAGGTGCAGCTGAATTTGCAGCCAAATTACCTATATATGTACTCTGAGTACACTAATACCTCTGGAAATTAACTTGAACCATGTCATTCTGCCAGCATGGGCAAGCACGCATTCCTGGTTTGCCAATCCTGTGGAAGGCTTTATCATTGTTTTAATTTGGAATCTCTACAGAGCCTGTCTTCTGTGGTCAGCTAGTTAGGCTAGTTATAGTGGGCGACCATTGTAGCACTATTTCTAGGCTTCCTTACTGGTATTGGAACCCATCTATCCATTGTAGTGAGTTTGGAGAATGGCGTCCTTTTGGCTTAAATGGATCCCAACACAATTAGTGCCTTGAAAAGTACTCATGACTGAACCTTAATCGACACCTCCTTAATTTAGGTCACTACTCCGGAGTTTGTTCTTTTTAACAGGACAATTTTCTCTTTAGAGGTATCCCAATGCCTTAAACAACGTACTCATTCAAGTTGTTTTCTGATTCTTAATTCAAAGAAGAAACTCTAAGTATGTATATGTTTCTGTCTTGAGTTGCCCGTGTCTAGCTTCTTTTTTGATTCTATAGTAATTACCTTCTGGGCTTCTTTTGGATACTTACTAATTGATTGGATTAATAGTTCTTAGGTTAATTTCCTCTTCCTAACCAGGGTAGGGGACTAATCTTCTGATCAGCCACCCTGGCTTTAAAGAAGCACATCTTCTGATAATTGTCCATTAGATACATGTGGCTGGCCGGGTACTCTACAGCTGCTTTCTTTGGTGTGAAACGTTTGGCCAAAGTTGGTTTTTGGCCTTCCTCCCTATGCGGATCACTACAAGAAATCATGATTTTACACTTTGGGATATGTATATATAATAAAAATGAGATCTTAAAAAAACCTCTAAATTAATGAGATATCTTAAGAAGTACCATAGCCACATATGATACATGTAGAGTTTGTATGTGCTCTACAATTATTTATAAAAGTTAATCCCTAAGAGTGCCTTTGCACAATTAATGGAGAATCCATGTGATACCAAAATCACAACTATGATTAGATTAGGAATTGAATTAAAATGTCAAATCTTCTATTTTGGCTTATCAAGCATCATTCATGTGGATGATGCGGAGTTAGACCTTAATGATCTTTTTCAAGGCCTAAACACTTGACCTCTAATCGAGCTCAGAGCTCGACTTCAAGATAGAGGCCATTGAGGCTCCATCTTTGGTTGAATCTCATCAAATTTGGATGCCAAGCCTCATTGGCTTCAAAGTTCAACTAAATGAGATTGGCAAAATCAGATGTCAAAACTCATATAAATGAATGCATAAAAGGCATTTCAATAATATCTTTCGTCTAAGGGATTGAACTGTCTACAACATGCTAGCTTTAGTATGTCAACTGAATAACATGTTTTATTTAAAAATAAATACCCAAAAACCAATCTTTAAACAATATATATATATATATATATATATATATATATATATAGTTTTAACATTTGGAAATAAATGAGAGTTAATGTTGGAATTACAAATTCCACACGCTCATGTGCATATATGTATAGTGCTTTATGAAGAAATTCAACTATATATAATCAAAGGATATATACATACTCTCTACCAAATTAATGACCTAACTTTGGCCAACAATTTCACATGAAATACATACTGCAAAATATCATAGAACTTCGTGATCATGAGCGTTTAAAAAATATGTACATAAAGAGGACAATGGATGATTAGACACATGAAAATGAGAACCTATTTGGAACGTAGGCTTGAACCCAATGTCATGAGGTCACCATGCATTGACAAATCAATTAGGTCTGCATCAAATTTATTGTGAAAATTCCCGTAGGGCTGAGAGTTTTGGCTGATGAGTCTACATCATAATTCAACAATATTTATGTAGGATATGATAATAGAGATGGGATAATTCACCTTTTGGAGTTTTGTCTTGGAGTGCCTATGATGCATGCCATAAATATCTATTTTCATAGATGTGCCTCTCTAGTCTTGTTGATTTAAAATGACATTAAACGCAATTTGTTTATTTTTTGAAATTAAAAGATTATATTTAGTAATCAAGATCTTAAATTTCTTTCAGTTCAACCAAAATACTACCAGAGGCTTCTCAACCAATCTCATTCTGTTATTGTCTATAACATTGTAATTAATGTAGTCTATCATCTTGCATAAATAATTATTATATTTTCATCAATTAAAAGTTATCGCATATATTATTAGGCAAATGCATTAACGTTGAAGCAAAATGAAACACTCGTATACGTGGCATCAATGTTGGCCGCAGGCCCGCAATTATGAACCATCACAAATGTGTATGAATTGTGATGACTTGCTCCTAAATGCAAATAAAAGGCCTCCTAATGTTGTCGCGCTCCACATATGGTCTAATATCGAACTCATATTCCAACATAACATAAGAATTCTAGGGAAAAGATTACTTAACAATAATTATGCTCTAGCTCACAATAATCACATAATTAACATATATTTTTGTATTCATGAAGTGCATGCACTTGCGTGACCGACAAATGCCAACAAGTAAACAAAGTCCTCGTAATGATGGGTTAATAGTGCGTAATTGTTCTTGTTCACCCACGAAATTACTTTTCTAGTTATTTTCATAATGTAAAACTAGTGTACTTTTGCATATGAAAATTATGTTAGAAAGAATAAGAAGAAAATAATTACAAATAGTTCTGCTGAAGAGCTTTAATATCAGAATGATATAGGTTAGCTTTAATCTCTACACATCATATCTTATGTAATTCTAAAATTAATATTCAATTATATTTCACTTATGTACTTAATTTCATATAAAAATTTAAGTTTACTCCAAATCTTATACATATTTAAAAATAAACTATTGAATTTATTTTACATTATAAACAATTTATAGACAAAAATATCACAGTTAAGTGTAATTCAATTACATGACTAAATAGAAGTATTTCAAAATTAAATACAAATATTATGTGAAACATTAATTCACGTGACCCATAAATTTATATTTGATAAATAAACCCTTGTAGATGAAGTAATTTAAAGCTACGCTCCTACTTTCACTTTCCTTTCACGATCAGCTGTTGCCATCTTTAATGCACGGATGCTACGATAAAAGCCCTCTTTTGCAGGCCTTGAGCCAGCCCTGCTTCCCCATTCTTTCTTCAGCTCTCTTTCTCTCTCTCCATCCTTTTTTCTCTCCTCTGACACAGGGATTTATAGATGGCCTAATCACTGAGACACAGAGGGAGAGAGCGTGTGACAAGAGAGGGAGAGAAGAGAGAGAGAGAGAGAGAGAGCTAGCCAAGCATATTGCAGCTTTTTCTCCTTTGAACTGTTGTAGTTCAAATTATTTCAGAATGATTACTTCATGATGTTATATATTCTTATTCTATTTCCTCTCTTTCTCTCTCTCCCCCCACTTCTTTCACTATAATTCCATTAATTTAGAGCTCAAACTCAAATTTAACTCCAACTAGAATTTCTTTCAAATTTGAGTTAACATGATTCAAAATGTGTAAAACATGTGCCTACGCGAAATTCAACTTGATTTAATTCAATTTTAAGATTTCTAAGTTAAAAAAAAAAAGGTTTGAAGAAGATTACAAACATGGCAATTGAACTCATGAACGGTACATGATTATGTTTATTAGCACCAAATCTAAATATATTAATCTGGCTGGTCTAAACCATTAATGTGTTGCTGAAACTACAAATACATAAATTGACTCATTGTCAACAACTAGAATACCCAGACAAATAAAAATATTTACGTTGATCTAAGTGTTGCAAAGCATCATCCTCAGGATGTTACCCCATGGGCAACTATCAAGCCCTTAAGGATTCAAACTCAACAATACTTATTCGTCCAATTGTCCAAACATGCTTTATATAAAATAGTCAGCTTTTTTTGATCGACTGATAGCATTCCCAATCTATTTGAATCTAGAATCGGATGAAAATGGATCCCTCGAATATCAAGCTATTGGATCCTTTGGGTGGACATCAGGACCTTTAGTCAAATGAATTGAAGTTGTAAGTCGATAATTGTTATCAAGATATATATATACAACTCGCCTCAACAAAAAGATCCCTAGCTTTCTTAGGAGAATCAGCCTCTGCTGGACTCGACCAATGTCGATGAGTATCCATGCACTTTCTATATATGTTAGTGGAGATTCCTGTTAACATTCATCGATTATCTTTATGCTCCTGATCATTAGGAGGTGCAGGTGACATCGACCAATGAGCAATATTTTGAGAACTATTGAATGTTCTAACACCTATCTAGTTAATTACCACCACCTACCAATATATAAATATCATATAGTTGGCACAAAGACGTAATGGTAACAGTTGGAAATAGCCTTTCACTGAAAAGTGTGTTTGACAATTAATGCTTCATGAAAGAGTGCATAACCCATGATGGTATTACATCTAGATATTGTTTTTCTATATTATTATGCAATAAATTTTTTTAGATTATTCTCGATCTTAATTTGAAGGCATTTGATTTGGTGTAATTTTTTGAGGACATTTCTATCAGATAGACTAGCGATTCTCTATTGTAAACATCGTTATCAAAAATTTTTAGAAAACTCAATGATCATTTTCGCTATGAGAAGGTATATCTATGTCTTTAGGGCCTGTTTGTTTGTAAGGTTAAATTTAAGAAAGTTAAAATTAAATTTGAATAGAGATATTTTTTTATTAAAAGTTCTGAATGATGTGAAATAAAGTTAGTTATTATATTGAGATATGAGAGGAATGTGATATAAAGTTAGTTATTATGTTGAAATATGTGAGGGATGTGATATAAATTAGTTATTATTTTAGTAATATGTGTAGGATGTGAAATAAATTTAATTTTTAATATTAAATTTTGTGTGTGATGTGATGTACCTGATTAAAATTAAACCAGGTTAATTTTAAACTCCTAGACAAACGGGGCTACGTTTATTTCAATAGTAACCTACACCAGCCATTTTTGGATACTCACCAAAATAAAGACAAAATGCTTTTTTATTTTCAATTTGATTGGTTCAATGTCCTTCATATATATATATATATATAGTAATAAAAAAATTGAACTTTAGTTCACCTATGAGGAACATGCTTCTTCTGCCAAAATCCATCTTCTTTTGCTACTCGATGTATTTTTCTTTGTAAAACACGTAAACCACTCGATCTACTCTGTAATTACTCGATCTTCTTTTCATACTTGGGTTCTCACAAAAATTTCAATGTCATTTTATATATTCCTTTGCTTGCCTTTGCGTAGCAGTTCGAAAACTTCGTGATGAGCTTCTTTGATGAGATTTTTTAAACTATGAATTTTGATATATTTTTCCTAAACTTTAAACCCTAAGCCCTGTTTGGTAATGGGCTAAAAAATATGGCTAAAATTAGCCATGACTAAAATCTTAAATTTATTTTAAAAAAACTTAAAAAATTATTTTATATCTTATCTCACACAAATTCCAACATTAAACAATCACTTTATTTCACATCTAATACAATTCTCAATAAATCAATCAACTTTATTTCACATCCTACACAATTTTTAATATAACCAATTTACTTTATTTCACATCATACATATTTTTCAAAAATGATTAAAAATTCTAACTAAATCTTTTTCTTCTTCTTATTATCAGAGCTTAAATTCTAAATATCAAAATACATGATAGATTTTAATTCACAACCAGCGTCCAATGCACAATCAACTACACTATATATTTCATTTAATTAACCATATATTATATTTTTGTAATTAATTGGAAATTATTAATTATGAAAAGTTAGAACTCGATTAAAATTGACCCGGCAATAGCTAGCTTCGACTCGATTTCGAGCAAGTCGGGCTCGACTTGAAATTGAAACTATTTCGTGCCAAATTCGATTCGAACCCATCAAAATTCTTTCAATTTCGAGTTGAATCGATCGAGCTTAATTTAATCTATATTTTTCTTTAAAAATATTCATTATTCATATTAAATACATTAAAATATAATATTATTAAATTACTTTTAAATTCTATGCATATATTTTTGATATTATCTTTTCTATGTAAATTATTTTACTATATTGATTATAAAAACATCTCAATTTTTCTTTAAAAAATCTAAAATATGTATGTTTATATATATATTGAGCTAATGTTATTTCGAGCTAACTAACTTTAAGCTGAAATAAAATCAAATTAATTTTAAAGTAAATTTTAATTTTTGCATAAAATTGTGATTAGGGACCCGGTCTTTTTTTATTTTTATTTGATGGTCCGGGCCCTATAGACGACAGAAGGGTACGCTACACCACTCGTCGGCGCGGATATTTGGGCCCGCCAAGCGGGGCGGGTGAGGTGACCCGACCCGCGGGGGTCGCGCCTTGCTTTCATCAATCCTGTGGCCATGGTGTAGCGGCGGGTCAAGTCAACATTTAGGCTTAGGCTGAGCCCTTGATGTGGCCTGCCAGCTGGGGCAGGATTTGACCTTGTCAGCTGACCCACGCTTAGCTTAGTCTGCTTCAAGTCCCAATATCCTCCAGGCCCCATTCACGTTTATTTATTTATTAATCACACACACCAACAAATCGGTCCGATTTCTAGCCGGGCGAATACCGGCTCGAAATTAAATTGATAATATTTTGATCGACTCAAAATCAGCTCAAAATCAATTGTGTTCGACTTTGATCCGGCTCGAGTCTATTCCAATCGACTTCGAGTGAATTTCGAATTATTTCGAACGGCTCGAAATAATAAAAACTCAATTTTTTCAAGTCAATCTCGAGCCGGGTAGGCTCGACTTGATCCAGCTCGAGATCTGCTCAGTTTATATTTGAGCTGATTTTGAGCTTAATCGAGTTGAGCCTACCGCGGCTTGAAATTATTACCGAGCTGAACTTTTGGCTCGTTAATCGGTTTATTTAGATCGACTCGATTTTGATTTGATTTAAAATTGATTTAAATTTCAATCGATTTTAAATTATCGATCTATATTAACACTCTTACCAACAAACCTTTAAATAATCAAATGGCGTGACATCCAAAGACAAGGTTCTCACTGTGGCTGATAACAAGCACGTTCAACTTAAACTCACATTTTTTCTATTAAAAAAAAACTCAAAATTTTGATTTTGTGCAAAATTTGACTTAAATTTATTAAAATTTATTTAATTTTGAATCCATTTATGAGTTAAATTACAATTAATTCTAATTTATATATTTATTTTACATAAATCTTGTCATTAATATATATTTTATATAATATATTCATATATATATATATATAATAATATATTATATATTATATATTATATATTATATAATATATTCATATATATATATATATAATATTTAAATATAAATCAGAGAAGTCTGCATGAATATTATTATGCAGATATTAAATCAACTATGAAGTGAATTGATTTTATTTTGAGCAAATTAATTTGAATCATGAGAAAATCGAGTCGAACTTGAACCAAATAAAATATAAGTAAATTTTGAGTGAGTCTCGAGTTTCAGGTATTTTACTTACCAGGCCCTTTATTATAACACTGTATATATATTAATTACTTAATTCTTAATTAGAGAATGATATTGAGATAATATTAATTGACAGGGTAAATATATTTACAAGACTTTAATGATGTGTATGTAATTAATATATTAATTTATATTATGAGAATATCTTAGTGATATATATGAACATATAGTCTCTTCTGATTAGAATTATTTTTAGATAAAAAGGAAAATATATTTTATTTTATAGATTTAATTAAAAAATATATATCTTAATATTGAGAAGTGCGTAAGAAGTGAAATAAAGTTAATTTTAATATTAAAATTTATGTTAGACGAGAAATAAAATTATTAAAATTTATAATAAATTTAAAATATTAATAAGATAAGATTTTATCTTAAAATAAATTTAAATCAAACAAAGCCATTTTCTGGATCTATGCATGCGAAGCATGAACTGTCAAACATCATGACTTGATATGTGCACATCAATCTCCTAGCTAGAAAATTGATTTTTTTCATAGAATTGTTGACTATAAATTAATAAAAAATGTAATTATGTGCACAAGATGAGATTCATTTTATTGGCATTAATTACTTAGTTGTCGAACAAAATTATTCCGAGTTTAATATGCATTGAAAAAAGCCTGTATATATGTATGTATATATGTATATAAATGATGAGATATCCAGATAAATTTTCACAAGCCAACATACACTTTACGTGTAAAGTACTTCCCATGATATAAAGATATTGTTCGCTTTGACTTTAGGGAATTACGCATCTTAAGTATTTTTCAGAAGATCATCCATCCTAATACTACTCTAGTAAAAGCACACTTAATTACGGAGTTTTCTATCATTAGCCTCATGATTTTGCCCTAAAATGTGCGTTTATTGTTTGAGATCATATTATCTATAGCTCAAGATCTCCCCCTTTTCTGATGTGAGATGATTCATTTTTGTTTCTCTTTTATTACTATTTATCGGCCTAAAAGTTTGCTAGGAGCCGCACTTTATCTTAGTGATTTCTTTCTCTTAGGATATCACCTAATAACCATCCTCATTCTCTTCGATCAAGCGCGTCACATTTGTAATTATTTTCTCTTATTTGTTGACAATAGGTAGACTTGTTTGGAATTACACCACTAACTTACATTATATTTACTTAACAGTTAACAACTTAACACTTCAATATTATAGCAATATGTAAGCTAAGCAAAAAAATTCCAATCAAGATATTGGTGAGGTTGACGAAAATTTTTCTATTATATATGAGCAAATAGTGTGATACTGTGATTAAAGATTAAATGGTTAACAAATATTATTATACACAAAACAATTAAACAAACCGGGCTCTGTTTGAATAGAGGATAAAAAATAATAATTTGAATAAATTTTTTTGGCTTTTTTTTCAAAAAATATATATGATATGAATTAAAGTAAGTTATATTAAAAATTATATTGAATGTGAAATGAAGTTAATTAATTTATTGAGAATTGTATTAGATGTGAAATAAACTGGTTGTTTAATATTATAATTTGTGTAACATATATGAGATATAAAATAATTTTTAAATCTTTTTAAAATAAATTAAAGTTTTTGGCTATGATTATTTAGACGTAGTTTTTTTCCACGAGTCAAACGGACCCAAAGAGTATGTAAGATTTTTATATCCTTAATTTTTCCTAAGAAATTTGATGCAAAATAGTTAACTTCCATCCATCATAAACTACAAGTGTAATAGAAGAACTAGGGGTGGCAAAACAGGTTGGCGGGTTGGGTTCGATCCTACCCGAATAGCTCAACTCAAACTTAACTTGTTTATAAAAATGGGTCAAAACAAATATGACTTTAACCCGACTCGAATAATAAATGACTTAGGTCAACCGGCTAATTCGACCCATTTATAGAACAAATATTAATTAAATGGGTAACCCAAACTCAACCCTACTCGATTATGTACAACCTAAACCTAAATTCATAACTCAAACCCGGAATTTTCAAGTTGGGTTTAGTTCGAGTCATATATTGCCGCCCCTAAAAAGAAACCATTGACAAAAATTAAAGAGTCTCAGGAAGATCAAATCATTATTTTTGGGAACAAATCAAAAAAGTTTTCTATTTCAAATCATTTTAAACTCATATACAATGAATTGAAAAACTTAGTCACATATATCTACAACCGATTTATGAAATATTCCTCAATATATATATAAAAGAAATTATATTGAAGGAAATTGTGTATTTAATAAGATCCAACCTTGATATTTCTAGCTCTCATAATATCTTAAATTAATTCTAATAATTAATTAGACAACTTAAAATATTAATATTTTTGTTTAAAAGAAATTGGATAGTTGACATATCTCAATATAAAATTATTTAAATGTACCAATATATAAGATATAAAACATAAGTTTCCTTAGGATAATGTTGTTACTAAAAAGAGTAAATTATTTTTTACTTAACATAGTATTTTTTTTGTTGTCCTCTCATTTGTGTTTTCAATATAAATTAGATGCATGCATACCTATAAAAAATCTTGTGCTGAGGCACCATTCATAGCTTGGCACTTCATAAAAGCTTCATAAAAGCTTTCTCCTTGATTGACTATTGATGCATGTAGCCTTCCCTACATCATATCACAAGAATAGAAACATTTATTAGTTGCAATATTATAACCTCTAATAAATTGAAAGAAAATATAGTAGTGTAAATTAATTACACTTGATTATTAATTTCCTAAGGTAGAGACTTATATATCTTTCATACAAGTCCCCATGCACACAATATTGTTAATTAAATTGTTTCTGATGAGTCCCCTAGTTAGATTTGTCATTTTATGTAGACCATTAATTCTAGCTATAAATATTTTCATTAATTTAATGCAAAATAATCCTTTAGGCCATGTTTATTTAAGTTAAAAATTAACCTGATTTAATTTTAAACAGATATATCACATCAGATATAAAATTTTAACATTAAAAATTAATATTATTTCACATCCTACATACATTACTAAAATAATAGTTAACTTATATCACATTCCTCACATATCTCAATATAATAACTAATTTTATATCATATTTCTCACACATCTTAATATATTAATTAACTTTATTTCACATTATTCACAACTTTTTATAAACAAATATCTCTATCCAAGTTTAATTTTAACTTTATTAAATTAAACCTGACAAGTTTGTTTGTTTGTCCATGTTAAAATTAATTTAGTTAATTATTTTAAATGAAAATTTCATATCACACATAAAAATTAATATTAAAAATTAACTACATTTTACATCATATACATAATTCAAAATAAAAAATTAACTTTATTTTTTATCTTATATACATGTCATAATAATAACTAACTTATATTATATCTCACTTGTTCTAATATAATAATTAATTTATTTCACATTATTCGTACCTTTTAATAAAAATATATTTTCATAGTTTAACTTTAATTTCAGTAAAGTTAACATTTGCAAATAAATTAAGTTAAAATCAATATCTTACTAAGAAAACCTATTTAAATCAATTAAACTAAATTTGAAAACTCTTAGGCATACATGAAAAAAAAATTGATGAAAAAGAATATACAAGCCTATAAAGAAGATTAGCCAAATATCATAGACCGGATTGTAATTTATCCTATATTAAAACACAAGATAAATTTGAAAACTCTATGGCCAATGTGAAAGAAAGGGAAAAAAAAGAACTTTTAAACCTATATAGAAGATTATCCAAATATGATAGACCGTAATGTAATTTATCCTATATAATTTCTAATAACCCCTGTAATTCTCTTCCGCTTTTTCATCTGCCCCTTTGATTCCCATTTCCTGTCCACTACCGAAACGGGTAATAAGCGGGAATCGCGCGGGAAATTCTCGCCACGTGTCGCAATATTATTCATGATCCTTCCACGCGGCGTTCAATGGAGGGCCCACGGGTGGTCCCCAGGCCAACAGCCGCGCGGTCTGCCGCCTCGGAATGGCAGAGATTGAATTGTAAAAGAGAATATTATGAGGGGGTAAATTACAAAAATGATAATTGAATGATTTGGTAATGGAGTGCTTTATGATTGGCATCTGCTGTCGGGCAGGCTGCCCGTCTAGTGCGGGCAGCTTGGAGTTCGAGCCGGGTGATGGAGACCGGACCGGGTTGGGCTCCGGCCCGGCCTGCGTCGTTGTCCTTTGGGCATTCAAAGAGCTGTCTCATTTATTTCGTTTATTAATTCCAGTTATCAAATAATTTTATTCTTAAAAGATATTTTTTTTTTTGCATAAATATCATCCAGTTCTAAAAATTTGAGATAAAACTCAAATAGATTTACAATTTTTAAAATTTTTCAATGGCATCTTTAATATTAACATTAATATTTTAATCAAATTTTATTAATAACTTTTAATATTTTTCCTACAAAATTTATTTTAAAATAAAATTTTAAATATAAAATTCCGATTAGAACCAATGTGTCATGTCTGTCATTGCCACAAGCTTAGCCGTAATGTGCGGCCCCTTAGTGCGACACGGCTGTGTCGATGAATAGGAATATTTTATTTAATATTTTAATTATTTGATTTATATTGAAATTTTTTTGATGAAAAATTTATATTGAAGTTTTTATGCAACACCTTTGAAACAAAAAAAACGTATATGATAGACGTAATTGCCCTTCACATATTGGCCATACTATTCAAAAGGACATGCAACTCAATTTTTTAAGTCGCATGCAACATGATATTTTTAAACTAATTTTTGAAACTTGTTGAGAATAAATTAAATTGTAGTGAATATATTAGTGTTTAAATATATTTAATTGGAATTAAATGATCATTAATTTATTAAATAGGCATTCAAATTTCTGAGAGGGCTGAGTGGACTCTAACAAGCCCAGATAAAATGTAAAGGATAAGTCTGATCACAGTCATTAATGGGCCGGGCTTAAAAACATGATATCGATTTTTTTTTTCTTTGAGAAAAGTTTCCCAAATATAAGTATCAATTAGCCCACCAAACTGCCCGCCTATTGGTCATGTCTAATTTAAAGTAGGGGTGAGAATTTCGCTCGAAGATCAATAGTAGCGTAATATTCGGATCAATATTTAATTCTAATCGAATTTCGCTTAAGTTTATTGAATTAAACCATGAGCCATGAAAAAATTAAATAGAGTTAACTTAGTTTTTATTTTTTTAAATATAAATAATAAATTTAGCTATTTATTGTAATTATTTATTACTTGCACATAAATAATATTAATTAAATTTTAAAATAAGCAATTTAGCGAGTATAATTAACCTAATACAAATCCTAATTGATGTGATTTTTTTAAAACAAGATAATTCTTGGAGGGCTTTAATTCGCTTGATTAGCCCAAGCCAGCTCAAAGTTAAAACAATATAGCTCAAACTCAAATTAATTGAGATGAGTCAAACTTAAGCCGTGCCTAACTCGGCACCAACTTTTACTGCTTTAACTCTTTGCTCTTGCCATCGCTGCTAAAGGTAGCTAACTAGAAGAAGCAATAACTTTCTCGGTTAATCACGAATAGGGTTTCGAGATGTCTTCCTCCTATATTGTGGGTTAGGCTATTTTCAGCTCCTTAAGGACTCCTACCTTAATATGCATATAAGGAGCACATTCTCGAGTACTAGCTTTCCTATATTGTGGGAGTATTGGATCATTCTCGCCCCTATTTTAAACCTTCATAACATTAATCTACGAGTTCTTTTTGTTATTTCTGAACAAAAATGACATTTTCTCAACCGAATTCATTTCGTATTCGTATTTGATCGTTCTCACCCCTAGTTTAAACCATCATAACATTAAATTTCTCTAAATCACTTACAATCTATGAGTTCTTTTTTGTTATTTTCATTCTTTTATAGTCTTACTCGTGAACAAAAATGACATTTTCTCAACTGAATTCATTTCGTATTCCATTCTAAAACAAAATCGCTTCGTAGTCACCCAATTTTTTTTCCGAGTTTAGTTTGGGCTTATTGGGCCATTTTGAAAAAAATTCCGTGTTTAGTTTGGGCTTATTGGGCCATTTTGAAGAAAAGTTTGAGCCCATTATGCTCATATCACACAATTCCATGCCTTGAAGTTGAGATTAATGATAATAAATTAATCCATACAAAACTAAAACCACAATACAAAAACGAAGAAAAAGATCAACAATGGAACGTCAGAAGAATGCCTAACATTAAGTCGAGATACATTAAATCCTAATTCATTCATGTTTTAGGACCCAATATCCAACCCGAATCCGAACCCAATGGTTTTGGTCGTACACATATGCGAGAAAGTAACTGACAAAAAGATTACCTCGAGGAGCCGTGCAAGATGAAAAGTCTCATGCAACGAGAGAATAATCATAGATCATTCAGAAAAAGCTGATCTAAAGTTGTGCCCAGCATCATATAACATTAATCAAAGCACAAAAAATATAATTTATAAGATTAGAACCTTGAAATTCCAGCTTTCTAGCATTGCACACAGTAAAAACTGATCAGAATCTTCAATCATTCGCCTGAGCTACATGTGCAAATCAGTGATGGTTCACATCATGCTTATAATTAACACAAGTCTTTTCGTCCAACTCTCAAGCCCTGTTTGACTCGAGGACCAAAACCAGAACCAGAACCAAAATGATACTAACTTAAAAAATAACAATAATAATAATAAATAAATTTTTTTAATCATTCTACACAAATTTTAATATAAAAAATTATTATTTTACTTCACATACTCAGTAATTTTCAATAAAAATATCAACTTTATTTCACATCCTAAACCAAAATACTCGAAATATCAACTTTATTTTACATCCTAAAGTGAAATAAAATTAATATTTTTATTAAAAATTATTGAATATGTGAAGTAAAATAATATTTTTTTTATATTAAAACTTGTGTAGAATGATTAAAAAAATTTATTTATTATTATTGTTGTTTTTTAAACTAGTACTATTTTGGTCCTGATTTTGATCCTCGCGCCAAACAGGACCTTAGAGTTCAAAATTAAAATAATTTTATGAACTGCTCTCAATCTATTAAGTCAAACAACCATACAGAAAATATATTCTCTCAATAAGTACATACTTTTCGTGTTTATATTATGTAGTTATAATCTATATTTGAGAAGTAGGGTAGAGAGTAGGGGTGGCAAAATGGGTTGGCGGGTCAGGTTCGGTTCAAATCCGAATCCGACCCGGCCCAAATAACTTCTACCTGAACTCGACCCATTTATTAAATGGGTTAAAATCTATGACCCGAACCCGACCCAATTAATAAATGAGTTGGGTTGGTGGGTCGACCCGACCCATTTATATGGTATTTTTTTGATAAATGCCCAACACGAACCCTACCTGACCCAATTATGCCCAACCCGAACCCGACCCGTTTAATAAATGGGTCAAAATTCATGACCCATACCCAAAATTTGCGGGTCGAGTTCACCGGTCGGGTCATATACTGCCACCCTAGTAGAGAGTATTTCCCAAATAGAATTGTTACTAAAATATACCCCTATATATCATATTAATATAGGAGGTGAACACAATAAAGAAATTAAAAAATATGAAACCTGAGTAAAAACAAATACGTGTGTGTGTTTATATATATGGAGGAGGTGAAAATGAGTAAACTGATAAATTTGCAAGTTAGCATTAAATTCACAATAGCCCATAAAGAACTATTTAATCTGGTAATAGACCAGTAGCAAAAGCAAAAACTGATTTGAATTTGGAGTAAAGCTGTGGAGGAAGTCATAACTAATACTGTAAGATGGGTAAAAGAAAAAATGATAGTAGTAGGAAACTATTCTGAGTATAGATTGTGTCATTAAAAGGTAAGTTCGTACATAGACTCAACAAATGTTTGAATCACGGCGAATCGAAAGATACCTTCCTAATTAAAGCACTAGTAAATATATCCCCCTTATATCAATAAGAAACTCAATAAATAGAAATAAGAAAACTAAGAAATATGGAAACATAATATTTGAAAAATAATATTTTTCAAAGAATGACCATAGATTGCATCATCAGCAAAACCAGAATGGCACTATGACTTGAGCATAACCCATTAATTGTTACCATCAAACCAAAAGAGAGCAATCCATTTGATCAAATCATAGAAGAAACCTACTTTTTTATGGCTACCAACAGTTCAACTAAAATCAACAGAAGTGAAAAAGCAGGTTTAAAAGATGAGTATTCATTTCGACAGATCTATACTATACGAACTATCGATGATAGAAAGAACTTAATTCAGATTGGAGGCTCCCGGTTAGTCCAAACATTCTATATCAGGGAAGGCTGAAGCTCACATGACTCGAGGCTTAGATTCCAGCTCCTTGCAAGTTGACGTAGGCAAATCCGGTCTTGCGACTAGAGGAAGCTGCAAAACCAAAAAGTCTGACGACTAGAGAAAGAGGAGACGAAATGCTCTAAGCACCACAATGTAGATTTACTTCAATGGTTAAAAGTGACAAAACGTATTGAAAATACTATTTTTCTGGAACATTAATCGCCAAGTACATGAACAACTTTAGCCCAAAACATCAAGTCAAATCAAAACTAAATCAGTAGTTATTGAATAGAAAAATAATTAACACAACAAGACCATGATAAGAGTGTTTGTTGCAAACTATCAGACAGAAAATCTGTGGTCCAATTTTAATTCCACAAATTTAACAATTAAAACGTCTCATATTTGCTAGAAAATTAAACATTAAATTTCCACGGTTTTACTGCAATGGAGTTCAATGTTTCCAAAAGGTGCACAATGTTAATTGCCACTTGAAATAAAAGGAACGTTCAATAAAGGCTTAATAACATTATATCTCATGTTCAATAATACACTAACAAGTTTTCTTTATTTACCCTAATTACAATTTGAATTGCGGGGGGGTGAAAAAGTTCTAACTATAATTTTTCAGAAATAAATTGGAATAATAAAAAATGAGCACTTCTTCTTTCCAATATTTGACCTTGATGACTTATCCTACAAATCCATTAATGTCATCGTATATTATGACCACTCAATTGAGAGATACTGCAGACAAGACCATTGCATGAACTGAAGGGCAGAGTTCTTTGATCTACCATTCATCTTGAACTTCTTCTTAGGGCAAATTTAACGCTACCTTGGAATACAAACAATGAAAGTAAGAGAGGAGTAAATCCGAGTCATAAATGAGAGGTGAATAGCATAACACAATAGAAGAGGTGAACGATGTGCAGGAGATGACAACACTAACACAATAGAAGTGAAGCCTCAACACTAACACATCCATTGCAATGACCTTCCACAGTGACATTTGCTTCATCCTATAGACAATTTGTCACAGATCCTATATGTAGATCGTTCTAGGATTGATTGGTTCGAGATGAGAGACGCATGAGGGATAGAGAGTTGGGAATGTCAGAGAGATGATTCGCTACACGGAGAAGCTGCGGGATCTTCAAAAGAAACTCGGGGAGCAGGAGATCGCAAATTTGATATAATGCGAGGAAGAAAAATATGAATTAACCAACCTCTCCACCGTATGAATGAAATATATATAACTAGGGTTTGTACAAATTATATAGACACTTAGGATTATGTAACAATCACATCCAAAAAAATGTAGCTAAAGTAATCGAGCCATGACCATATTTTATCATGCTACAACATAGAGATAAACGAGATGTATGACAAAAGAGAGAAATTATGTCAAAAAATCCAAAATATATTTTTGTTCAGCCAAACTTAGTTACAAAATCATATGACTCAAAATTATCAAATAAAAATTTCATGACTACAACTAGAGTTTCATAACAAAATACGAAGATTATTACAAGAAGATAATTACAAGATATAATTGTTTGTCATGCAAAGTGGGCCATTTAAAGGACTTTATGGTGAAATTGAGCATAAAAGACATTTTATCGAAAGCTAATGCTAGACAAATCACAATAAAATTCTAAAAAAAACAGAGTTAAAGGGACAAAGTTCACCTTCTTTTGAAGCTTCAATATGGTAGAAATCAGCAATTTGTCACCAACAATCTGCCTCAATCTCTTGACAAGGTCAATTCTATTAATTTTTCTTTTCTGATGAAAAAAATGAGAAGGGTCATCGAAAATACCAAATCCTCAATATCAAATACACAAAAGAAATGTCAGAAAATCAATAAAAACCTTAAATTCTTCATAATATGTGTCCACAAGATCCATATCTTGAGCAGAAATTTTGGTAGAAATAGCAGCAAACAACATTGAAAAGGGCATCCAAGGTGACGCTATTTTTGGAACTCTACCAAATAACTTGACTGGGCCTTGTGGTTGCCCATCTGGCAACAATTGGTTAACATTTCCTTCCTACGTGAAGGGTTAACACCGAACAAAAAACCAATTAGTCAATTATTTAAAAGGAAACAAGGAATAATTTCATAAGGTCTGCACCCAATAAATGCACAAACAAATTTAAAAAACCATTAATTGCACTGATTATACCACACCATGCCAAAATTCCTACAAGAACATTGGGTCTGCTAATTGCAATGATCATATCGAAACTCATAATAATTTATTGCACAGATACCTAGAAACCCACATCTAACCTCACTTTGAAACAACAAAACAAATGAGAATCCTAAGAACTAAAACAACAATTCCAATAAGCATTTAATGATATGCAAAAGCATTTTTATTTCATACATAATAACCAGCAAAAAACAAATGAAATAAACAAAAGAAATGCACCTTTGACGATGAAAGAGGCAAGATGCCATTCGTGACTCCTGAGCCATTACATGTTTCTTTTCCAAAAGAAAACTCTGAAGGGCAACCAAAACGAACAATGGCATATTTATAACCAAAAATGTCTAATTTCACAAACATTGAGTCAAAAATACCATAAGAAGTACCTCTAGCTTGAGAATGCAACCTGAATGCCACAACATATTCGGGGTATATATGACTATGCATATTCATTTCCCATATGACATAATGTTTCGGTGATTTAAGATCATCCACTCCACTATCAAAATTCTCATTGCTGGGCTGAAATTGTTTAGATCTTGGGGTAACAAGTTCCACATTGCCCAAAATGATGCGACATAAAATCATATGGGATATGCCATTTTCGTCAACATCTACATAGCTAGCACTGCAAAGAAAATTTGTGAGCAATAATACTGTTCAAAAAGTGAATATCATAAAGTCTAGAACTAAATTATAAGGAAAATTCAGACATGACATTGTTAGCAATAAGAAAGCAGCAATTATGAAAAATTTTCCAGGGATATTCCTTGGAACAGTCTGAAGGCTTTTTGACAGTCCTCAATGAAAAATCCTGCAATAAGAAAGAAACTGAAAGCCTCACCAGAGACAGGAATTCTTTGCTGAAGCAAGATGAATGCCAAGTCCAAATGTAGTACCACACATAGACTTTTCAAATGTCATACCACCCCGCAATAAAATATCTTGTGCAACAATCTTACTGGCAGGTAACCATGCATAACACACATTTGCATTACCACGAACACCTTTTACAATTTCAACCTGCTTCTTGAAATTATGAAGACTGAACTCTCCAAGACAATCAAACAATGGTGCCCTTGAGATGTTAACTATATCCTTGACAACATATGGGGATATACCGGAAAGAAAAATCTTCTGAACAATACCCTGAAGTTTTTGACCATCATCCACTCTAGTAACTTCCTTGGGTATGGACCCAAAATATAGATCATTTTCTCCAATTCTTTCACTAGTCACATCCATAGCATCATTGTCAACCAAATTTTTCACATATTTCATCAACTTTTCCTTGTGATGAGAATATCCTGAGTTCAAGCTTTCAGCAGCACTGGCATCAACCTCCACTTTTTGTGTCCCATTTGGCAAGCACACCGCATGAACATTTTTACACTCAAGGAAACCTTGTGAAGCACAAAAGTCAACACAGATTTCCGGAAAGAAGCATTTACCATGCTCATCAATCCATGCAACTGGTTTGCCAAGACCTGTATTCGTATCTATGTGAAGCATGCGAACAAAATCTAACAAAAATTGTTGGTACTCATATGTAATCTCAATTATAGCTCTTTTAGCTAAAAATTCTACACGTACCAAGTCAACAACCTCCGCAGCAAAATCTTTCCATTCACTATCTTGGTAAAATAGCAACCGCTGGGGCAAACCACTCATCATGAATTTGCGAAAACTACGAACTGTATGATTCTCTAGAGGTAAGATAACAGCAGCTTTGCAATCACATGAATTTAACATATTGCAACATGATGAAGGATACCGGTCAGCTCCAAATGGATCAATTACCAATGCATGGTCAACACTAGTAAAATGAGAAGAACTAGTGGACAGCCTCTTCCTCTTGAAATTAGTTGCAATAACTTGAGGGTTACCAAACATTTTAGTTTTCCTTTCTTCCATTTCCACTAGCAAACAGTAGCTGCAATAAAACCCTAAATAAAATCTAAAACATCTAAAATAGATTTTCTTCACCAAGCCTGCTTAATTACAATAATGTAGAAACTGATGTAAGGGTATTCTGAGGAACAAAGGTCCATACAGCCTTCATTTCCAAACCACTAAAACAAAAAACAAATATGGAAAATATTTAGACTAAGAATGTGTTTATGTAGCATAAAAGCAAAAAGTAACAAAAATACCATCTGTACAACATAGAGTAACAATTTAGAATGAAAAGAAAACAAAAAATGAAAGAAAAAAATCGAGATGATGGCATGAGTGTCATAAGTTAGACAGCATCAAACCACATGTTTTAAACACAAAACATCTTCAAATGAGAAAAACTCCGAAATAAAACCTTCCTAGGTATAAAGATGAATATAAAAGAAACTTGGGAAACCTACAGACGTGTATTACTAGTTCTCTTGTCGAAATTGTTTGCATTGATGATAACCTGCTTGAGAAATATGTTAATGGAAGAGAGAAGCACTCCAGCAAGTCAGAAATTATTTGAAAAGACTATTGTACAAGCTCTAGAAACAACAGAGCTAAAAAGCAAGTAATATTCTCTCACTTTACACATGGCAAAAGCAATGCCAGCAACAACAAAATGAGGCAGAATAGATAAGACAGCTAGATAGAGGAGAAAGATAGACAGATGGATAGACAGATAAAGAGAGAGAGAGAGAGAGAGAGTAGTGAATGTATAAAAAAGAGGGGGAAAAATAAAGAGCGACATTGCATAGAATGATGATAAATTCTCGTGATGTTAAAAATTTTATTCTTTAATATATACCATGAAAGATCAATTTCTACACATACAACTCATATATGTTGTCCCAAAATCAAGAATCTAATCCAAAACAATATTACATTTACAATTATATAAAAATCACTAGAAATGAACGAGATCATCAGTATCTGTGACTTGAATTCTTCTAGGTGGATGATTGTTTGACAATACTTATTCGAGAAGCTCTGTTCGACATAGTAACCAAGGTAATTTGTTTGTAACAAGGATTGAAGAAGATATGATCTTCAGCATGACCTTCTACATGACATTGACTCCTCAAGCAAATTCAGGTTAAAAAATATCAAAAAAGTCCAAGCTCATTCAGTTGTCAAAGACAAACATTTTAGTCAAATTAGTTCTAATGGAGCTTCGATTCTTTTGCATGTCTTTCTTTGGTTGCACTAGCTACTTCATGTTATATTCCTCAATTTGACTAACAGGTTACCACCGCTCACATTGTCGAAGTCAAGAAATACATTAGGTGCTTTATTTACATCTTGATATGAAAGATCTAAGTATAAGTTGCTTGAAAAAAGGATCTAGCCATTTATTTTATCTTTTCATACCAAGTGTAAGTTGTTTGGAAAAAGGATTTAGCCATTTATTGTATCTTTTCATACTTATGTCCTAAAGGCTAATATACAGTTAGACGTTAGAAGATTCAAAGAAGTGTTCATTATACAAGTGTTATCTATCGTTTGAAACTCATTAAATATGCCACGCACTAGCAAACATGGTATTTCATGGGAATGCTAAAGCACACAAATCCATTTTTGGGCTTCGCAGAGATTTTCAATCAATTAGGTTTACTCAACACAACATCTTAAGTGCATTTGACAAGGAAAATAATGGGAAGCATCTAGTGAAGGAATCCTTAGAGATTTTCTTTGTTCTAGCTAGATGTTTCCCAGCTGTTTATTTTTTCAACTTCCCAAGAATTGATGCTCGAACTTGATGTTTCTTCATTGAGTGGTTTGAGATCAGGATACGCATGGATTTTTTTGGGAAAAATTAAGTTTGCATTTTTTACAAAGGCAAATTGCGAGTCAACATGTAGACTGTTGTGCATCTAACATGAATTCTTATAGGTGAAGGATTTTTTTACAAAACGTATTTGAGAAAAGATAGTAACTAAGGCCAATTCAACAAGAAGGATTGCAGAAGATATGACCATCAGTATCACTTCTTCAACAAGAAATTGACTCTTTGAGAAGGTTCTTGTCATTCAGATTCCACAATGTCAAAAAAGTGCAGATTTGTTCAGCAATTAAAGACAAACAATTTAGTCAAAACAGACTTTTTTTATTATTTGAAAACTTCAAAGATAAAAAAACCTAGATGTTCTAAAAACTTCAGCTTGTGATTCTTCATCTAAATTTTGTTCTTTGTTGTTATCCACCACTCTCACTAGGCGATAGAAGCAGAGTTCATGCATAAAGGCATAACTGTCACAATTTTAGTAACAGAATTGGATAATTGTCTGTCAGTCTAGATTTATTATGGTAAGTCACAACATAATATTGTTAATGTTCACTTTAATGTTTTAAAAACTAGACCGAACTGACCGATTCAATCAGTTCAACTGACAACCAATTGCTTGGTCAGTCTAGTCTGATTTAAAAACCTTCTCTATTTTCAAACTGCTTTGAACCGGTTAAAACCGACGGTCCAACCTATAAACCAACAAACCAATAATACTGAATCAATTTAACTAAGAGGCTCAAATACCAAGTTTAAGCTTGGCGCTGCCGGACTCAACAATGATTGGTTCTCACTGACAGATTTTTATCCCCTCAAGATGAGTGAATCTGATTTATGGTCATAAATGTCACTAACTTGTAATTTGATTCGCTAACCAATTCCAACAAAGTTGACTTGGAAAGAGAAAAGAATAAAAAGAATGACCAACATGCACATAAACTTTTACGTGAAAATCTCATAACAGCTCCGTAAAACCTAATAACTTCGAAAGTCTCGGATCAGGAAATAGCAGCAGAGTACTCACAAATAAAAACAGGCCTCAAGATGGAGGAAAAGAGCAGGGCAAGTGAAAAACTATGAAACGAAAGAGAAGCTAACTAGGGTTATACCTTCATCCTTGAACACACTCCCTCTTCTCTCTTCTCTCTTCTGCAGACCAAACGAGAGAGAGAGAAGTGGAAGGCCGATGTTCCTTGTCTGAAAAGAAAAAAAAATATTACAATTTACGCATCTTAAATTTTCAGATTTTTTTTTTAATAATAATAAATTTTCAGACATAAGTCGGTTGTATTAAAGTTTAATTTATTATTATTATATATTATATTATATTATTTAAAAAAATAATTATTTAATTTGATACTATTTTTAAATAATTTTTTAAATATTATAAAATTTTTAATCAAAAAATGATACTTAAATATCATAACATAGGGGGCGTTTGGATGGAATCGAATATTTTTTTTAATAATAATAAATTTAGTCATTCAAATCACCTAAATGCTTATGAATTTCATTCCAAAATTTCATATTTTTATAATTTTATAAGTTATGCACTTGTAATTATATTATTAATAATAATATATGAGTCATCGAAAAAGTAATAAAAGTTTAAAGCTGAAAACGATGCAACAAATCCCCGACTTTGTTTCAGGCATCGATCGGACCATCCAATTAATTTTTGTTACGTGATTTAATTGTTGCATGCATAAATAAATAAATAGTTGTTTCTCTCGATTATGACATTCATTGAAAAGGCAAGTGTACAGACTTATATGGGCAAATAAGTGTGTAGAATTATTGTCACATTTGGAGAGATTAATTAATATTTAAGCAAGTGTATGGACATACTAATTCAATAAATTATAATACAAGATTTTTAACACGATAATAGATTAAAAATTAAATAATATTTCTTTGAGATTATATATCTGACTTAATTCTAGAATATAATATGATATTTAACGTGACAACAACTATTGATATTTTTCAATTTTCATAAGGGGTGATGATCCATAAGACAGATATATATCTGCAAGTGGATATGTGTCTACTATAAGGAGCCTCACATAATATTTAGTATGACGATGTCTATTGGATATGTTTATGAAATGGCTATTTATGGGAGGTGACAATCCTAAAGTGTAAAAGACAGCTGAGACGTAATGGGAGAAGTCACCGATTTAAAAGATAAATAAAATATGTCAAAAAGAATTTGCATCTATTCTATTTACATACTGATATTATACTTACTATCCAAATCATATTATATTTATTTAATATTTACTGTTTATATTGTATTATATTATTTTTTTATTCTACATGCATGTTTAATTGAAATTTATGTTATACATGTTTAATAACTTATTATTCTTATATCATATTATCATGCTATTATCGTTATTATTATTACTCTTTAATATTTTTATTTAAAGATATTGTTAGTGTAAGCCTACGAGTTTATTCTAATGAATTCCTGTCATTAACATGATAGGTACTGAAATACTTGATCACAAAAATGGGAAAAATGATAGCAAAAACAAAATAGTTTATTTCATTATTTTCTTAATAATTCTATTTTATTTACTTTAGTTGGATATTTATTTCTGTTTTAAGTTGTAGTAATGTGAACTCATACAGCAGTACTTGATCTATTTAGTTTTTCTCCTACTGTTAATTTTATTTTCCTTCTTTCTTAATTTAAAAAAATTTTAGTGCGACAGTTAGAACCGTCACAATAGTCTTTTAAAAAATTATAAAATTATGGATTAAAAAATAATATTTTAATATTATGATATGCAAATAATATAATATAATATTAAATAATATTGAATTAAAACGCTTATTAAATATTATATACTCAATAAAAAATTACTGTTAAAAAAATATTGTGATATTGTACAACAACTTGGCCTGTTTGGAGGCAAGGCTATTTTGGTCCTTGGAGTTGTTAGTGACCTAATTTAGGATTTTGTGGGTAGAAAAAGTTAGTGTTTGTTATGTGGACCAATAAAGTCTACTACAAGTACTCTATGAAAAAATTACTTACGTATATTAAAATATATTTTACATAACGATCTTGACTTTATATATAGATATAAATTTTTTGAAAATTAATTATTGAAAAGCCGCTGTAATTAATATTAGATATCAAATATATTTTACATGCATGCAGGAGGTTCTTTCATCTACACATCTTATCATTTTTTTTTCTTATTTTTCTTCTTGTAATGTGTTGGATCTGTGGAATGCATATGAAAATTATTATGACCTTCAAATTCGTTTATCGTGCTTGTTTATTTATTAGTAATATATTGGATATCAAATTATTGAAATTTTCTATGATATGAAGTTGTTAATGTAAAATTGTGCACATATGAGATTGATTATCAAAAGGAGATGACTAATGTCTATTATTTTTTTGTTCATGTTAGTTTTGACAATGACCCTTCATCGTAGAAAGAAAAAAATATTTGAGAAAATAATTAAGCCCAAATTCAAAGTGGGCATTAATTTGAATTGTGAATCAAGCAACTTCTCCTATATACATGGAGGCCTTTCATATTCTTCACATCACAAAGTTAATTCTTCTCCCACACAAAAGCTGATTACGGATTATTTTTGGCGTAAATTGCAAAATTATTTCAAAAATTTACAACTCCAGTAGAGTTATATTTTTATTAAGTTATGCATGTGTGATTGTATTTTTTATTTTAGTAACTTCTACTTGTTTTTATATATTTATTTTTTCTTTCAGATATTAAAAATAATCATCCATTAAAAATGGATGAGACATCAAATGCAAACATGACCCAAGGTAATGAAGTTGGGTCTGGGTCGAGGAGGAAGAAAAGGACGATGAGTTTGTCCGAGTCTGAGTATGACAAACTCGTTGAACTAGTTGAATCTGTATTTGATGAGAAAAGAGTATTGAAGGGTTCTCCTATGACATTTGAATGGCCAATCATAGTGCAGAAGTTTGCGGATCAACTAGGAAAAGAGAGGCCCTTAAAAATCTTGCAGAATGCATGAAAGAAATTAAAGGAGAAATGGAGAAAATACCATGAGCTGCGTCATAAAAGTGGGTTTGGTTGGAACGAGAAGACAAAAATGTTGGAGGCTGAGGATGTGGTTTGGGATAGTGTCATATCGGTAAGAATTTATTTTACAAAATTGATTGAACTATCTTTCATAGAGATTCTAATAACATCACATTCTTTACTTTAATAGAATAATAGCAAATATCAAGTCTGTCGTAGAAAATCATTCAAATACTATGACGTCATGACAAAGATTTGTCAAAAAAGCACTGAAGTAGGTCAAAGTGCTTATGTCAGGCGGCGATTACCACTTGGCTCCCACCCATCACATATTGAAGAAATAGAAGTAGAAGAAGAAAAAGAGGATACAACACGTGTTGTCAATGATGCCCCAACCTCATTTAATCAAGTGCCTACATCATCGAGTAGTAGCAGAAAGAGAAGAAGATCTGCATCATCTGTAAGCCTTGACAGGTTACAGATTCAAGAAAAGTATACGGAAGCATGTATTGAGAAGAATCAACTTCTTTCACGTTCGGATGACAACATGAAGAAATGCATGTTAAAAATTAATAACATTTCAAATATTTCTGCTACTGCAATCATTGCTATTGGGGCATTTGCAGCTTCAAGTGACAACAACAAAATTATGATCCTGAATGTCGAAGGAGTGGTTCTAACAAAGTTGGTTGAATATGTTGTTTCTCAGAATCCAGTATTTTGTAATGAGCCAGTTTGGGATCCTCCTCCTAAGTAGTTTTTCTGATAAAGAAACTATCTGAGTAGTTTTTAGAATTTGCTAATCAAACTTCTTTAATTAGTATTCTGTTTTGATTAGTTCAGACTATCTTGTCATAATGTTTGATTTTTGTTTTGCTATAAAGTGATAAGCATATTTTGGAGAATGAATTATTCTCAGTTACTCTTTTGTATTCATATGCTCTTTTGCTATTATCGCTCATTTGTTGAGTTTTTGTGACTATATACTTTACCTTTATATGATCATTATTTTATTTATAATTGAGCACTTTGTTAATATTGCTATTGTGACTGATATATTTATATTATCTCCACATGTTGTATTTGCCTGTTGCAAACATGAATGAGCTGAGAGATTATTTAATTGGCAATGATATAGATCAATCAATCGAAGATGATATAATGGAAACTGTTGCTAGTACATCTATTAGAAGACCTATGTACAATCGCAATTATAGTGGACATCAATATATACACGATTTGCTCGAAGGACACCCAGATCGTGTTGCTGATAATTTGCGCATGTCAGCACACACATTCTTGAGATTGAGGGACTTACTTATTTCAAGAGGAGTAATTGAGAATAGTCATAATATCACTGCGCCAGAACTATTAGCTATTTTTTACGTGTCATTACTCACAGCTGTAATCTGAGATCTATTACAGAATTCTTCCAACACTCACTTGAGACTACTAGTCGGTATTTCAATCTAATACTAGATGGATTATTTGATTTAGAGAGGGAGTATCTCAACGTTCCCAATATTGAATACACATGAGACTCTTCTTCAGATGCTATCACAACTTCAAATATATTCAAAGTATTAGATTTAAGATATATATAAAGTACTCGTTATATTTAATTTTTTTGGTTTAATAATTTTTACAATTTACAGGACGCAATAGGAGCTATTGATGGAACACATATTCCGGCTATTATTTCCTCAACAATGCATGAGCGTTTCATTAATCGCAAAGGTAGTATGTCCCAGAATGTTATGATGGCTGTTGGCTTTGACAGTATGATTCATTTCATTGTTGCTAGATGGGGTGGATCTGCCGCTGACAGTATAGTGTTGCGATGGGCCCTTAAAAATACAGATTTCTTTATACCAAATAGTAAATGAAATGAAGTTACTATTTATGAATATATCGTATTGAATGTAATTGTAACATTGTTTATATATTATGCAGGAAAGTATTACCTTGTTGATTCTGGGTACGCAAATACAGATAAATTTATTGCACCTTATCGCCGTTGTAATTACCATTTGAGTCACTATCAGATAAAACAATCACGTATTTACAAACGCAAAGAGGAAATGTTCAATCATAGACATGCTTTGAAAAGGAACATAGTTGAAAAGACATTTGAAATATTGAAGCAAAAATTTCAAATTTTAGCTCACATGAAACAGTTTCCGTTTGAGTCTCAAGTGAAGATCGTAATTGTCTGTGCCATTATTTTTAATTTTATCTCTTTACATCAAGGGAATGCACGTATGGAACAAGATGTTGGAAGAATACAATCTACTCGCTTGACTTCAACTATATCCAATGCAAGTATAAGAGACAGTGTTAGAGGAGAAATGATCAAAGGAAGACTGGCTGACATATTATGGCAACAATGAAATCGTATGAATATAAAGCTATTTTTTAATTTATTATATATATTAGGTGAATGTTACAACACTAATTTATTTATTTTAACATGTAATAATCCAGAGCAACAAATGGACTGAAAGGTGACAAGTAATGTATATAGAGCTTATATCTTTTCTAGAAAAATAACGTATGTGCATTACCTTGATGGCCTTAACTTGAATTCTATATGGGTTTTGATGACGTTAACATATTTGAAATTGCTGCAGAAGAAAGAAAATTTGGTGCAACGGGTAAAACAGAAGAGAAGAACAATAGTTTATAAAAGCTACTTCAAATCGCGACATACAGGAAAGTATGGAAGACAAAGGTGCAAGTGCAGAATTTGTGAAACATCCTATTAATATGAATGTGTACTATTTCAATGGGAAGATAATGATTAGCAGTTTTGTAATTATTTCGGATGGATTAAGTGGTTCCTCTTTTCACTTCTTCTTTGAAGTTTGTGCGCAGAATTAACATTATAATTTTGTATTTTTTTTTCTATTGACATTTCCTATTTGAAATTTTGTTGAGCTGTATGTTATCCTATAACGTGTTTTTTTTATCCTATTATTGTACATTATCATATGTGGTATTATGGATGCAATATTAACTCATATATGATGTAATATATGTAATATTTCAAAATGGTATTGTACATTATTATATATAGAATTTTATTTCTCATATATTCTTGAAATTATATGATTGTTGCTCTGTATTTTTAAAGCGTGCATATTCATATATTTTTAAATTTTATTAACTTTTTATTATATTTAATTATTTTTTAATTAATAATATAAAAGAAATGATATTAAAAATATATATGCAACAAATGATTGGAATCAACTTAAAATAAAAAAGTTTTCTCAAGTTGAGTTCGACAACTTGTTGGAATTTCACTCGTACGTATCTGTAATAAAAAGTATATTTTTAGCTTTGACGTCACTGAGAAAGATTAGAAAAATGACATAAATTTAAAAATTTGAAGTGGTATGAAGTATATAATTAAAAATTTGTTCGATTTAATAGAAAAAACCTATCACGTAGTATTCAAAAAGCTGCACAGATCTTTTCGTTCATTTTTAAAAATTCTAAATTAAATTAAATTTACGAGTTAATTACAGCGGCTTTTCAATAATTAATTTTCAAAAAATTTGTATCTATATATAAAGTCAAGATCATTATGTAAAATATATTTTAATATGCGTAAATAATTTTTTCATAGAATACTTGTAGTAGACTTTATTGGTCCACATACCAAATACTAATTTTTTCTACCCACAAAATCCTAAATTAGGTGACTAACAACTCCAAGGACCAAATTAGTCATGCCTCCAAACAGGCCCATAAATTTGGTTAACTGAAATGGATGATGAAATTTAAGCCAATATAATTTTAATTGATAATAATAATTGATGACGATTAAAAAATATGGGTTAGGTAGGCCGAGGGGTATAACTGAACTGTGCCCACCATATTATCGTCTTATTCAAGCTCAAGCTCGAGTTTCAGTACGAAAAAAATCGTATTTCTAAAGATTTGTGCGTGACTATTTATTCTATTTTTCATCAGACTTGAACTATTTTATCACGTGTAAATTTTTCATCCTTTTCAAATTTACGTAACCATAACAAAATAGTTAGTATCTACCTAAATCAACAAAAGAATTCAATTTAAAATTATTCTCTTAAATTATCGAGTTACCAAAATAGATCCTTAATTTTATCCAATTTCACAAAAATGAAGACGTGGTACCGAAATCTCTCTTGCATAATGTTTTTTTCATATAGATTTTTTAATAGATTTTGTTAAGTTTAACTATTAAATTGTTATTTTATAAATTTTTATTTTGATTATATTATATAAATTAAAATAAATCAATATTTTTTGTATTTTTTAAAATAATTGATATTTGAATAATGAATTCAAAATTAAATGAGTATCCTGGATCTACATGAAATTCATTTTTGAAAATCCCATCAGTCATGGGTCATGAATTGAATCTAGATTGACCTTGTGTCGTTCTAGTAATTTTTTTAGGATAAATTACATCAAAGTCTTTAAATTTAAAGTTAACAATGCACAGATCCATGTTATAATATCGGAGTCCCTGAATTTTAATAAATTATCAAATAATTTTTTTTTTAATTTTTTATTATTAATTTTTTTTAAATTATCATTATACTTTTCCCCTTTATCTTCTTCCGATCCCCGCGCACACGAGACATATGCGACCCAACGGCGGCCGCGTGACCCGCCTATAGCCGTGAGGCCTCGGGCTTGTGCGGGATCGGGAAAAGAGAGAGAAGGAGAAGTATAATGATAATTTTTAAAAAAATTTAATAATAAAAAGCTGAAAAAAATCATTTGATAATTTATTAAATTTCAAAGATATAATATTATAATTTAAAAAAGGTGAAATTGTTCGTTATTAAATCTTAAATTCAGAGAATTGAGTGTAAATTATTTATTTTTTATTAAATGAGTAAAAATTTAATATCAGAAAAACTTAGGCTGCGTTTGGGAAAGCTTTTTGGTATTAAAAAGTGCTTTTTTATATAGCTATAATATAAAAGTTGTGTTTGGTAAAATAGCTATTTAACTGTTTTCAGCTATCAAAAAGCTAAAAAACAGCTGTAGAGAAAATCTAAAAAACAGCAGTAGAAAAAAGCTAAAAAAAAACTTTTTGGAAAAGTGATTGTGGTCTAATTAATTATGGCCAAAAATGCTCTTAACATTATTTATCTCTAATCGAACGCATCTTGCTAATCTTTCCTGTCGTTTTCTTCCTCACGTCCCGTCATTAGACCAAATATGCAATTGACGTAATTTTCATATTTTCATATTTTTTTTTATAAAGATGTATTAAATGATATTATTAATATAGTAAAATAAAAATATACATATTTATGTAGATATAATATAAAATAAATAAAATTTATTTTAAAAATTTATAATTAATATACAAATAAACTATAAAATAATATAAAATATATTATAAAATAAATGGCACATAAATTTAATTATTTAATAGAATGAGTTAATTATTATATATTTATAAAATATATGTAATAAAGAGTATTTAAATTATATCTAATTTAGTCAAAAATAAAAATATTTTAAACAGCACAGCAGTTTAACCAAACAGTTCTGCTTTTGATGACAGCTTTTAACAGTAGTTTACCAAACGTATAAAATAGCTTTATTCAACAGTATTTTTTTATACAGCTATACAATACAATACTTTTTTATACAGCACAGCAATATCAAACAGAGTCTTAATAATAAAATATTGATTTTTGTTTTTTTGGGGGGATGGGCCCTCGCTCCTTGTTTTACACGTTATATATTGCTATGATTTGACATTTAAAATGCTTTCAGTGCAAGAAAGACATTAAAATGGAGTTAACGGCCCTGATACCAACTAACCCCAAAGACGGTGGTGATTAGAACACGTGTACGATGGTGAGAGCACGTAACGGTAATGTTTATCCGGCAGCTTGGTGCCACGTGTTCGGTTGATTCCTGGTAAGGGTCGGGACTACCGTGGCTGGTCTCCGCCGCCGGAGCGTCTCTCCGTCCTCTGCTTTTCTTCCCGCGCCCCGATGTCATCTTTCTACATTTTTTTAGTTCCGGAAGCTTCCCATCTTCTCCCCTGGGCTCTCGCCGTTACCGGCGAAGGGAACGGAAGGGTTCTTTTCTTTGTTCAATAGGGCTACTCTACCTGAGGTCCATGTGTGTTCTTGGACGTTCTCTATGACTTCTTTTACATTATCTTTAGATTCTTGTAAGGCGATGCTTTCGATCTCTGGGCCGCCAAGGCTCGCCAGATCTTGGTCCAGGAGGAAGATTTCGGTGCGCTGCGTGGGCGCTGTTGGTCCATCCACGTCTGAGCCCTGCATTCCGCCCGTGGCATTGGATCGATGGTGGGGTGGGAGGAGGTGTGCGTGCGTGGGATTTGTTCCTAGGGAAAGGGGTATGGAGGAGTACTTGGAGGATAGGATGCAGAGGGGGTGGAGGAGCTTGGTGAGGAGGTCAGTTCTTGCATCTGATAAGGGAGCTGGTGGTGAGGTCAGCCAATCCAGGTCTCCTTTGAGAGCCCAAAGCGAGGAAGGTTTGTTTTTGTTTTTTTTTTCTCTTTGGCTTGTAATGCTTATTTTAGGTATTAGCCATCATTTTGGCAGTAGCTGTTGTGTATATGTGCTTACGTATAACTATCGTGTTCGTGCTAATTGGTTACATAGAAACTAAAATGTGGATGGATGACCTCTTTTATGGTACGTTTATTTCAACAGAATGAAATAAGGTTGGAATGAAATAAGGTTGGAATGAAATTGCTATTCTATAGGAATGAAATTGTAATTTCAAGAAGAATGAAAGGATAATTCTTTTGTTTACTTAGATGGAATAGGATATGGAATAATCAGTGAATAGAATAGAAATATACTAAAATACCATAAATATAACTTAATAAAATTTATATTATTTATTATTATTAAATTTAATTTTATACAAATAATTAGATGAATATAACTTATATATTCATATATGTACACGTAAAATACATATAATGATGCGTACATGTATATGCATATGTATATATATACCTGTATTATGTATGTGTGTGAATAAGAGTAATGTTGGAATAAAATTTTTAGCCTGTAAGGAATAGTTATTCCTTGGGTGGGATGAATGAATAACTATGCTATGAAATGTGGAATACAGATTCCTATAGTCATTTTACCAAAATAAATATTGGAATAGCTATTTCATAAAAAAAAGGGTGGAATGAAATAGTCATTCCATTCAAATAAATGCATCCTTATTGTTTTGAATTTTACTGCTAAAAGATAGATTTTACTTACCTAACTTACGTAGAGAAGTTGCTTATATAGTATCTTAGCATTGTCAGGTAGCTAAAGCCGAGAGACGTAACAATGGCTTTTATGTATCATTGCCTGTTTCATATTCACCTTGGATTGATTTATACATGAATATCCTAAAATTGATAAAGGCACGACTCTGGGCTGTTTAGCTAAAAGCTTAAAAAGCTTTAACCATGGCCAACTTTTTTATCTCAATAAAAATATATATAAAAATTGTTTTATATTTTATTTTCACAAATTTCAATATTAAAATATCACTTATTTCACTTTCTATATAATTTTTAATAGTAATTTAATTTTAAATCACACAAACATCTCAAATAAAAAATTACCTTCTAAAGCCAAAAAAGCCTTATACTAAATAGGCTAGTAATAAATTGGTTTTCCAAAATGGCTCTTGTTATGTTGATGATGATTTTGTTATGATTCGCATTTTCCCAAAAAGACTTCCTAGTAGTTCTTTTTTGAAACGTCCCGCAAGAGCTATTGGTCTATTCCTTATCATTTACAAACTTGGATCTAGTATACTTACTGAATTTATCTAGTCATTTACATATAAGTTCTACTTTCAATGTGATCTAATATCTTGTTGCAGTATCTTTGAGCCTATTGCCTATTTTAATTCTGAAGATTTCTCCATTCCCACATCATGAGGATGAGATTACTAGTGCTATGAATGATGAGTTTTGGTCATTTCTGGTGGTGGATTTTGCCCTTGTCCCGTGGAGGGACCATCCATCTTATGATGCCACACCGCTTTTGAGGACGAGTTTCTTGGAGGTTGAGCCCACCCGCTTATTCTTAAATCCTAAGTAGGATTTACTTCGATGGAGTTGAGTTTTTTTTCCAAGTCGGGGAAATGATGGATATCCTATTGTTGATCCGCAAAAGGCGGGAGAGAATTTATTAGTATATTTAATATTTAGTATCTTTGGTTTAGCATCTTCTTTTTGGTTTATCATCTTTAATATGCTTCTTTTTGACGATTTTACCTTTATATTATTTAGTAAATTTTTTTATTTTCTTTCTTTTGTATGTGCTAAATGCTAGAATTAAGTCATAATTTCTATATATTGGTAGCTTTTGATGAATTAATAAAATATGTCGTCTCCAAATTATGTATCTCTCATCTTCTACCTCTTCCCCATTATTCTTCTCTCTACCTCTTGCCTTTTCTTCTTCCTTTTCTATTTCCCATTCCATTTTTACCTTCCATTTTGCATCAATAATGTTCACCATAATGGAATAAAGTTATTTTGATATTGAGATTTGTGTTAGATCTTAATATACTTGATTTGTTTATTGAAATACGTAGTATATGTGAAACAAAGCTAATTTTCAATGTTGAGATTTGTCTAGAAGCTGAAATAAATTTGATTTTTATATTAAAATTTGTGTTAGATCAGTTAGATATGAAATAGATATTAAAACATTATGGGTTCATTTTGTGTTTCCAAAAAAAACAAGGGCTACCTGTTTATTACGACGCATTGTTCTCAAGCATAATTTTTTTTTCATAGAATGCATTAAAAGCATTTTTTGTTCTTGATTCTTCTTTAACGGTAATATGAAAGGTCATTATGGTAAACTTGAAAGTCATAATTTGTTTGTAACAAGTCTTCTTGATGGACATTTACTTGTTCTGTCATAGTTTTTCTTGTATCACTTTTTAGATATGTAACTTCTATTTTAACCTTTGAGAATTTCTATTTTTCTACAGAGCTTCTATCTTATGTTAAAAAGGAAGTAGATTCTGGAAGACTTTCATTAAGTATAGCTCATGGCTTGGAGGAATTGTATTATAGTTATCGAAATGCGGTACTTTACTTCAAGCACTCTAAGATGCCACTTTGCTTTATGGATTGATTTATTGTTTGTCATCCTTTTTTTTAATACAAGTATTTTCTTACTTCGTTTTTGTCATTGTCTTATTTTTTTATGGGAGGATTTTTTTCTTTTCCTTTTCCTCATGAATTTCTGATATTGTATACTTACTAATGTGTTTTTAGATATCTACTCGTTGTGATGTACATTTACCACAGTCAAAGGTTTTCAATATGGTGATGTTATCTTAACATGTTTAGAGGTCTAAGGCTTCTTGCAATATGAATTGCTGAAGCGATTTACTGTTGGGAAGCTGCAAATTCATTGGTGAATATTTCTAAAAACAAGGGTAGTTACCAAATTATGGGAACTATAGATAATCAAGCTCATGAACCATACTATGAAGCTATAGGAGAGCTATTGAGCAATTATTAAGTAGAAAAATCATAAATTTGCACAACCATTCTAGTTTTTGTAAAAAGTTTGATAGAAAAAAATTGGGAGATTCAAAGGCAGACCTTCTTATTTTTTTGTATTGATCTTGGAAACCGAAGGAGCATGCCTGATGCAATTCAGAGTTTCCTGTTGCATTTGACTACACTAAAGTTCTGCTTTAATCTTATTTTTTTCCTTTTTTTAGTGTTAAGACAACTGTTAAGATTGAATAGCTGAGAATGAAGAAGAAGAAAAGGAAGAACATAGATTTATGTGATTCAACAAGTTTTTGCTTACATCTACAGCTGCATTGAGAATTCTTATGTAAGCTATCAAGTTATGCTTAAAGCTTGACCCTTCTATTATAATAGAGTGGAGGCAACCGGTTTACAAGAAATTTTCCTTATTATATCCAGTCCCCAAAATATTTGGTTTGGGGCTAGGGCCTGCACCTTAACCCCCTACCATTGTTAACTCCATTGTTAAGTAATAATAATAGGGAATTAGGCTTTAGAGTTCAAGAACAAGTTGACTAGTCTTATTCAAAGTGAGATTCTATGGTGCATGTTGTTTTGCTGATATTATTGTTCTAATACATTGAGACTTATGATGGAGTTAATTAGAACTGGGGTCCTCTACTTGTCGGTACTTTCAATCTTCTTCAAATGAGGTTGTTAGTTCCCTATTCCATCTCTTTTAAACTACTTCATTCTACTCTGCTAAAATAAAAATAGCTTTAGTATCTTGAAGGAGCATCTTAGAAGTAAAGATATTCCCATTGAATTGAAGTAAGATTGAGTACATGATAAGTTTTGGTGGTTCTGAAAATAAGTGACAACATTGCAAGATTGGACAGGAGAATAGTGTCAACATACAAGAAATTGATTTTATAATCCAAAATAGTGAGAGAATATATGAGGATATTAATCATAAAATCAAGGCAGTTAGCAGACAAAACAACAATAAAGCATTAATCATAAACTTCTTTAGTCGATTTCAAAATGAAGGCAAGATGATTAAAATGAAAAGTGCGATAGGAGTTCTATGTGATAAGAAAATGCATTAAGTTGAATGAAAAAGTATAAGAATTTAATATGTGAGTGAGTGTTGGGAAGCCAAGTAGTGAAATATACGTAGGATTATAATCGAGATGTGGATGTTCTAATGGTTGAGTGGTTACAGTAAAGTGAACCACAATTGAAATGATTGTACCTAGAAAAGGGTTGCCGTGACACTTGTACAGTATAAGATGATGGAGTATGTCTATGATCACTATTAGGGACCATATACATGTAAGGTTGAGAATGATCCGAGTTCGAGTCGAACCATTCAAGGCTCGAACTCGAATTGATTGTTTACATATACGATCGAGCTTGACTCGAAGCTTGAATTTGACGAGTTCGAGCTAGTTTGGCTCAAAATTTTTTGACTTCGAGCCAGCTCAAATAATGATCGAGCTGGTTCGTTCATGGATCATGCTAGCTCAAAAAATACATAATTTCACATTAAATAATTTTAAAATAATGAAAGCACATTCAAAAATCATATATGAAAAAAATGTCATGTATAGATAAAACTTCACTTCACAAAATTAAAAAATTACATGTTTATTTCCAAGAATTATTATAATAAGCACAATATATGTGTACAAATACACAATTCTGTATATTATAGCATGAAAAAATTTTAACCTCTGTATTTCCACTATAAAGTACCACGCAAAAATAATAAATAGTTTTTGATAGTTACAGATCGCATCTCAATAATACAATGTTAGCAATGTTGCAATTGTTTATATTCTCAATCCTCAGTAATCACAGCAACCAGCGATCTAGCACTCAATAAAAAATATAAAACCTGTGAAAAAAATAAACCACCAAAGAAACCATAAGATTCAAAGTCATATAAGATTTGAGATTTTAAAGTCCCTCAGAAGATCTGTAAAATTGATAATCTAAGTTTGCATTTATACAAAATCAGATATTATTGCTGCATATCAAATATGAAGCTTAAGCAATTAGTGCAAGTATTTGTTCATTATACATTTTATTTTATGCATATCATTATAATGTGAAGCATATATAATTGCTTCATAGGCCATATGCAGCAAAAAATAACACCAAAATGTAGGAAATCTGCGGACTCAACCAATTAGCTATTCAATCTTTTACAGAGTTACATTATAGGGCACAATCTCAAATCTCTAACTCAAGTAGAAAAGATAAATAAATAAAATAAAATCAATCAGTGAATATTTATCTAAATAGATTAAACATTGAGAGACAATAATATTATAACAAACTGCATTGAGTACTTACTTCACAATCCAAAAAATATTTCAAAAGATAAAGACAGTGTCTGTATGTATTTACCAAAAAAAAGTGAAGTAAGTTCCAAAAGAAAGTGATGCACATTCCCAAAAAAAATTTTAGTCTGCAACAGTCATAAGGTAGAAGAGTTGCCTAAACTATCTGGAATTGGAACATCTAAATTTTCCTCCACTGATATGTCATACTGTAGATAAATAATGAATAAATTAGGGTAATAACAAAAATTGAATCAGATAATTTTTAAACTACTAGCTAAACTTACAATTGGGTCCTTAGAATTCTTGTGTGTAGCCTTATCTAATTTCCAGTACAAACAAGTGCATCAAGAGTTTTTGGAGAAATAGCACTTCGATAATCCCCTAACACCCTTCTACCAGCACTAAATGCAAATTCTGAAGCAACGGTTGTTATCATGATAGTAAAAATATTCTTAGTCATTTTCGATAATATTTTGAACTTGATTGCAGACTTTTTTTACCAATCAAGAATATTAAAATCTGTATCAGGACATTTTACGGTTGGTTCTTCCAAAGATCTCTAGAGACTATACGGAGAAAAACTGAGAAAAAATAGTAAGAATCATAAGGAAAATAGATGATAGAAACGAAGAAAAATCAACCAAATACAATTATACAAATAAAGAAAACACTAACTCATAAGTTACAAAGCTACCAAAGAAGATGAAAAAATGAGCATCGAAGGGAGAAACTACACGTTGCTGTCCAAAAAAGCTCTGGTAGCACAAATAGACAATGTAATCAAGATTCATGAAAGGGACGAAGAGAGGGGCCACTTCACCCGATGATCGACTGAGGGCCGGCCAACTAGCTTAAACCTTAGGGTTTCTCCAGATGGAAGGACCAAAGGAGAAACAGAAACAAAAACCTTAGGGTTTCTCCGGACGGAAGGACCGAAGGAGAAGCGGAAACAGAAACCTTAGGGTTTCTTCGGAGTCTGGATGGAAGGACTGAAGGAGAAGCGGAGACGAAAATCTTAGGATTTCTCCGGACGGAAAGACTGAAAGAGAAGCAAAAATAGGAGTAGATAAGGACATAAGGTTAAGATATTTATATATTTAATGGACGACTCTGATCATCTCATATTGATCTAACGGTTATCCAAAAGCAGAACATTCCAGATACCGTTTTATAAAATTAAATGATAAAAAAGTGATAAAACCAAGTTTTGATCTTTCGCCAGTTTGCCTAAAAAATTCTGAATTACATATTTACCAACTGGACAAGAAATAACATTTAGTGTTATGAAATAAATAATTTTGTATATACAAAATTTAATGATAATAATACCAACGAGCCAAGTTCGATTTGAGTCGATTCGAGCTGACCAGGGCTTGAACTTGGCGTGGAAAATACACCGAGCCAAAAAATTAGCTCGTGGCTCGGCTCAAATTTTTTGATTCGATCTAAATATCGAGCGATTTTTGATCTTCGGGCTAAACCCTCACCCTTATATACATGAATATCAGTTGACCCACTTCATTATGCCAAAGAGAGAGCTAATACATAAATGACTTGGGATATAGGTTATTACGCCTTGACTCGTGCTGAAAGAGAGCTTTGGTTTAAATGATGGAGTAGGGAAATTCATGTAATTCATTCCAACTGCTTTGGTATTAAGTTTTTTTTTGCTTTTGCATTATAACAAAATTTGGTTATTGAGTAGCTAAATGAATGGTGCTTATATGTTTCTTAATTGTGGAACCGTAATACTAAGATTTCTGCTTTGTCTACTCAGATTTCATTAGCCCTTGGGGATTATATGTAGGATTCCCTGTTCAACTCAATGTTTGATGTAACTGCAGTAAACATTTGGCTGATTAATTTGATTAAGTTGGGTTACTTTTAAGATGAAGTGGATAACAATGTTAATAAAGCTTGCACTTATTAAGAATTCCCTTGTAGCCTTGTTTTAATATTCTCTAAGTCTATCTAAATTGAATATATTCCACCACCTTATTTTCCCACATATTCAGCGTCAAGTCATGATGCAGTATTTTCCTTCCAAATTTTTTATGCCTCATTTCTTGTGTTATGATAAGAGATTTGGACAAGAAGCTTCGGCCATGAAGCACGAGTACGATACAGTAATATGGATACGATGATACGACAAATTTAAAAAAAGTAGGATATAGATACGTTAGGATACGACTATTGTACATGTGTGTATAATACGTTATATTCTCATATTTAAAGTGTAGTTATATTGTGGATGAGAATAACTTATACAAATTGTTGCTATAAATTTCAAAAACATCTTTTAAATTTTCTTCAAATTAACTACATTTTTTCAAATATTTATTATGCACTTAAAATAATATTATGGATAATTTAATTTGAAAAAATAAAAACATCTTTTAACTATTGAATTTTAAAAAATTTAAATTTAAAATAATATCATAAAATTTATTTAATTACTTCCTAACCTATTAGATTATTTACATGAAATAAGAATTTAAATATATATCAGTAGATTAATTTTATTTTCAATTTAAATTTGATTCAAATCGATTTGCTTGATATAATTAATAATATAGATGCTGTGATATAAACTAAAATATACTCCTAATTAAAGTATATATATATTTGTTCTCTCTCTTCAGATTTTTTATTAAATAAATAGATAAAATAAAAAAATTAAAGTTTATCATTTTCGCAATATAAGTTTGATTAAAGTAAAAAAATGTGATCGATGTCCAAAAGAAACAAAGATAATATTAGTTAAGGTAGAAATAATAGAAATATCACTAGTATCTGTAAGATCACAAAAAAAAGTTAGCTAAGTAGATAGCGCAGCTGTTTGCAAGTATCAAATCTTTTTCTATTGTCGAAATACTATAGTGCGTAAAACGTTTTACGATCCCAATTGCATAGCCCAATATATCTCTCTCAATTTTAACGTTCAAATATATACATAAATTATGTTTTATATATGAAATATTTTTTTTTATTTTTTATTGTGTGTGCTGAACCGATTGTTTTAATATTTTTTCTCTAATTAGAAGTATCTAGAAGTATCGGATAAGTATCAGATTTTTTAAAAAATAAAAATAAAAATTGATACATCACATGACGTATCAGATATGTATCGGATATGTATCGGTAGAGTATCGAAGAATATCCGTATCTGATACGGATACGATATGGATAAATTAGGCTTCATAAAGTATCAGTACTTCATAAAGCTTCGGTAAGGAAAGTTGGATTATTTGGTCTTGGCTATGTAAAAAAGAGGAAGAGGAAAGTAAAAAAAGACATGGTAAGAAACTATAAGGAATGATCTTACATATTCGGTCTTGCCCGTGCAATGAAAATAAAGAATTCATGTAGCCGATCCCATCTAGTGGGATAAAAGGTTTGATTTGTTGTTGTTTATTTCTTATGTTCTAGTGAGAGGTTTAGATTATTTTGTGCTTGTGTAAATCTGCTCTTTTTGTGATTTAGCTCCTTGATGATTCCCGTGATACACATTTTCACTTTGAGATGCGGCAGTGTGTAAAGTGTTCTGCACAATTGTAGGTCTTGCAAAGTGGTGTTCCTGAAGCAGATGAAGTTATACTTTCCAATATGACTGTGGCATTTGATCGAATTCTTCTAGACATAGAGGTCTTTACTTTCATTAAGTTTGGCATGTTCCTAGATTTTGATTCAAACATTGAATGCACCTTTTTTCTTGTTTGCTTCTGCCTATTTTATTTTTACTTCTTTTAGCTGTTGCAGAACCCTTTCACCTTTCCACCTCATCATAAAGCTATACGAGAGCCTTTTGACTACTACATGTTTGGTCAAAACTATATTCGCCCACTGATAGATTTGAGGTGACAGAATTGTTTTTTATTTTCCTGCTTAAACATTTGTAATCAGTAGCTTCAGTACTTGTACCTTTTCATTTGTTCCATTTTATTGAACTTAAATTGCATAATTTTATTTTATTGCATGTTATGTTACTATTTTTCCATGTCAACCGTTTCATCTTGAGAGGTTTTACTGAATCAGTTAGGCCTAATCCTTTGGCAGGCCTTCTGACTTATGTATCTGCTTGATCGGGTTTATAAATAGCATGATACTAATTGAATGGATTAAAATGGTTGAGCTTCGTATGCTTTCCTTTTTCCATAAACTAGTGTTCTTTGCGATGTGATTGAAAAATTTTTCTCATATTTTTGAATTGGAGGTAAATCTTATTACTTCGATAGCAGAGAGCATCACTTTATACAAGGCACTGTTAGTAGGGCTATTTGCTTGTCACATAAATGATAGAATATTGATGGATCTATCTGGTTGATATGAAATAACACCACCTGTTTTGTATCATTTACTAGCTAATGTTTCCAGTTTGCTAGGGAATGGAGCTTTTGTTGATATCTCCTATTGCATGTGCATCTATATGCTTTTCAATCCCATGACCATTTTGTATATTGATTGATTTTGATTGTTTTTATTACATGAAGGTGCTTGTCTTTATAATGTAATCACCATTCATCACCATGATCATCATTATCTACTTCAGTAGCCTTTTCCTAGCAGAAGTAATCAACGACTTGTAAGCATTTTTGGTTACTTCTGCTGAAGTAATCAACAACCTGAGCTGGTTTTATGAATCATTTTTGGTTCTTATTCCCTAGACTGTGGCATGTGATGTTAATTCTGACTCATCTAAATTTATTTGTGTACCTCCTAACCAAGTTAAGCATCCTACTCCTTTTCCTTCCTATTACTTTCACTGAACTGTTATAAATCCACATTAAAGGTCCATCCCTTTTCTGTAGCATATGCTTGATTTAAATGACATGTTTGGTGCACAAGGTTCTTGCCATGGTGAGTGTTAGGGATGATTCACTATTTTTATGTTTTATGAAAGGATGCATATCTGCATTGTTAGGCCTTCATGTGTCATCAACGTTCCTATAGGTAATATTCAGGTATTGTTAGTAATGACAATAGTTACTACCATAATATGAGTTTAGAATGATATAACTAACACCGGACTGTGTTTATTGGCTGCCATCCACACACCTAAGTTGGAGCTCTCGTTCTTTGGCATATTATTACACTGCAGAGAACTCTCATGCCAATTTCAATCATAGGTGCCATTCCAATGGCAGCAGATTCAACCTGAACCTGATAAAGCATAATCACAGCTCTGACATGGTTGTCTCTCTAAGAGCTTGTTTGGTTGGTGGATGAATTTGGGTAAGGAAAGAGAAAATAATTTATTTTATAGAGTTGATGAGAAAGAAATTTATTTTAATATTGGGAGGTGTGTAGGATGTGAAAGATTTTAAGGTTGGAATTTGTGTTGGATGTGAAATAAAATTATTAAAAATTATAATAAATTTAAAATATTATTAAGATATTTTTTTGCCCATTTTTGGGCTCATGCCAAACAAGGCCTAAGTTCATGTTTTCTGATCAGCAGTCTAACCCGTAGTAAGTTCAACATATGAGGACTGGGTGACCTTTTTTGCTTCAATTATAGTTGCTGTATGAAAAAGACTTGACTTCTTAACAGTCAGTTTTGGCATGCTTTGATTTGTCTTCTTTTATCTCTAAACTAAATTCAAAGTTTAAAATTGATTGATATGAAAATCCAGGAAATTTAATATTTATTAAAACTCTATGATTTGATATCTCCAGTTCATTTATGCCAGTGCGATTGAAGAATATCAGATATGCTTCCTCTATCATGTTTATTATTGAAAATTTACTTTTCATCACCAGGAAATCATATGTTGGCAACATTTCCCTGTTCTCTAACATGGAACAACATCTTCAGCAGGTAAAAGATACCTGACTATTACAATGAAATTATGATGTTGCTCAGTTAATACAAGATATGTTATGCTAGTTATAATTGCATGTTCTTAATCAATTTTGCAGTAATGCAACTACTGTAACCAGGTGCTGTAGTTATTAAAGTTTGTAATTTCTGTACATATTATTGCATCATACATCCTTTGAATTTGTTTTCAAATGTTTAAGCTCTTCTACCAAGTTTTAGGTTAAGGCTTTGTTTTTGAAGCCTCTTATCTCAGTTGTATATCTTGATCATTTTCTCTGATTAGCTGTGATCTTGACTTGGTAGCTTTCCTCGTATGTCAATTTTTTTTTGTCAAAGACAGTTGATTAATTTAAATTAGATTAATGGTCTTTTTGTTTTTGTTTCTTTATTTTCTTATAATTTTTTCCTGAAAGTGATCATATGTAGCTAAAGATGATTGATGTATTGGTTTTGTAGTGGTTCATTGCTTTAAAACTTCACAATAATTGTAAGACATGCTTTGCGGGTTTAGATCCTTTTTCAGAGCAAAATTAATTGCTAGAAGGACGCCACATTGACTGTTTTTAGCCTTTTAAGTCATATATGCCTACACTATGATATTAAATTGCACGCTGTGTATCTATTCGCTAGATTGATCATGATGCAACGGGAAAGGAGGAAGTTGTTTTTACGAGTAATTGAATACATATAGATTTGCACATATGTAACATCCAGCAAATCCTTTTGTTTTCTTCTTATATTTTCTATATTGATATAATGCAAATAGTTTTACTTTTTTTTCTTTTTACTTATATTATTTAATAGTGTTCATGTAAATTATGAATTTGAAATGTTTTTGTTGATCCCATGGTTACCTACACAATTTTTATCTGCATGACAGGGTCATAACATTGTTCTGTTCTCAAACCATCAGACAGAAGCAGATCCTGCAGTAATTGCTTTGTTACTTGAAAGAACACATCCTCGTATCGCTGAGTCAACGGTAGCCTGATTTGTTGAAATTTTGTAATAATTGTGATAATGTTGATATATGAAATCTGTTGAGTGGCATGGACAAATTTTGTATGACTCAGGTTTTTGTAGCAGGGGATAGGGTTGTAACAGATCCTCTTTGTAAGCCTTTCAGTATGGGAAGGTAATATGTAATTTTAATTTGATCGTTGTGAACTTTGTTGTACATTGGCTAGTGCTTGCTGGAAAAGTGAGTATTCAGTGCAATTCTTTTCCTGGCAGAAATCTATTGTGTGTGTACTCAAAAAAACACATGTTTGATGATCCTGAGCTTGTTGAGATGAAAAAGAGAGCTAATATTCGAAGTCTCAAGGAACTGGCATTTCTTTTGAGGTAAGCATGAGACCATTAGCGCCAATTCTGTTCATGTTCTAACGTTAATCACCTTTTGCAGAACTGGTTCACAGATTCTTTGGATAGCTCCTAGCGGCGGACGGGACCGGCCAAATCCACAAACTGGTGAATGGTTCCCTGTATGTTCTCTTGCAAGTTGTTTTAATTCTTGGTTTAGATCCTCATGTAGATCTTTTTAATTCGAAATAATTCAAGTATAAGAATTGTTATTTGAGGCATTACCATAATATTCTAGTTTTATATGTTGAGTTACTGCTCTTGGGGCTTATAACTTGTCATAAAAATTTAATTCACTCCTCATCTGAGATTGTTGAATTTTTCGTATGATGGTTGTCTGTGAAGTCAATTTCAAGCCGTAATGGTATTGCTGTTAAATCTCATGCAGCTTGCCTTTTTTTCATTGTTTACTTTGTTGCATCATAGACACTCTAAACTAAGTAATTCCTTTCTCATTGTTTGTGGTTTGGATGGTTAGGCCCCATTCGATTCATCTTCATTGGACAATATGCGAAGGCTGGTAGAGCATTCTGGTGTTCCTGGACACTTGCATCCTCTTGCACTGCTATGCTATGAGGTCATGCCTCCACCACTGCAGGTCTGCTCTAGATCAGGATTTATGAAGCCTTGTGCTTTTATTTGTTTGCTCAAGTTAATTTTAATTTAGATTAAAATTAACATTAAAAATCACATCATACACAAATATATTAAATTAATAATATGTTAAATTCTAATCAATTTCAATATTGAAACTTTATTTCATATTTTACATAAATTTCAAAATAAAAAATAATTTTATTCACATCCTACACACTTATCAAAATATAACTAAATTTGTTTCAAATATTTTACAAATTCCAAAACAAAAACATCACACTAAAATTTATCTTTGACCTCAATTAAAAATAACTGCACAAACGAATAACCCTATCAACTATCCATTTTATGTACTTAGCATATTGGATTCTGCTGTTGTTGATGCATGTGCCCTGATAGGTAGAGAAGGAAATTGGTGAGCGGAGGAAGTTGTCACACCATGGTGTTGGCTTATCTGTGACTCCTGAGATAAATTTTAATGAAGTTGCTGCTCATTTTAAAAGCCAAGAAGAGGTTAATTATTGAATTTCTTATGCATTTCTAATGGCATTTCAACATTCTTTGCCATGGTGGCAATGTATGAAGATTTGAATGTTTGAATTATGTACAAAACAACGTAATGCCATAATTACCTTTATTTTCTGTCAAAACAATGGAAGATGAAGTGTACATGTACAAATTGAATTGCATTGCTTATTGCCTTATCAATCAAGTCATTTTGAGCTTCGAAATGGATTGGATATCTTCGATTCATCACTTTTCACTTGAATGCTGGTTATTTTGTAGGCCAGTGATGGAATCACAAGCTTTGACTGATACTTCTTTCTTTATAGGTCTAATTACTGTTATTGGCTGAAGACGTGAAAAATTGAATTCCTAAATTTGCTTCTGAGACTTAAAACTTAGAAAGTTTGTGAGCTTCAATTATGAATTCTGTCTTATAAACTTCTAAAAGCTTTACTTTATTGTTTTGTTTATTAGAATAATATTTTATGTATTCAGCAAAGATGTGGTTGCATCCCTTGGGTTTCTAGTGGAAGTACTCTTTTTTTCTTTGTACCGTTTATAGATGTCCCCTGTGAAATGATTATTACTTTTCTTTTTACAGGCAAAGGAAGCTTGCTCAAATGCTATGTATGATGCAGTTTCAGAGCAATACAACATTCTCAGATCTGCTATTGAAGAACATAAAGGTTTAGATGCATCAGATTCAATGGTCTTTCTTTCACAGCCATGGAAACAATAGTTCCACATGAGGTTGTTTTTCCAAATCTTTAATCCTTCTCTTACCTGCCACACTGTTGTGACGCTAGCTCTTTCTGATCTTGACTGTGCTATTTGGTCAAGTTTATGTTTGCTTATTCCTTGCTATTTTAAATTTCTTCCTAACAGCTAATAATTGCTTTATTTGTGATATGTTTGCTGTGTACGGGTGTTAATTTGGGTTCATGGCTTAGATTCAAGAAAAATACTTCGTTGCGTTGAAAGCATATTCGTGGAAATGCATAATACTCTTTCGCTTTTTGACATGTGCACAAAAACATATATGAGAAGTTATTTTTAACATTTCTTATCGCTTAACATTTATTAATATTAATTATATTTTAAATATAGTTTAAATTTAAAATTTAAATTAATTAGTCAATTTTGGATAAGATCTACTAAAATGTATGAATTTAAATTTAAATTTAATATTTGAATTAGTTAGACTTTTGGTTAAGATCATATAGTTTAAATTTAAAATTTAAATTAATTAGTCAATTTTGGATAAGATCTACTAAAATGTATGAATTTAAATTTAAATTTAATATTTGAATTAGTTAGACTTTTGGTTAAGATCAAATGCAAAAGTTTAAAAAATTCACGATAAAAAATATTAAAAATAATTTCTCACATATGATACAATGCTTCTTTGCTGTCCGTCCAGTGATCTTGGTGGGTCCAGCATCATGATCGAGTCAAACTTGTCCCTTAAAAGAAAGGGAGGGGTAACGTGACTAACTAGGACTTAGCCCAATGATTTAGGTGAAGCTGATCTAGCCTCGCCTATGGAAGCCTCTCAGGATCTTTTGCTCGGTGGTCATCCTTGAGCGAGCAAGCGTATGACCAAGCTAAGGCTCCTGGGGAAGAAGTGGCAATTGAAGAGGGTGATAACTCTAAGGCCTCCAAATTTTAGGGGACCTTCAGAACAATACGACCTTAGAGGTCAAGTCCTTCCTAGATCATAGAAGCATCCACCTCCAGATGAGACAACAGATGGAGGGGGGTTTCACCTTCTCCTTGAGAGTTGGAATAGCTTTGGCCTAGTCTCTTGAGTGCAAAGTTACTAGGAGTTTTTCTCGATGGAGGCGAGGGATAAGATGGAAGAGATTATCTCCCATCTCCTCTCAGTAAGGCCTTCACACACACGTATGCATGCTTTGTTTTTCAATTATTTTGCTAACCACTTGTTTGTAGGCCACTATTATCCATTTTGCATGCAAGAGTGTGCTCAGGAATGGGAGACGCGCGCTAATAAGGGGATGGGGAAGCTGGTGCAGTCGATGGTGCTTTGTGTCAAGGTGAAGTCCACCCAGGATGAGGCAATAGGGAGAATCACCACTCGAGGCGGAGGTCAGGGAGTTGCGACAGTGAAGCCCCTATCAGGAGTTTGTGCTCAAGCTGCATGGGAAGATGTTGAATTGGTACCGTGCGCAGGTTTCCCAAGCTCGCAATGTCACTGTCGCTGAATATTGGACCAGTACTAAAAAGTAGGAAGCAATGACTTGCTGGCATGAAGATGTCCTAAGTGGCCCTAGCCATGGGCTTGAGGAATGTCAGTCATGTGAGCGAACAAATTCTTCAAAGCTCCACTTGACTCGACCTTAGTTATGAGAAACTTGGGTTTGAGATTGAGGATGATGATCTACCTTTACTTTTTGATCCGTTAGACAATCAGGTTCCACCAGTATAACACATGTATTTATTTTGGATAATGAAATTTGTTTGTTTTTGTTAGCTTGCCTTGCATTTTTGTCTTGTGTTCCTGCAATGAGAATGCACAACGGTTTGGTCATGATTTAAGGCAATTTGAGTGCTTATGTACCTGTTAGGTGAGTGCTCGGGGTTCTCGTCAGTATAGTCCTTGTGTCCTTTAAAAGGGTTGCGGCTAGCGAGTGACCACCCACTGTTTTGTTGATGGAGGTAAAGCGATGAAAAGCCAAGGTGGGGAGGAACCGTGCTCGGACATAGCCTCCTAACGAAGGAGGAGGGTGAACCTGTCATCATTATTCTTCTTCGTAGGGAGGTTCTTACTTTACGGAACACTCGTGCTATGCACTTGCATTTTTTTAACAAGTTGTTCCTGAGGTGTTGGCTTGGGACCATCTGCAATGTATTGCGAATAGTTTGAGGGGTTTTAGAAGTTAGGTGTATTGTGTGACTGATTCATGGTGTGGATCATAAATTGGAGATGCATGTTTGAGTAAGCATATTAGATGTTTAAGGTATAGGCTTGCTTCAGAAATTAAATATGGAATTTTCAAAATTAATTTGGGTTGTTAAAACTTGTTTCTTTATGTAATCATGATCTCAACGTAGTAATAGAATTTGATTCAGAATTTATGCATTAACAGTGCCCATTTAAGTAAATTTAGTCGATTAAATTGTAAACAACCTATCTTGTTTGACGTTGGAAAGATCTAAAATAATAATCTCAATCTTTGAATTCCATCTCCTTATGTGAATTGGGTCCAACATGCTTAAACATCATAAAATTTGAAATTGAATAATCAACATAAGCACGTGCTAAAACCAAGTAAGAACTATAGAGTATAATAATTCACAAGCTCAAAATTTTCCTTTAGCCTTCTTCAGGAAAATATCAACACGCCTCCCCTTCCCACCCCCACTCCTTGTCTCTTTGTTGTTCTTTTTTTGCAAGAATTTGTAGAAACTTTTAAATATGCTAAGTAAACCCACTGTCTTTAAGAAGTGGTTTGATGTTAGGCGTAACCTACAGGGAATCAGACTCCCACGTTTTTGGTGAGAATAAACTAAATGAATAAATCCAGGATACTGGTTTGATTCATGCCTTTTATCAAAAATAATCTCAATGTTCTTCTGGGTAGCTATGCCAAAATGAGGCATGAAGAAGACAATGTGATAGCATGCAAACAATTATTCTTATAATTGCTTGTTGATGTTCCTGAAACTTGCAGTCTTTCGTGCTCTATCTCAAGTTATAACTCTTTGAAACTGACAATGGAGTAATTTACATGTGGTGTGGCAGGTCATATGGTCATGATGCATAAATTAGGAGGGAAGTGGTATTGTAAATGGGGCTCTGATCAAGATGTTCTTTGCATTTTTTTGGATATCGTCTTTTGAAAGAAGGCTATCAGATAGGAGTCAAATGTTTTTTATCATTCTTGAGTTTATCTATTTTTGTGGTAGGTTGGATTATAGTATCTTTAGCACAATAAGTTTAAACAGCAAGTGTTTTGAGGGGAGGGGACATCCTGTCTATCTTCATCCTCAAGGGCTTATTGATTTTGTGAACATGAAGGTTAGGAATTGCAAGTAGCTACCAACAATCATGCAAATAGCTAAGCCCATGATCAGAAATTTGTAGTGGATGACTATTAGGGGTAGAGGTAATAAATAGTGCTACTATTGTAAGGCATTTAAGGCAAATGAAAATTTGGAAGACCATATACGGTGCACTATAGTGACTAGAATGATCTAGAAAAAGGAATAAAACAATCTTATTTTATATTAGCAATGTCCACATGTACACAGATTCAATTCATTTTACACATTCACAAGAAAACTTATAACCTGCCAATTCCCAACAAAGGTTGAAAATAAAAAATTACCAAGTACTTGTAGTAGAGATGGGAGCCCCCTCAATCATGTGATGGTTCATATGTCATTGAAGAAATTAAATGGAGTTTATTTTGTACTTAAAATTAGTACGATGGACTTCAGTAGGATTTGAAGGAGGTCTACCATTAGATATTTTTTTATTCTCTAGTCTCTCTCTTTTGATGTATTTATTACCTGCTGCCCTGTTGGAGTTTGGTGATGCTTTTAAACATGTTTTTGGTTCTGCTAATCATAAGGAGTGGAGGGCAACCAATTTTAAAAGGTACTGGAGTTTGGCTTCACACTCCAACTTTATGATTATAAAAATTGCATTCTAAAACCCTGGTGAACAACTTTAAAAGTGATCTTAAAGTTTTTCTTGAGCTTTTTTGTGAGATCATTCTTTGTTGGCCTCGTTTCTTTCATAGTTGTAAAAAGGTGCCAAATAAATGCCAACCCAAGAGCATTAACTCACCCAAGTGAAGACTGAAGACATAAGAAGTGGTATGAGTTCTTACCGTATTCATTGAGGAGAACTTCATTGTGCAAATGGATTACTATCTATTTCGTTCATCTACTACAGCGGTTTCATTCTTTTTTTTTCTGCAACTTTTTGTGGTAGTGGTTTTTGTGAAGTTCTTTAATTCTTGAGACAAGGAAATAAGTATAATGCTTTTGTAAGCTTTAAAAGCATGTTTGTGAGAGGCTTTGTGCTTAGGTGGTGCAGTGGGCTTAGTGTTATCAAATTACTTAAAAAACATTTGTGCTTTGGGTAAATTGCACCTAGTCCCTTAAGATCGGGAATGCATTGCAGTTTGGTCCTAAATTTTGAAAATAACAATTTTGGTCTCTAAGGTTGTAAAAACATTGCAGATTTGGTCCCTCTTTTAAAATCTTACTTTTTTCGTTGGCCTTCACTGATAGAAAACATAAAATTTGTAATTTGAATGTTTACATATTTTAAAGGTTTATTATCTCTATCCTTAGCATTTAATAAAAAAATAAAATTAATTATTCACATCTGCTTTCTCCGTTTTAAAAATTTATAGTAAAACTATAAAATATAAATATTAATATTTCAAAGTTATATTTTAAAAAGTTAAAAAGTGAATGACTAAGAATAGTCTTACAACTAATAATGCTAAAAATTTAACAATTATGTTTCAATTGGATTAAATAATGTTGCTTTTATAACCTGAAGGACCAAAATCGAGATTTTTAAAAAGTTAGGATCAATGTCCTTTCGACCTCGGGGGATCGGATACAATTTACCTTTTGGGGCATTTACACACAATTCACATCTGCCTTGTGCACAAATGATCCTATCAAATAATAAAAAATTGAAGATCCACTGCTAAGTAAACTTGCTCACTAAGAAGTTGTTTGAAGTTGGCTGTAGCCTGTAGGCAATCAGACTCACGTTTTTATTGTGAAAAAAAAAACTAAATGAATAAATCTGGGATGCTAGTTCAATTCAATGTCATGATGAAGGGATGCCTTTTATCTAAGGATAATCTCGTTGTCCCTCGGGGAAGCTATGTCAAAATGAGGCATGAAGGATGACAATGTGATAGGAAGCAAACAATTATCCCAATAATTACCTGTTGATATGAACCATCATGAAATTTAGTGTCATTCATGTTCTCTCTCAAGCTATAACTATCTGAAACTGACAATGGAGTAATTTATGTGTGAAGCGGTTGATTGGTCGGTCACCTGGTCAGGATGCATAAAGTGGAAGAGAGTAGGTATTGTACATGGGATTCTGATTAAGGTGTTTTTTGTATTTTTTTGGATTTTCATCTTTTGAAAGAAGAAAATCAGGTAAGAGTCTCAGGTGTTTTTTATTCTTGCGTTTATCTATTTCTGCGGTAGGATGGATTATAGTATCTTTATCACAATAAATTTTAAACAGCAAGCATTTTGAGGGGAGGGGACATCCTGTCTATGGTCATCCTCAAGGGATTATGCTTTTTGTGAGCTACATGAAAGTTAGGAATTGCACATAGCTACCAGCAATCATGCAAATAGCTAAAGCACGAGGTAAGAAATTTGTGGTGGATGACTTATAAGGGCTAGAGGTAACAAATAACGTTATGGTAAGGTGTTTAAGAAAAATGAAAATTCGGAAGTCGTGCATTCTAGTGACTGGAATGATCTAGATAGAAGAATAAAACAATCTTGTATTGTATTAGCAATGCCTACATGTACACAGATTGAATTCGTTTTACACATTCACAAGAATATTATTGCCTGCCAAATCTCAATAAAGGCTGATAATAATAGAAAAAAAATTACTAAGTACTTGTGGTAGAAATGGGAACCCCTTCAACCACGTATTAGTTCATATATCATTGAAGAAATTTAAGTGGATTTTATTTTGCACCAAAATTTACTACGATGGACTTTGGTAGGATTTGAGGGAAGTTCACCAGTAAATAGTTTGTTATAATGCTCTCTCTCTTTTAGATGTTTATATTGCCTGCTACCCTGTTGAGTTTGGTGATGCTTTTCTACATGCTTTTATGTTTTCCATGTTCCATGACGTTCAACTTAATAGTTATTATCCTTTCAGTATTTTTTTAGTCTTCATTGTTATTGCTAGGTATACTTTGGGTAATTGTGTGGTATAATCTTTTCAGTATTTTTGGTTTATTGTTTTCGTAAGTTTTTTTTTTGTGTGTGGGTGGGTGGGGTGTGTGGATGTTTTCTATCATACTTTGGATAATGCTACGTTGCCCAATAAATAACCAAAAATGTTTTGGGACATTTAGATAATGGTTTTGTTCATTAAGTGAGTATATTATTCAAGAACAATACATCAATCCAATGACTAGAACTCTTTTGGGCTACATAACATTTTCCTTTTACTTATTACTATGATCTTCATAATTCATGGTTGTCTGAGTTTAGATGCTGAAGCACTGGGTTTGGCCAATTCTTTTTGTGCTTTGGTTGTACCATCGAACTTTGTCTCTTCTCAAATTGATAATAATCGTGCAATATCCATTGACAGATCTGTTTGCCTAGCCGTTCCTCAATTATGTACCCAGATTCTGAAGATGGAAGCTCTCTTATCACTTTGGAAATTGGTGAGTAGAAGTCGCTGCAGTTGCATTTTTCTCAAGGAAAACCTGAGCAAGTTAACTTGCACGCGCTGTGAACTTTCCTCTTCATTTAACAAGGTAGCAGTCTCTCTATTTATGCACTACTAATAGTCGCTTAGGAGATGTCTTATTATATTTGATGACCTGGAGTTTTGGAGGCCAGTAGAAATGGATGATTATTAAAGTGAATTAGTTGTTTGGCTTGCTTGGGCAGAGCTTTATGCAAGATGTCTGTTATGGGGGAGTTTGATTTAATGTTATTGTAATATCAGTGTCATGTTATTTAGAGAAATTGATTGCTTGATTTGATATGTTTGAATATTGTAAAAAGTTACATGATTGCCACTCTAAAATAACAACTAAATGCCATTCAAAATTAAGTGACATCGAGATGTCAGGTTAGCTTGATTTTCTGTTATTATAATAATATAGTCAAACAAATAATAATTTAAAGATAGCGTAAACATTTAAATAAAATTGAACCCTAGATATCAAGGACGTTTAAATAGCATTGAACAAAACGCCTCTTATATCTGTTCTTGCTTATTATAGTGTCTCTCCTTAATTTTTACACCCTCCTTGCAAACTTTTCACTTCACGAGTGTTTCAAGGTCAGGCATCTCTTTCTATGTTATTGCAAAAGGAGTTACCAACATTCTCTCCCTCTTAATCGATGCTATCTAATACTGCTCTCCTCTATTATAATTAGGGTGATATCTAGATGTCATATTTGAGTGGCAGTCTTATAACTTTTTACAATATTACCTAAATATATTTTTATTTCTTCAGATAACATGATACAACATCGCAATAATACTGAATCAAATGCCCCGTAAATAAATTCATGAAAAATAAATTGCTTTATTTCGTTCTGCAGCATGATGACACTATAGAAGTTTTGCTAACACTGTATCTTTCTGGGATTACAGGAGGTGATGACACGCAAAATGTCTCCCCTAGTCATTGAACCGAGTCGTGCCAAACTTTCTTTCGGGTGCATGTCACTAGGTCCATCGCTTTATTTTTGTTGTAGTATAAGCTTACAGCTGTATCTTCAATCTTCACACTAAATTGGAGGGTATGTCGAAGTAGGGCATTGCAGTATATTCTAGCAAAAATGCATATAGTGCATGCAGATATTAAAGAATTTTGGTTTCTCACTGTGCAGATTTGAGCTGCCAATTAACACCTTTTCTGATATGCATAATATCTACAATTTGATTCCCTGTGGTGGTTATTTTTCCTTTGATAGTTATTTTCAGTTGGTTGCATCTAGGCCTGTCAATGGATCGGATCATGACCCGATCCGATCCGATTAAACCCTCAGATGAATTTTTTTTTGATCCGTCAATCCGCCCCATTTACTGACCCGATTCATTTACAAATAAATGGATCGGATATGGATCACCATTGATTCGACCCGTTTAAAATCTGATTCATTTATGTAATTTAATTTGTAGTTCATATAGGGTTATATTGTGGCTAATAATCTTTTTGTTGGAAGGCTCAAGTAAAGAGCGTTATTATAATTAATTAATAAAAGATTCTTACATATTATATTAGTAGATTATAGTTTATAATGCTTAATTTATATTTCACAATATATATGTATATATATTACAAATACTGATTTTTATATTAAAATATTTAATTAATTCATAAAAATATAATATTCTTCCCTTATTTTGTTTTCAATAAATTTAACATTATTTTAAATTTGATTATGAAAATTACTTAAAAATAGCTACTTTTATTGTAAATGGATTAAATCCGAAAATCCGAGTTCCGAACCAATCCTATTTCCAACCCGAGAGGATATGGACTGATCATGACCCGATCCGATGTATAACTCGATCCGACATATATGGATTTGGATCCGGGTCGAAGTCAACTCGACCCAAATTCGATCCGTTGACGGGCCTAGTTGCATCATTAGTGGGAAATATGATTGTTGTTTGGTAGATGGGGATCTGTGAACTAAATAGTATTTTGCACAACTTTTTCAATGATGATTGTATTTTTTGCAGTGCCCAAAGATCAATGAGAAAAATCTCAAATAAGAAGGTTGTAATAGCACGAAGACTTAGCTACCAATGCGAGCGGAAGCGCGTACGCGATCGATCGAGCGCGCTACAACTGCAATGAATTTACGAGATCTTTTCAACGCCTTTTGGTGTACATCTCAGCCTTTAGAGATGTACGCAAGTTCACAAAAATGAAAACATACTGTTGAGTCTTCTCTTATCAAAAAAATTTCACGTGGATTTTTTTGGGATTCTATGAGGTTTAATTATTAAGATGTTATTTTATGAAATTAAAAATATATATTTGAATATTGAAACTTACTATTAAATGTTTGGATATAAGAAAATGTTAGGGTTATGATAACAATTAAAAATGTTTATATATATATATATTTAATGTTTAAATATGTTTTTTTTTATAATAGCTTTTTAATATTTAAATTTTATGGAATTGGTTTAAAAAAAAATCATATGAAAAAAAAAATTTAAGAATGGAAGGCCTAGGTGAAATCATATTAGAGCATTTAAACAATGTAAATACAAGAAAATAAATAATGAAAATTGTCTCATCTCTCTTCCTTAAGATTAAATTTGAATAGATAATGAAAACTTGCAAGAACAACCAAACAATTTTCTCATTAGGTATTCGAGAGATTCAAATGCTACTTTAGGCTGATCAATTCTCCCCATCGACGATTACGAATTCAAGTTGCCATGAATTTGAATAAATTTGTTTTTTATATAATGTAACGAGTATATCTATTATATATATAAAATGCGTAAAATTTAATGAATATGGTGTGATAGTGGTAATATTTACGAATTGATGGTGAAATGCATAATTTCGTGTAAATTTCATGTACTGTATGTAAAAACCCCAAAAAACTATTGCTTGGCATCCAATTGTTTTTTTCTAACATCCTCGACCTCACTTATTCTTGAGTTAAATGCAAAAGTGCATATTCCCTCAAAATTTAAATTATATTTTGAATTTGGCATTTTATATTTTCTTTCGGGGCGCAAATTACGAAAATAAAATACACGTTTTAAATTTTGAAGTGCAAATTAGCAACTTAGTATTTCGCTACTTATTTTTTGGTCCATCCAAAGTTAACAAGGCTCAACGAGCAATGGAAAGGATTTTCTTAACGACATAAATGTGCAAGTGAAGTCTTTTCTATTGTTTATTATTTTTTGACATTTTTATTGTTTAGTTTTTTATATAACAACAACAACAACAACCATCAAGTCTTAATCCCACTAGGTGGGGTTGGCTACACGAATTTTTTGTTTCCATTGCGCTCTATCAGTTACCAAATTCTTATCTAAGTCTAAATAACTAAGATCACTTCTTATAGTTTTTTGTCATGTCTTCTTTGGTCTCCCTCTTCTTCTTTGTACATGGACAAAATCCAATAATTCAATTTTTCTAACTGGAGCTTCAATCTGCCTACGATTTATATGTTCAAACCATTTAAGCCGACTTTCTCTAAGTTTATCCTTGTTTAGTTTTTTATAGGTTCGAAAAAAATCCTAACTTTTTCTTGTCCATGGAATTTTATTTTACATATATTTTTCTTCTTAAAATCCTAGGCTAAAGAAGATAAAGACAACTTCAAGCTTCATATATTTTTCACCTATGTTATTTTCTTAAATATTTGAGAAAATTTCATATTTTAAAAGGATATATGTCATCTTCTTAATTTGGGAAGAAGAATTAGCTACTTTGACTAAAAGCTAACTTATCGCATTTCTAATTTTATATAATTTAATGAATACATACATCTATTACATGTGTCGAAATAGTCTGAAACGTTTTCGTATATAGAAAGCATATATATAAATATATGTATCTTTAATATCTTTTGGAAAATACATCTTTAAATCATGCCAAATAAAATATATTTTTTTGTGTAATAGGTCTTTTAAAGAGAGAGAAATAGAAGAAAAAGAAAAGACAAGAATTTAAAGGAAAAAACAAAGAAAAAAGAAAAAGAGATTTGAATGATGATATGAAAAATTTAATTAAAATCAACAAAAGAAATAAAGAAAGAGTGGCAACATCATTGAATGATATCATAAAACCATAAGAATTAATTCCAAAAATATGGACTTCTTATGATCAAACATGTATAATTGGACTTATGTGAAATATTGGTTGAACCATAGGGACTGAATTGTAATGTTCTCTCAATTTTTTTAAACGTGACATATATATATATATAGCATACATATCATAAATGTACTTTTCATGATAAAAAAATCCCATTCAAATTAAAATATATATAAAAGAATAATAAAAAAATTATCATTTTCGCCTTACGATTAAGTCATTTCTCATGTTACGCAATTTGCCTATTTGAATATCTAATATATTTACTATATTTTATATTATTGATGTAATTATTCTTTTAATAAAAGATTGGCTACGACCAAATTACAGGAATTATATTAAGATATGATTTGAATTATACGCAAGAAAATCATATCGAACATAAGTTTGGTGCTCGTTAAAATAAGAATATAAGTGTATCTCTTTTACACAGAATTTTAAGTATTTTTTTACTAATGTATATTTGTGTGTGTGTGTAAATATAGGTTATTGTACGTATGGGTGAGAGTTCGGCTCGAAGATCGATAGTCGCTCGATATTCGGATAGATATTTAGCTTAAATCGAGCTCGGCTCGAATTATTAAGCCGAGCTATGAGCCATGGTCGGATCAGATCGAATTGGCTCAATTTCTATTTTTTTTAAATCATTAATTATCATTATTTATTACTTTTACAAAAGTATATATTAATTATGGTTAGGATATATGTTAGGTAATCTAATAGGCATAATTAATCTAATTTAAAATTTTAATAAAGTCTTTTTTTTAAAGAAGAACTTTCACTTCATGAAGAGTTTGAATTCTCCATCAAGGCTCGAGTCAGCTCGAACTCGAGTTGAATTGATATGAGCCGAGTTTGAGCCGTGCCTGGCTCGACTCGAACTCGGATCTTTCTCGCCCCTAATTGTGCCCAAACCCAACCTCGAAATCTAATTGAAAACTAGTACTGTTCTAGTTCTAATTTTGGTCATCAAGTCAAACAGGGCAATGTGCAAATAGGTCCATCGACAAGAATAAATGAATCTAATGGGAGATTTTTTTCCTTAACTAGTCGACTAATTGGACTAATTTAAATACAAGGTTAAAACTTTAAATAGAGAAAAAATATCTTGCATTAAATTCATTTATTAATATCAAACGTATTTACGTGTCGTCTCATAATAGAGAATTAGGCATTTAGTTTATTGTTATCTTAGGGGGCGTTTGGTTTAATGTTATTTAAAAAAAAAATATTTGATATAATAATATCTATAAATAATTTTCTATAAGATTATAAAATTATTAATTAAGAAATGACATTTAAATATTATGACATATAAATTATATGGCATAATATCAAAATAATAATAAACCAAATGCACCTTTAATATTATGGCCTATAATTTAGAAATTATGAGAGCTAGATGTCAGCTTTTTATTAATAATTTTGTAATTTTATAAATAGTTATTTAAATATATTATCAAACTAACTAATTATTTTTTCTAAATAATATGTTATAATACTAAAATAATATTGAACCAAATGTCCTTTATTTAATTTCAAAATCAGAAGGCTCGTAACAAACTAGAGTAACCTAATTACCATTAATTACTTTATTTTTTTTCATACATATTTTCTTTAATTATTTTTTTCTTTTTTTTTTCAAACACCAAATAGCTAGCATGGAGGTGAACAATTGTTGCACTTCTAAAATTTTGAACATTTTGTTAGAGGAATTGAGTGTTTAATATTAAAAAAATAAAATTATTATTATTATTATTATATATATATACATATTATATGACCCATATTTGACTTTGTCAAAACTTAATACCATTGACAATAAAATTTTCAAAAATTTTATGTCAATTTATTTGCTGTTGTACAAAAGTCAATGAGATATAAATATATTTCTAGTAGCCAGCATTTAATTGAGTTTGAATATAGAGGACAATTAAGTTAGTTTTAAACATCAGAAAATTAGTTTATTATAGTATTACATAATAATATTTTAAAAATACAAATAAATTAACAGAATTTCACATAAATATTTTTTTGTGATTGTTTAAAACATAAAATTTGGCAATAATTTCATGAGTTAGAATTTAATGTATCTTAATTTTATATTAGCACATAAAATAAACAAAATTTTACACTAATAAGATAGAATATGTATTAATTTTGAATTATTTTATTTGATTAATTTAGTAAAAAAAATAGAATATCCTATTATTCAAATGCAATAAATGATATTTGATATTTAGAAACATTTTAAAAGCAGGCAGAACATTTGTGACACCCGTGGTCGAAGAGGGAGGGGAGTAATTACCGGATGATATCCTAAGAGAAAGTAATCACTAAGGCAAAGTGCGGCTCCTGGAAAGGGAGGGATCGAGTTCTTGAGCCATATAAATAGATAACGTGATTTCAAATGGTAGAGGTGCCTTTTAGGGTAAAATTGTGAGGTTAATGATATAAAATTCTATAGTTAAGCGTGCTTTGGCTAGAGTAGCACTTGGACGAGTGACATTCTAGAAAGTACTCAAGTCACGTAATTTTTTTAAAGTCAAAGTGAATAATACTTCTACAATGGGATCACAGGATGTTATAATATGGTATCAGAGTCGATCTCTCACAGTACGATGTAGTTCAAGGACAAACTAGGCAGAAGCTGGTGGGCCTGTGATGCCAATGGCCAAAGAGGATGGGGAGTGATCACCAGGTGATATCCTAAGAAAAAGAAATCATTAAGGCAATGTGCAGCTCCTTGTAGGCTTCTAAGCCAAATAATGAATGATAAGAGATGCACAGGAATGAATTATCCCACGTTGAAAAGGGAGGGAGATCGTGAGCTATACAAGTAGATAATGTGATTTTAAATAGTAGAGGTGCTTTTTGGGGCAAAACCGAGAGACTAATAATAAAAAACTCCATAGTTAAGCATGCTTGGGCTGGAGTAACACTGGGATGGGTAACCTCTTAGAAAGTACTAAAGTGAAGCTAATGATGAAAAACTTCATAGTTAAGCGTACCTGAGTTGGAGTATCACTAAGATGAGTGACCTCCTGGGAAGCACTCAAGTCACGCAGTTTTTCTAAAGCCAAAGTTTACGTGAGACGCAATAATTTTGGGAGTTTGGATTAATTGACCATGTACATTGGCGTTCCCGACCCTCCAATAGTAGTAAATGATAGGTGCCTTAATGTTAAGGTGTCTATCCTTCTTATTGTGCCTTATTGTTGAAGCAATCATTTGGAGAAAGATTTATAAAAAAAATGTTAGTGGCAATAAGTTATTGTCCTTTGCAACTTCTGCAGAACCTCCTTGCCAATACGACACGTCACAATGATGTAAAAGGTATCCTCCAATGGGATGGGTGATCTTCTGAAAAGTACTCAAGTGAGACTAATAATGAAAAACTCTATAGTTAATTGTGCTTGAGCTGAAATAGCTCTGGGATGGGTGACCTTCTGGGAAATACTCATATCACGTAGTTTTTCTAAAGTCAAAGCGAATAATACCTCTACAATAGGATCACGGGATAATATAACATTCATGATATGTAACTCCGTAGATTTGTGCATGTAATTTTTTTTTTTAAAGCTGAATGAAATCAATTAAAAAATTGTACATATCATATCATTAAATGCCATTTTATCAAAATAAAATAAAATAAAATTCTAATTTTCTTTCACATGTTGGAAAAAAGAAATGAATCTGACCTTTACAAAACGGGAATAAATTAATGATATTGAAAATGGGGTTCGTTATATTTTATAATTAAAGAAAAGAATGCAAAAAAAAAATATTGCACATCTTTTTCACATCTGATTAAATTATAAAAAAATCTGATTAGTTGGAATTTGGCTGTGAAATTTATGTAGTTTTTTGTTGATGAAATCGCATTAAATACTTGAATTTTCTATATTTATAGGCAATATAAGCATAGTCAGTTGACTATTTTAATTAATCACTAAAATAATTTATTAACAGAAAATAAATACTATAAATTGTTATAATAACCTATAATTTCTGGGCATTGGGCGGGTGGCCCGATAAATTTTGAACGAATTTGGTTAACTATTTTTGCCCGAGCCTGATTTGACTTAGTTAAAACCCAGTTTAGCCCAGTCCATGCCAAACTTGGCCCGCCCATTGCCCAGGTCTAGTTCTCATTATACCTGGGTATTGGGCGGGTGGCTCGATGGGCTAGCCAAAACCCAATAAATTTTGAATGAGTTGGTTAGGGGTGACAATATATGACTCGATCCGTGAACCTGACCCGAACCCAACCCGCAAATTTCGAGTATGGGTCACGAATTTTGACCAATTTATTAAACGGGTCGGGTTCGGGTTGGGCATAATTGGATCGGGTAGAGTTCGGGTTAGGCATTTATTAAAAAAATACTCTATAAACGGGTTGGGTTGACCCGCCAACCCGGCCCATTTATTAATCGAGTCGGGTTCGGGTCATGAATCTTGACCCATTTAATAAATGGTTCGTGTTGAAGCTATTTGGGTTGGGTCAGATTCGGATTCGGCCCGAACCCGACCCGCCAACCCATTTTGCCACCCCTAGGGTTGGTTAACTATTTTGGCTCGTAAGTTGGGTTAAGCCTGGCCCGAGTCTGATTTGATTTAGTCAAGTCCCGGCTAAGCCCGGTTTATACTAAACTGGGCCCGCCCATTGCTCAGGTCTATAACCTATATAATCTAAAATATTAAGGAAAGTTCTTGAGTCACGTTACTGAAAGCTGATGATTAAGAAATTTTATTCTAACAAACTTTTAGATAAAATTAAATGATAAATTTACTACATCAATTAATCTTACTTAAAAGTAATAGAATAAATAAACCTAACTATTGATTAAAAAAACCAATGGTGAGTGATCTCATGAGAGTGAAGGGGGAAGTTTAATAAAAAATTGAAAAAAAAAATCATCAAAGAATTAGTCGAAGAAATTTGTCAAAAACGATTTCAATAAGATTGACTGAGACAAAGTTTTACACTTCAATTAAGGCTCGTGGTTTGAATCTCAAAATGAAAAAGAAACCATAAGGAAGTCAGAGCGAAGGAAGAAATATTCGATGATCGAGAATGAGTTAATGGTAAATCTTGTATAGGCATAATTTCGACAGAAGGTGAAACCTTGAAAAGGGATCTCTGTTTCAAAAAGTGACATGCTTCAAAAGATACAGAAGATTTGGAGATGGTTATGTAAGAGTGTCTACTAACTTCTATGATATTCTATGGCTAAAGAGTGTAAAGAGTGATTGTCGAATAAAATCTCGGTAAAAGAAAATCACTAATGCAATAAGCAATTTTTGGAAAGTTTCTAAGGGGGCGTTTGGTTCAGTGTTATCTCAATATCAATATTATTTAGATGTCATGTTATCTAAATGTCATTGTTATTCATCAATAGACATTTGTTTGGTTCAATATTATGATATTAGAAAATATCAATGCTATCTAAATTATTTTTGTTTAGTTGGAAGTTATTGGCATTATAATGATAAATTGATGGTGTTATCTTGAGATGTTGCCCAATTTGGAGTGACATCTAGATGTCATAATGTAATGATATTTTTGTAATTAATTATTATGTTATTTAAAGATGTCATTAAACCAAACAATTAATTTCTAAAGATAACATAACATAACATTGAGATAACACTGAACCAAACGCCCCCTAAGTCTTGTGTAGGGGTGGCAATATATGATCCAACTCGTGAACTTGACCCAAACCCGACCTACAAATTTAGGGCATAGGTCATGAATTTTCATTTGCTTATTGAAGGGGTCGGGTTTGGGTTGGGCACAATCGGGTCGGGTAGGGTTTGGGTTGGGCATTTATCAAAAAATACTTTATAAAAGAGTCGGATTGACCCGCTAACCAGACCCATTTATTATTCGGGTCGGATTCGGGTCATGAATTTTGACCCATTTAATAAATAGGTCGGTTAAGGGTTGAGGCTATTCGGGTCGGGACGAATTCGAGTTCAACCCAAACCCAACCCACCGACCAATTTTGCCACCACTAGTCTTGTGAGAGGAAAACCTGGCCCCTTTAATTCTCGAGTTTCCCAATTTAGGTTCAAAATCCTTCATGGCATTGCAACCTCCTCCTTCGTATCTTGAAATGAAGAATTAAAACATGAGCCCGTTGCTACGAGAAATACCAAGATTTGTGGTGTTGATTGAGGAAGAGCAAGAGAAGCAGATGGGATGGTCGAAAAACAATCTTGATTGCGAACCCTCTACACCGTAATCTTCTTCATGGCATCTTCATCTTCCAAGTTACTATTGGATTTAGTTTGATCTTCAACATAATCTTTTTGATTCCCATGCTTCATTACTTTGCCTTCTAGTTTCTCCGCGTCAAAAATGTTAATAAATGGGAAGTGTATGTCACCGAAACGGTATTCTTTTAAAATAATTTAACTTAAATAACTTATCAAAGATTATTCAAAAAAAAATTCTTTGTAAGTGCCACAATCAAGTTTTTGTTTTCTTTTTTGGTTTTAGTATTTTTTTACATTACTTGAAAGATTTCGAGCGAACTGATTCTAAATAGAACTCAATTTATAATGAATTTTGAGCTCAAATTATAGCTCAAAGCTCAATCATGATTAATTCGATTCACGCTCAATTTTCATGACGAAATTCACAAGTTTCACTTGAAATTAAGCAAGAGCTCAACGTTCCGAAAATCTTATGATAGAAAACAATGAGAAGCTTCTGATACCGATCTAGATTCATTTCAAAAAGAGTTAACAGCAATTAAGTTCCTCTAATCAGAGCTCATGTGCACTAAGTCCATACAATTTCTAAATTAACCAAATTAGTCCTACAATTTAAATTAATGTGTAAATAAATCATTCGAAGTTGTTTTTTTAATTAATAGATTAATGTGGACTTTTATTTTTTATTTAAAATATTTATTAATTATTTATTAAGTAGTTTTATTAATGTCAAAGGATATATTTACACGTTGTCTCAACCTGGAAGAACTGATTAATTAATTTAGAAACTAGGAAGACTTGAATACAAATAGCTCAAATTAGAGGAATTTAATTGCTATTTACCCTTTCAAAAATAATATTTTTTAAAAATAAAATAAAAGTTAAATTATATTGCATTCGAGCTCCAAAGATTAGAAAAGCGTTGTAAATTAATTTTAATTTTTTAAAAATTTTCATCTAAGTACTTGAGGTACCACATAAGTAAAAAAATATATTTATATTTAACAAATATGTCTCACATAAAGATTGTAGCTAAATTTAGAATTTAAGATTATTTATTAAAATTATAAAACATTTTTTCATAAAAAATAATACATAATAATTAATAATGCCTTTTCTTAGTTTTCTGTTATAAAATAGTAATTCAAATTATAATATTTTAAAAATAATTATATTTATTTACCAATTATAATTACAGAATTTTTAAAACAATAATAATTGCAGACATTCCGTTATCGGATCCGGGGGAAGAAAAAGAGCGCACGTGGGCCCAACCGTGTGGGACCCACAACCGACACGGCGAAACGAACGCAACGTGATCCCTCGCGTGCTGCTCCTCCCCGAACGTAGCGGTCACGACAGACGACTTTGACGTTTCCTATTAGTCCACGTGGCTCATTCGGGCCCACTCGTAGCCCTAGTGGCCCGTGCGGCCGCGCCTACTCTTCCCTGGCCCACCGCGTGCGCATGCGACTCATAAGAAACGCCCATGACTTTGCATCAATTTACGAAATATGCCCCCAGGTCCAAGGATCCAAATTCCAAACCTTTCACCTTTACATTTTTATTATTAAATTAATTAATAATAAGAAGAGCGAAAAATGGAGGTTAATTATTAAATATTTTATTGAGAGATTTTGGAGTAATTGGAATGGGATTATTTTTGAATGGAGAATAAAAATTAACGTTGTAGATTTTAGATTAAAATTTTAACATTGGTTATTATCTGTTGTATAATTTTTTACGATGATAACATTATTTGTTACATAATACTCAAACAAAACGGTTGAACATTCTCCACCTATAACATGCCAGCCCGAATATCGACTTCAAAATAGCCAAATTGAATATATATTTTAAGTTCTCATCTTTCCGTTTTTATGGTTTAATTTTAAATTTTAGCTAGCTTAATTTTGACTATCGTTTACATGAATAATTATTGACGAAAAGATATGAAGTTCTGAGAATTAGTGGCACGCAATAATTTTAGCTTAGAACTTCAGTATTAGAGAGATAGTAATCATCTAGAAAAACACATAAGAATTTAAGGTGATTCAAGAATAGCTTTCCCTACGTCTACTGAATAGTCAAGAGAAAAGTATTTCACTAAAGCTAAAAAACGATTTGGTCAGAGAACCAGTATATGAAGAAAGAAGAACAAAGCTTCGTCCCGTCTGATCTCAGGGAATCTGATTCTCTTTTAGTCTTCTTTTTCTGATCTTAGGGTGTTATTTTTATTTGATGTATTGTCCCGTCTGATCTGTTCTCTTTGGAGCTCCACCCAGAAGTATTTATAGGTAAGCTGCAGTGGAGTTTAGCAGTTTTTTTTGGGCTAAAATATTATATTCATCGGCTCCATACTATCGAAATATTATAACCACTAGGTCCATACTGTCGGCCCCACCATTGATGGCTTCAAGAAAACTATCGGTAGTGATAAAAACATGTGGATTCTTGGTTTGTGTGACTGGTGGAAGTCAGTACTAGTGGGAGTTGTGCTGATGTGGCGGTCTCTATTGGACTGAGGTAGCGACACTTGAGGATAAACAAACATCATAGCTGATATTACTGGGAGGTGCGAATGCCCAAATATCATGACTGAGGTTAAGGATCCACGATAGCAAAGCATGATTAGTCAAATATCGTGATCGATGAACAAAACATCGTGCACGATGATAAGTAAAGTAAATCTTCAGAAGCTGGATGTACGGCTGAGATTCAATGCTGAATCCAAATATTAAAAATAATCATCGCCCCCACCGAACTCATGTGAGGAAGAATCAGAGAGAATTAAAAAAAAACAATTGACAAAAATTACATAAAATTGAAACGAAATTATCTTATAATCGTAAGAAAAATCAAATTAAAAAAATTCACTAGAAGTGAAGAGATTGTCAGAGATAATTACAAAATTATTTATATTTACATTGTTCATATATAAAACATGTATGATTAAAAATTTAAAACAATTATATATAGTAAACATTTATTTAATCACAAATTAAATTAAATTTTAGTTGAATTAATTCTCTTTCAAATTGTATAATTTGAAAAAACATAATTTTGAAAATGATTATTTTTTTTTAATTTGATAATATTATTTAATAAAATATTTATATAATGTTATAAAAATTTAATAAGATTGTTAATATAAAATGTCTTGAGATTGCAAGTTTGATTATTATTATTATTATTATTATATTTTAACATAATAATATTAAATTAAATAAATGGTAATTTAAAAATTCATAAATATATAAATAATATGAATATTTAAATAATTTTGAAGAATCAACTAATTTATAATTTTAATTTTAAAAATTAAAGAATATGATTGAGAAATAGTGTGGGGATGATGGTGAGGCTTCATAAGTAATTTATTCAAATTAAATTTATTTTATCATATAAACATATTTTAATATAATAATCAAAATTTTAATTTAAACATATTTTGAGGAAAAATTAAATTTATTTTATTTCTTTCATATATTTAAATATGAAAATTAATTGTATTTCAGATATAAATTAAATTTTTTAAAAAAAATCAGAAAACAAATCAACTAATTTGCAACACGCATATTTTGTTTTTATTGCCAAATTAATTCTGAAGCGAAATCCGAGGCGGCCTGTACTAATTGCTAACAGACACGAGGGCAAAAGCGTCACCGCACATTTCGCATTTTTTTTGGAGAAATCCGCGGCGAATCCTTGGAGACATCCGCCGAGCGCCAGCCCCACTCCAGCTAAGTGCCGCCACGTCGGATCCCAGCGTTTCGCCATTTGGTGAACCGCCTGCACAATCTACGTGGTGAGCCTTCTCCAGTTCAAGTCCCTCGCCGCTATTTTGTACCGAACAGTCGAAACTTTTAAAACCTCGCCTGCTCTTCGCTCTCCGCTCGTCGTCCCCTTCCCTCTGCTCCTTCTCCATCCGTCAAAACCCTAACCCTAGTTTTACCTCACTCAGTTAACTCTTATCTCCGTACCGAGCTCCTGCATCCTCGAAAAAGCCTACAACGCGCCATAGGAACCATTCTTCTTCCAATAGAAATACTCTTACCTGCTTCTCCTACCAGGTCAAAACCTCCAGTTGTAATCTCCTACCAGGTCAAAACCCTCTCTTCTCCAGTTGTAATCCACCAATCTCTCTCTCTCTCTCTCTCTCTCTCTCTCTCTCTTCTGAATACGTCCCTAGCAGTCAAGAAGCTAGCGGCCCATTTAAGTCATTCCACAGACCTATTCTTCCTATTCTCCCATTCTCTGGAGAGTAAATTCTCTTTACCGAATTGAGATCATTGGAAATTTCTAAAGTTTTGATGAGTGGAGCGCTCAGGGAGAGCAGATCTGCAAGGATGTCATCCGAGCAGGCAATCGGGAGGCAGCCGCTGGGCTCGGCGTCTCCGCCGCCCCCGAAGGTGATGTTTGGCCGGAGAACGAACTCCGGAAGGTACATCAGCTACTCGCGGGAGGATCTGGAGAGCGAGCTCGGCAGTAGCGATTTCAACGGCTACCATGTTCAGTTCCCCATGACGCCGGACAACCAGCCGATGGCCGTGGTGCCCATCGACCCCGCCGTCTCCGCCAAGGCCGAGGAGCACTATGTCTCGAGCTCGCTTTTCACCGGCGGTTTCAACAGTGTCACACGCGCCCATCTCATGGAGAAAGTGACGGATTCCGATCCAAGCCGGCCTCCGGCTGCCGGAAACGTGGCCTCCTGCGCCGTCGAGGGTTGCGACGGTAAGGTCATGTGCGACGAGCGCGGGGACGAGCTTCTCCCATGCGAGTGCGAGTTCAAGATCTGCCGGGATTGCTTTGAGGATGCGGTGAAGAACGGAGGGAAGCTCTGCCCGGGGTGTAAGGAGCCTTACAAGGCGACTGATATTGAGGAGGTCACGAGAATTGCGAAGGAGAGAAAGGCGATCACTGTGCCTAGAATTCCGGCAGCCAAGGCCGGGGCGAGGATGGAGAGGAGATTATCGTTGATGCGATCGATGAAAAGTGGAGCTCCGGGAGAGTTTGATCACAATCGTTGGTTGTTTGAGACGAAGGGGACGTACGGGTACGGAAACGCAATTTGGCCGGTGGAGGAAGAACGATCCGTTGGCAGCGGCGGCGGCGGCGAAGGGCAGCCCAAAGAATTTGTCAGCAAGCCATGGCGGCCTCTTACTCGGAAACTTAAGATTCCGGCAGCTATCCTTAGTCCTTACCGGTGAGAATGCTACTCTGCTCGTGCTCTGTTTTCCTCTGTTTTGTCACCATTGATGTTCTAACCATCACTTCGTTCAGGCTGCTCATCTTCATCCGGATGGCTGTTTTGGGCCTCTTCCTGGCATGGCGGATCACTCACAAGAACGAAGATGCGATCTGGCTCTGGGGGATGTCGGTGGTCTGCGAGGTCTGGTTCGCGTTCTCATGGCTTCTTGACCAGCTACCCAAGCTCTGTCCGGTGAACCGCATCACCGATCTCTCCGTCCTGAAAGACAAGTTCGAGACCCCCTCTCCTTCGAATCCGACCGGAAAATCTGATCTCCCCGGTGTCGATGTCTTCGTCTCCACCGCTGACCCCGAGAAGGAGCCTCCCCTGGTCACTGCCAACACCATCCTCTCCATCCTCGCGGCAGAATACCCCATTGAGAAGCTCTCCTGCTACGTCTCGGACGACGGCGGCGCCCTCCTCACCTTCGAGGCCATGGCAGAAGCAGCTTCCTTCGCCTCTACCTGGGTCCCCTTCTGCCGGAAACACGCCATTGAGCCTCGCAACCCGGAGAGCTACTTCGGCCTCAAGCGCGACCCGTACAAGAACAAGGTGCGGCCGGACTTCGTCCGCGACCGCCGCCGTGTCAAACGCGAGTACGACGAGTTCAAGGTCCGGATCAATGGCCTCCCAGAAGCAGTCCGCCGCCGGTCCGACGCATTCCACGCCCGGGAGGAGATCCAGGCTGCTCGCCTCCATCGCGAGAACATCTCCGCGGGCGACTTCTCCGGCGAACCCCTCCTGGAGACTCTCAAGATCCCGAAGGCCACCTGGATGGCCGACGGCACCCACTGGCCCGGCACCTGGATTCACCCCACGGCCGACCACTCCCGCGGCGACCATGCCGGCATCATCCAGGTCATGCTGAAGCCTCCCGCGGAAGAGCCCATCTCTGGCTCCGCCATGGACGAGAGCGCCGGCGTTCTGGACCTGACTGAGGTCGACGTTCGGCTGCCATTGCTGGTGTACGTCTCTCGAGAGAAGCGGCCGGGTTACGACCACAACAAAAAAGCCGGCGCCATGAACGCCCTGGTCCGAGCTTCGGCGATCATGTCCAACGGACCCTTCATCCTCAACCTCGACTGCGACCACTACGTCTACAACTCCCAGGCGCTGCGCGAGGGTTTGTGCTTCATGATGGACCGCGGCGGTGATCGGATCTGCTACGTCCAGTTCCCCCAGCGGTTCGAGGGGATCGATCCTTCCGACCGCTACGCCAACCACAACACCGTCTTCTTCGACGTCAACATGCGGGCGCTCGACGGTCTCCAGGGGCCCGTCTACGTCGGCACCGGCTGCCTCTTCCGTCGCATCGCCCTCTACGGCTTCGACCCACCTCGCTCAAGGGACCACTCAGCTCGAAGCTGCTGCGGGGGCCGCCGCCGCCGCACACCCCGTGTAGCCCATGAGGAAGACTCGTCCACCAAATCCCTCCGAATGGCCGAGAGCGACGACCATGAGTGGGCCTGCGGCACGAGCCTCTCCACCTTCCCGCGGAAATTCGGCAATTCTAGCTTCCTCGTGGACTCGATTCCGGTAGCGGAATTCCAGGGGCGGCCGCTGGCCGACCACCCATCGGTGAAGAACGGCCGGCCGCCCGGCGCGCTGACGATCCCGCGGGATCCTCTGGACGCGTCGACGGTGGCGGAGGCCATCAGTGTCGTCTCCTGCTGGTATGAGGACAAGACCGAATGGGGGAGCCGGGTGGGGTGGATCTACGGCTCTGTGACGGAGGACGTCGTCACGGGCTACCGGATGCACAACCGCGGGTGGCGGTCCATCTACTGCGTGACGAAGCGCGACGCCTTCAGGGGAACGGCGCCGATCAACCTCACCGACCGGCTGCACCAGGTGCTCCGATGGGCCACGGGCTCCGTCGAGATCTTCTTCTCCAGGAACAACGCCCTGCTTGCCGGACCCAAGATGAAGCTCCTCCAGCGCATCGCGTACCTCAACGTCGGCATCTACCCATTCACCTCCATCTTCCTCATTGTCTACTGCTTCCTCCCGGCGCTCTCGCTCATCTCCGGCCAGTTCATCGTGCAGACACTCAATGTCACGTTCCTCTCCTACCTCCTCGGCATCACCATCTCCCTCTGCCTCCTAGCCGTGCTGGAGATCCGGTGGTCCGGGATCGAGCTCGAGGAGTGGTGGCGCAACGAGCAGTTCTGGCTCATCGGCGGCACCAGCGCCCACCTCGCCGCCGTGCTGCAGGGGCTTCTCAAGGTCATTGCTGGAATCGAGATCTCCTTCACCCTCACGTCGAAATCTTCCGGGGATGACAACGATGACGATTTCGCTGATCTGTATGCGGTGAAGTGGACGTCGCTGATGATCCCGCCTCTGACGATCATCATGATGAACCTGATCGCCATCGCCGTGGGGGTGAGCCGCACGATCTACTCCGTGATCCCGCAGTGGAGCCGATTGCTGGGGGGAGTGTTCTTCAGCTTCTGGGTGCTGGCGCACCTTTACCCCTTCGCCAAGGGGTTGATGGGCAGAAGAGGAAGGACGCCCACCATCGTCTTCGTCTGGTCCGGGCTCATTTCCATCACCATCTCCCTGCTCTGGGTCGCCATTAATCCACCTTCCGCCAATTCCCAAATCGGTGGCTCCTTCACTTTTCCCTAAAATTCCTTCATCCAATTTCCAGCTAATGCTTCACCACTTGATTTTCTGCATGTGAAAAGGTTTTTTTTTTGGATATTTCCAATTGAAATTATAAGATACAGTTGTTTTTAATCTTGAAATTTTATGTTGATTATTTTGTAGATGGGATGAACTTGATGTCAATAGTTCTTAATTTTCTAAAAAACAAATTCACAGTTTTTGATTCATCATTCTTCGCTGATTGTTACCATGCATTTAGGTGTTTTCTTAGTAATAATTTTTTTTTTGATAATTCAAACAGACTCAATTTAAATATTTGGATTATTTATTGCTAATCCTTATCATATATTTTTAAAAATTTCTAATAGCTTGTAATGATCAATCTGATAAGATAGTTGAAAAAATTTAAAATTGTGTAGATCTTAAATATTAAAATCATTCAACATAATATGAAATATTTTTATTTAACATAATTATCTTTCTTTAGTATATATAAATTTTATTTAATTTAATAAATATAATACATTTATTTATCAAGTACAAAAATGTATACATTAAGCAAAAAAATATTTATATTAAAAAAATGTATACCAATAAAAAAATTAAATAGCAGTTTAATGTGTATAAATCCATTGGGCAGTCATGTGGACCCCACATGGTGCTCTTCTATGTGACTTAATTTCAAATATCAAAGTGCATTTAGTTAAAAAAAAATTATAATGTAGCTTTAAAAATATAATTACTTCATGTTACAAAACTTTTAAAAACAATTTTCATTAATTTAAAATTATAAAGTAATATATATTTAAATAAAAATATAACATTTAAAATTTTGAGTGGCATATTTGTAAATATTCAGTTTTTAAAATATGTGTATAATAAGTAATAAGGTTGGTATATTTGTTGTAAAATATGCAAAAAAAAAACGATGTTGGTAATAAAATTATATATAATATGATTATATATATATATATATATTTATTTATGGAGTGAATTGAGAAGAGCACAAGAAATGAAAATTAGAGAAATAACTTTTTTTTATCTGTGCTAAGTTAGAAGTTGTGCTAGCATTTTCATCGTAATATTAAAAATTATAAAATTAGACAACTAATTAAAGTAATTTATAATTGTAATTAAAACATAAATTATTTTAATCTAATCACAAAAAATAATATTTTTTAATATCATAATCAATGTATGAATAATATTTATATTTTTATATTCAAGCACAATAATATACAAATATATACACAAATTTATATATGAGTTGCATAAAACTGAAATTACATTCGAATACAATTTTAATATTATGTGCAATCCACAAATATGTAGCGTTATAATTGTATTTAAATGTAATGTTAAATTTTTTATAATGCACAGCATGCAATATAATTATATTAAAATATGATTTCGATACTGCAGTCAAAATTGAAATAAGATTATTTAAAAAAAAATTAAAGATCAGAATTTAAAATTTTAATGGATTATAATTATTATAATTTTTATCTTATCAAATGAACTTAAAATTTATTAAAATTTTAAAAATAAATAATCATTGTAATATGATCTAATAATACTTAATTTGATATTTTATTGATTAATAATATATTAAAAATTAATGAAACCAAACTAACATAAAAATGGTTAAATTAAATCATTGAATTTAAATATGATGAACTAGAATATAAGGCCAATCAATTTCGTTATATAAATTACATTTAAACTTGATTATAATTTTTATAATTTTTAATATTTTTTTAGCTATCAAATAAATTCAAAATTAGTTAAAATTTTAAAATATTAATTATTTTAACATGTTTTAATAATATCCAGAAGTAATTTTACTTTTTTTTTTTGACATTTTACTCTTGAGTTAGCCTGATATTTAATAGATAATAATGCATTAAAAATTTATAAAGTTAAATTAATATTAAAATAATTCAATTAATTTATGAAATTGAAATATGATGTAGTCAACATATTATTGAATATATTAAAAAATATCAAGTCAATTTGATCTTCGGCTCAATATCAAATATTCTCAAAAAAATTACAATAAATTTTGGTTATGCAAATTATATTTAAGCAATATTATAAACTAATTTTCATGGCTTTTTTCACCAATCAAATAAACTGAAAATTAGACAAAATTTAAAAGCTTAATCATTATAATATGATCCAATAAAATCTTAAAATGATTTCATTTTCAAATTAATTTGATATTTTATGAGATAATAATGCTTTAAAAATTGATAAAATCAAATTAATATCAATACAATTAAATTAACTTATATTCAAATATATTTTCGATATCATGCGCAATGCACGGTACCAAAATCATATTCGAATGTTATTTCTATGTTATGTTATATGCAATGCGACAATTATATTCGAATATACTTTTACGATTTCGATACAATGTTTGATTTCGGCACTATGCATTATGCGATGCGTATGCCAAAATTATATTCAACTATAATTTCAGCATTATGTACAATGTATAGTATCAAAGTTATATTCGAAAAAGATTTTACTCGAGTATAATTTTAGCACACGTGTAGTGTATAGTGCTGAAATCGTATTCGAATATAATTTTTGCATAGAAGCAATACTTATGTGCATCAGTATAATTCGTGCTCATAGTGACGTATCATTAGCTGACAATGAAATTGTATTTTAATACGATTTGAATTTCGAGTAATCTTATTTTTGGGTTAATTTAGAGCTAGAACATAAAATTAAGTAATGACCTCGATAATAATACATCTAAATTATATTTAAAAAAGAATTCAATTATAATTAAAAACATTTTATATCTTAATTAATCGTATTATGATATGTTTTTTGTACCGTCGGACGTTAACGGCAAGGCGACGGAAATGTTTTCACGGTGTGGCCCCCGTTTGCCACGTGGCATCATGCGATCACGCCTGCACAAATAATGAAATTTGCGCGTGACGCATGTAAGAATTCGCCGAGCTGTAAACCTTTTTCTTTTTCAGATTAAAAATATGCGATTTTCTGAGAATAAAAAAAAACGCTTTTCTTGCCATTACTATTAATATTGCTTTTATTATTATTATTATTATTATTATTATTATTATTATTATTATTATTATTATATGCTCCTTCACAGCGGTGGCATATTTTGTTAATTGCTTTTTTTTTTAAAAAAAAAATTAATTACGCTATGTACATTAAAAATATTATAAAATCTTATATACACACACTTAAGTTAAAATTTGGTCAAAATCTATTTGAAAAAAAATATTTCATTAGTAAATCATTAAAATTATATTTTTACCCTTAATAGTACATATTTTTTTCTTTCTCGATGTCACACTAAAGCACTGATCTATCTTAAAATCAATTCACGTCGCGAATGTTTCCTTCCCTTACGACAACCTAAATATCAAAATATAAAGATTTTCACTAAAAATATATTTAAATATCCTTAAAATAATATGACGAACGGTTCAGATTTTTTGTAACCTAACTATAATTAGGTTATTGAAAAATTATAATTGCTTATTATAATAAAAATAAGTGAAAGTGTGTGTATGTAAAATTTTATAATATTTTGAGTGTGCATAGCGTAATTAACTAAGAATGGATGAGTAACGCATAAATAAAAGCAAAATTGTGTGGCATGTAGGTAATTATCTTTTTTTTTTAGTAAGCTACTACAGTTTTTTTTAAATTAATAAGATATTTCAAATTTATTTATTAATTTTAAAATATTTTACAGAGTCCCTTAAGATTGATACATTATTTTAAATTAATTCGTGAACTTTAAAAACTTTTGCATAAGTCTTTGAAATTGATAGAGCGTTGGTTCCTCAAATTTTGCTTCGACGAAGAGATAGATGAGGACTAATTTGAAATACTTTATTAATCTCAGGAACTTAAAAATAATTCACTCTTTTTATGAGGAAATTACATACATCACACTTTAAAGTATCATATTCACGTATTAACTGCACTTTAAGATTTATTTGTGCATGTACAATTCTATAATTTTTAATAGGGTAAATTATGTATTAACTGTCATTCTCTCTCTCCTCTCGATCCGGCGCACGCAGGCGGGGCAGGGGTAAAATGATAATTTTAAAAAATAAAAAAGGACTCATTTGATATTTTATTAAAACTCAAGGACCCGATACTATAATTTTAAAAATATGGACCTGCACGATATCAAGCATTAAACTTAGGGATCTGGGCGTAATTTTTCCTTTTTAATATTATAATAGTAATATTCTTTTAATATTATCATAGTTAAACTATAGTTAACTTAAACATCCATGATGTGGTCTGTGCCGACAACTGGCAGTGCTCGGTGGCAGGTGACATAGTTGTCAACTATAACTGTCCAGCGACGACCTAGCAATGACTAAATTATAATAATAGGGTATTTTAAGGGGATGGTATTGAGCCAACGACAACTTAAAGTTAAAAATTTTCATTTATTTCTAATAGAATTTAACCTAAGCGGCGAATATATAATATTTAAAATTACACCATAAACTCACTGCAAATAAATTTTAAAAATGATAAATATATAAATAAAATATTGTAGATCAGTATATATGTAATTTTCCTTTTTTTAATATGGATAATTGTGAATCATCATTTCAAGCAAAGTCCTCATTGTAGCATTTGCTAGCAAAATTTCTTTTGGGGATCTTTCTTTTCATTAGAAATAAAATTTTTCAGATAATTACACACATGATATTATTATTTCATAATATTATATTTATAATATTGGAGACCTATTTTTTAAATATTACAATTTGTATCTCAAAATTTTTAAATATTTCATCCAACATACTATTTTGGTATATGGGATGTAATACTTAAATTTTTTTGATATGAATCGTAAAATTTAAACTATAGTGTGAAATATATAGATATATTAAAATAAAATTTCATATCCATAGCACAACTTTTGATTTTGAGATCAACAATGTCCAAATGAAATCAATCTTGAATCCATTATTAGAATTTTTTTGAGATATATATATGATGAAAAAGAAAGTCAGTTAATTGTGAGAATATTAAATAAAATTAGTTGATATATTGAGAATTGTATAAACTATTTTATTTAAAAAAAAAATATTTATACCCAATCTGGGCATAAACCAAACAGTAACTCGAGATGAAACCTAGTCACAAAAGGATTCATGTCACCAATGAAGTCAGAGATGAACACCAAGTTGAAAAAGTATTAAAAGAGTGGACATCTGAGAAAGTGAGTTTGGTGCAACTGAACGCCAAGGTGATAGCTTATTTATTTTAGTATGCTCATTCGTAATAATTTTTAAATATATATAATTTAAAAACATGTAAAGAGATACGAGACAAATAAGTTGTCACATATGAATTTAGCAGGTGAAATGATAGATTGTCTAATACAACAACTCCAATAGCAACCACTAGGGGAGCACTTCAACCCATTCTGTTATGGCAGATAGTGACCCGCGATTTTGAAAAATTATTCCAGTAAAGTTTGCAAAATGATTTATTTTTCGCAAGATATTTTTTTCGCAGGTGGGTTTACGAAGGAATTTTCTTCAAAGCTTTTCTTCGAAGAATTTCTTTTGTAGAGTAGAAACCTTTTGTAGAACTGCTCTACGGAGCCCAACACTCTTTTTGCTTTTGGCTTTAGATGAGTGGCGGAGATTTATTGCTCTATGTAGGGTTTTTTGTTCTTTAAAATCTTGATGTCGATAATAGGTATGAGAAAAGATCACTTTGTCAAGACTTCTCTGCTAATAGGTAATGGGTTGGGAAGGACGAATTGGAGACCTAAGAGTGGACTACATTTGATTAGCCAAACCAGCTAAATACATCTATGATTTCTTCTCTTTCGTGCTTTCCGATATTGCTTGAGCTTTCTTACTAGATTGGTTTTACTAAATGATTTATTATTTTCACAAATATATCCAATTCATCCCCTCCCCTTAGGAGTGCCAAAGGACTTAGTGGTATCAATTACAATATGAAAAATATAGAAAACAATGTAAATTGTTAGAATCTTCTCTAAACATCTCTTCCCAAGTCGAAGAGCAGCTCAACAGCCCCAAGTCGAAGAGCAGCTCAACAGCCCCAAGTCGAAGAGCAGCTCAACAGCCCCAAGTCGAAGAGCAGCTTAACAACCCCAAGTCGAAGAGCAGCTCAACAGCAACTCCTTGCCAAATAAGGAGCGCTCAACAGCAGCCCCACGTCGAAGAGCAGCTCAACAGCAGCTCCTTGCCAAACAAGGAGCGCTCAACAGCAGTTCCTTGCCAAACAGCTGCTCAACAGCGGCTCCACGTCGAAGAGCAGCTCAACAGCAGCTTCTTGCCAAACAACTGCTCAACAGCAACCCCACGTCGAAGAGCAGCTCAACAGCCCCACGTCGAAGAGCAGCTAAATAGCAGCTCCTTGCCAAACAGCTGCTCAACAGCAGCCCCACGTCAAAGAGCAGCTCAACAGCCCCACGTCGAAGAGCAGCTAAATAGCAGCTCCTTACCAAACAGCTGCTCAACAGCAGCCCCACGTCGAAGAGCAGCTCAACAGCCCCACGTCGAAGAGCAACTCAAAGAGCACACCAGATCGTACTCTCCGTACTATTATGTCAACTCAGCATTTAAGACAGTATAGGAGTCCACTCCCTAATCGTCCTTTGTAGGAATAGGTGTCAGATATGACAGACTATCTATTGTACCCTCTCCTCCCCAGGCTATAAAAAGAGGACTCAGGCTATAAAAAAGGGACTGAGGCTCTTTCACAAGGGGCCACTCTTTCTCTTCACTCTCTCTCTCTTGTACTCATTTGGTCTCCCATTAGAGACGCTCAAGCTTTGTAAGAGGAGATGAAATTAGTGGATTCAAATCGCCTGGACGGCGTCGTGGTTTTTCCCCCGGACACTCGGGTTTTCACGTAAAAATCACCGTCTCATTTTTCTCTGTGGTGGTGCATTTTTTGCATCAACAGTATTAGTGGATTCAAATCGCCTGGACGGCGTCGTGATTTTTCCCCCGGACACTCGGGTTTCCATGTAAAAATCGCCGTCTCATTTCTCTCTGTGGTGGTGCATTTTTTGCATCAACATAAATAGAATCAAGACACTATCGTTAACAAGAAAAATGATAAGGATTTTAGGTTTCAAAGATATCATGCAGCTAAAGAATGTTTTACAAGGCCAATAGTTGATCAACTATACCATATGGGAAGCGAAAAAAAAACATTCTTGAATAGTGTATCTAAGATGTCGATACAGAGATAAATGTTCAACACTTTGTGAACATTAGAAATGATTTGATCAAGAAATTACATGTAACTCCTATATAATATGAAAGACATTTAAGATGATTCTCTTATGTCCATTTGTTAAGATCCCAATCCACTGAGAGTGAGAGTGTGAGAGAGAGAGACTTCTACTTCTAATAGCAATAGACAATTAACTACATTAGAGTCATTTTCAATGAATTTGAACCCTTTTTGTTCATGGAGTTCGGATAAAGACTAAAGATATTGAGAGACCGATCCCACGGAACAACTCAAAATATTAAAAAAAAAATGATGTTGTTCATTCTCAATGTTATTAAACATGACATATAATCACTTGTATTTATGTATATTTCCTTTTCATATAGGTGACCTCAGCTAGCATAGCCATCGAGGCAAATCGAGTATAACAGATGCTTTCAAGTAACGTGAGAATAATATAAAGTTTTAGAAGGTAAGAGGGCGAATAAGTTAAGCAGTAGCGTTAGCCAACCTCGCTCTCAATTCTTTCCTCAGTATCTTCCCTGTAGGCGATTTTGGGATGGAATGTACAAAGTGAACCCTGTATAGTCTCTTGTAGAACACCACCTAAATAAGTCATGAACATTAATTAGTTCACTATATTCAAAATAAAACAATTTCTTTTACACAAATAAAATTAAATTACTCGATTTATTAACTAGATCCAGTACAATCACAATTACGCAAAATTATCAATGACCCTCACGACTATTGTTTAATAGATGTCTAAAAGGTCAATGATCTTGATATGAATCAAACTTGAAATTTCTAGGAAATCTACTTACTCTTTTTAAGTATTAAATACCTAAAGTTCATATCTACATAAATGTAAAATAATTCTTATAAATATTATGAATTTTATCTCTATATCAGTTCATTTTAACAAAAACAAGGGTAAGTTACACTTAGTTTCTTGAGTTTAAGGCTTACTAACACGTAGATCCACATTTTAAAACTGTAATGTCGAGGTCCTTGAGTTTAAATTAATATAATTATTAAGTAGGTATTTTTCTCTTTTTTTCTATTATTAAAATTTTTTATAATTACTATTATACCTTTCTCTCTCTCTCTCTCTATCTCTCCTCTCAATCACTGCATGGAGGCGACACCTGAAGCCGGAAGCCCTTGCGCGTGCTGCGTGGCAGGCCGCGGCGCTCGCAAAGGCTACTAGCTGCGGCCGAAAGCGTGCGCGGTGATCGAGAGGATAGAGAGAGAGAATGAATGGTATAATGACAATTTTAAAAAAATTTAATAATAAAAAAATTAGAAAAAGACCTATTTGATAATTAGATTAAAACTCAAGAACATCGATATTATAATTTTGAAAATATGAAATTATATATTATTAAGCTCTAAACTCAGAAACTCTGCGGCAGACGGATCTCGGCCACCCATTTCCTCCACTGTCGCTGCCTCACTCCTTGGAAGAGATAGAGAGAGAAAATTTTAAAGGTAAAAATATCATTTCATATATTGTTTTATTGTCAAATCTAAATTTTGGACCTAGTTGCATATTATCTAAAACTAATGAACTAATTTGACCAATTTTTAAAAAATTAGACCTACTTAAACATATGATCAAACAACAAAGACCTAATTGCAATTTACCCATAAGCTTGTAAAAAGAATAGCTTCAAGGATGTTAAAAGCACCTGCTGGGCTATGAACTCTTTGACGTCGTCTTCAGTGAGCTCGGCATCATTAGCACGAACGATGAAGGCCACCGGAACTTCGCCGGCGGCTTCGTCCTTTTGCCTATCACGCCGCCATCATGAAAAATTAAGCAACAGTTAGCTAGCTCTTATCTAGTTCGAGTTTCTGCCATGAAACAAGCTATTGTTGCGAGTAATACGGGATGACAGCGGCGTCCGCAATGAAGGGGTGGCTAACTAGGAGGCCTTCGAGCTCCGCAGGAGGCACCTGAAGTACGCCATGAGTAATTACAACTTGACAATGAAGTAATGAAATAAAATAGCAAGGACTGATATTAATTTGGCATAAAACTTGGGGCTTGTTGATGGCAGATTGAGGCTAAAGAAGATGAAGAAAAAAAAAATTTCCTGATTTGTAGAGTAGAAGAAGATGAACAGAGGATCTTGAGAAATAGAAAGATGTTGTGAAGAAGAAAGAAACTGATCCCTCTCAATGGCTCTCCGTGGAGGATTCTGTGTTCTTTGTGGGTAATCAGATGAAAGTGAGACACAATGCAAGGGATTTGCTAGTAATTTATAGAGTGACAGAAGATCTTCCTTGAAGTTCTCAAAAAATTTGAATTACTCGGTCGAGGTTTCCAACTCGGCGTATCAAACTTGGTTCGAAGTGATGCTAGATGGAAGATAAAGATTAAAGTCTATGAAAACATCGACAAAATAAGCGAAGAAATTAGCTCCGAGAAAATGAAAAATAATTAGAAAGATAACAAAGAAAACATCGACAAAATTAGCCACAAAAAGCTTTGATCCAATCGAATCTCCTCCAATTAGTTAGAACAAGAAACTTGGCCTTTGAAATGCATACCATACTCGACTTGCACCTAATGTCCGAAGAGTCAAAATGTTTGAGCATGGAATCTGGGAAATCCGATCTTATTTTTGTCATAAATTTGTTTCAGATCGACTTTCATAGATTGATTTGGGTCTAATCAGTCATAGGACGAAGAAAATTCTCTCGTCTGCTCACCAAAATTTTGGCAACAATAACTGGACAAACATTGATGGGCCTGGAGGGATTTCACAAAGACTGAAGAACAACCCTTGTGAGCTCCTTCCTAATGACATCCCAATAGCCTTCGAAGGAGAATCATTTGATCGATATATACTTGGAGCATGATCTGAAGGGCAAGCCCATTCACAAAAATCCATTTCCTTAGAAGCTAGAGTTGTGAAGTACATAGTGCTCATTTATATGTGTGATACGTATTTTAAGAAAGATAAGTCCTCGTTTGGTGCGATGTGACGCCCGTGGCCGAAGAAGGCGGGGGGTGATCGCCGGGTGATGACCTAAGAGAAAGGAATCACTGAAGCAAAGTGCGGCTCCTGACAGGCTTCTAGGTCGAATAATGAGTGGTGAGAGGGGCACAAGAATGAATCGTCTCACATCGGAAAGGGAGGGAGATCCTGAGTTGTATAAGTAGATAACGTGATCTCAAATAGTAGAGGCGTCTTTTGGGGCAAAACCGTGAGGCTAATGATGGAAAATTTCATAGTTGAGTGTGCATAGGCTGAAGTAGCACTAGGATGAGTGACCTCCTAGGAAGCACTCAAAGCACTCAGTTTTCCTAAAGCTAAAGCGGATAATACATCTACAATGAGACCACAGAATATTATAATATGATATCACAGCTGACCTCCCACAGTACGATATACTTTGAGGACGAACCAAGCGGAAGCTGGTGGGCCTGTGACGCCCGTGGCCGAAAAGGGCGGGGAGTGATCGTCGGGTGATGACCTAAGAGAAAGGAATCACTGAGGCAAAGTGCGGTTCCTAACAGGCTTTTAGGTCGAACAATGAGTGGTGAGACGAGCACAAGAATGAATCATCTCACATCGAAAAGGGAGGGAGATCCTGAGTTGTATAAGTAAATAACGTAATGTCAAATGGTAGAGGACTAAAACTAAGACCAAAATAATACTAGTTTAAAAAATAATAGTAATAATAATAAATAAATTTTTATTATACGAATCCAGTATTTTGATCTAAGATGTGAAATAAAGTTAATACTTTTATTAAAAAAAATTAAGTATTTTAGTTCTTACACCGAACAGACCTAAGATTTTTTTCTTTTTTTTTATGTCAGCTTTTAAGGAAGCAAGATTGATTAACCAGTAATAGAAATCATGCTGGCTGAACCTATGAAACAGTTGATTTTTTGTGCATGCACCTGAAAACCTTTGAACTTGATCAGCTCCTTCACCCGGTCGACAATGTACACCTCGTCGTCATCATCCACATAACCAATGTCGCCCGTGTGCAGCCACCCATCGAGGTCTACCGTCATTGTCGTTGCCTCCGAGTCATTCAAATAACCTATCAATTTAGGCCGATAAATACGTAGTATTAACTTAATACAAGATGGAATGACGCCTTTTGCGTTAATGAAACATGCCTTTCATGATCTGAGCTCCGCGGATGCATATCTCTCCCGGCTTGCTCCGGTTACAGGAGAAGCCGGTCTCTAGGTCGACCACCTTTAGCTCTGCATTGCGGACAACAATGCCGCATGAGCCAGACTTCGCGAATGTCGGAGGCCGCTTGGCAAATGTCGGGCACATCGATATTACTGGCCCGGCTTCAGTCATTCCATATCCCTGCAATATCTATTAACTGTTAAAAATTTGATTTTAAGTTATAGTTATTACTTTTAACATAAATCTTAAACTTCACATCATATTATGTTATTTAGGGGGCGTTTGGTTCAGTATTATCTCAATGTTAATGTTATTTAGATGTCATGTTATCTAAATGTCATTGTTATTCATCAATAGATATTTGTTTGATTCAATGTTATGATATTAGAAAATATCAATACTATCCAAATTATTTTTGTTTAGTTGGAAGTTATTGACATTATAATGACAAATTGACAGTGTTATCTTGAAATATCGCCCGATTTGAGGTGACATCTAGATATCAGCATGTAATGATATTTTTGTAATTAATTATAATGTTATTTAAAGATGTCATTAAACTAAATAATTATTTTCTAAAGATAATATAACATAATATTGAGATAACACTGAACCAAACGTCCCTTTAGTTAAATCTAATTTATTTGGTCGGATTATAAAAATTAAAATCTAAGGGCCAATTTGGTTTGATTAAAAAGTTTATAGAATATGTTCAAATTAAATATTTTTAGAAATTGAAAGATTAATATGATATTTAGAAAGAATATTTACAAAAATTAATAATTTTTGAGAAAATTATGATATATCTTTACATTTTATGTATAATTATATTTTTAGTTTATATCTATATATTTTATTTTATTTCTTATTAATAAGACAAAAGATGGAGCCAAAGTAAAATTCAAGTTATGAAAATATGCTTTAAAGACTAAAATTTTTATTTTGTCAAAAAAAATACTCGTATTAATGAAGCGATAATTGATGATCAGATTATCAAGAAAAATAAGTGTTGTAAATACGTTAAATCAATCACGCAAAAAAAAAAAAATTAAAATCACACAAATAGAAAGGATAAAGTGGAAAATATTTTTAGAGTATTTTATAATAAAAAACTCCACTCAGACTTAAAGGTAATTTTGTAAAATAGTAGTAAGACCAGTGATAATATATGATTCTGAATACTAGCATATAAAGAAGAAACATACAAATAAAATAAGTATTGCAAAAATGAGTATATTAAAATAGACGATTGAATATGTTAAACGTGATTTGAATAATAATTAAATAATCCTAATTATAAGAATTATTTCTTAAGCTGTTGAGATTTTTATGAAAATCAGATACAGAATCTGTTATAAGCTACCATTATAAATACGGGATAATCAGGTAAGCTGAAAAAATTGGAGAGAGAGAGAAACAGAGAAGAAGGGGGATTAATTTCTCTTGGATCTTCTTCATCGGCTACGGAGGTGATTTCGTAGGAATCTGGAGGCAATCATCTGAGGCTCAAGGAGCAATTTGATTGTCTAATCTGGAAGAAGAAAAGATCCAATTTCTGTATCCCGTTTGAGATCGAGAACCAGGTGATTGGTGTAAGGTTTTCTTTCTATATGATTTTCTACATAAAAAGTCTCTCTCTGCTCTCCCCGTGGATGTAGGAGGAATATCTCCAAACCACGTAAATCTGGTGTTCTTGTAGTTGCTTTGTTCTTTTATTATCATTATTTCTCATACTTATCTGGCACGATTTATTTGACTAACTACACGTCCGGCGATCCGAATTTTCTGCTGCATATTATTTCTCAACATGAATATACATAAAAAGATAAAATAAAAAAAAATTATATTTAAGAAAAAGTTAAAGTAGCGTTAATTAAGGATAGAGCGACTTGGGACAGTTTGGATAAATAAATTATAAGTCGATTGAAGCTTCAACACAAAAAAATTGAGTTATTAGATCTCATTAATATAAAAGGAAGAAGAAAAAAAATCAAAAAATAAAATATGATATAATTTGAGTTAAAATAAAGATTTGTTAACTAATAGAGTGCAATTGAGCTGGCTCACTTCTAGTGAGATAAAAAAATTAAGTTTAAAGGGATTTACATCTTTCACCTGTAAAGATTCATTATTTTCAGACGGCACTTCCAAAATTCATTATTTTCGTGCAGTATCATTATCTAACTTCAAAAGTGTGGTGTTGTCTGTAAATTCATCTAAAAATAAAAAATATTGTCTAAAAATAATAGATTTTGAAGGTACCGTTTGAAAATAATAATTTTTTTTTAATTTTATCAGTATATTTTACTTATGAATAAAAGTGTACAGATCTAGACAGTAGGTATATCTTGTCCCAGGGTGACAACAGAAGGTCAGTACGTGGCACCTTTAAAACGATTAAAGTGGGTGAGGTTATCGAAAGGACACGTGGCAGTCTTAACTGATGCGAAAAACGTTCACAAAAAGATTTCATTTCCTCAGGCTCTCTGAACCGAATCTGTTTTGAATTTTTAGAAAGACAAAATCATTAATTTAATTTACTAACATAAAAAAATGCGCTTTGATAATGGAATAAATATCACAAAAATATATAATTTTAATTCGAGCCGATTTCGAGCTGGATCGAGCCGAGCCTACTCCGGCTCAAAATCGGCTCAAAATTATTACCGAGCTCAACTTTTGGCTCGTTAGTCGGCTCAATTAAATCGACTTGATTTCGATTAGATCTAAAATCAATTAAATTTTCGATCGATTTTCGATCTTCGATCCATATTAACACACTTACTTGCATGTGACAGCAAGGTGTGTTACCTATGTGCGCGCGTTGTCATATGGGACGACAATGCAAGGAGGGCTATTGCACTCTGCGGCACCATGCGAGTCTCAACAGGCAACTCCGTCCTGTTTGCCTGTCCCTTCGATCCAACGACACAAGGGCAGTTTCATCGTTTTGAAATTAAAAATTTAATTGGGATAATTATCTACGTGCCACACAATTTAGTTTATTTATACTTTACCCATCCATTCTAAATTATGCTATGCACACTCAAAACATTATAAAATCTTTCATTCACATATTTGAATTAAAACTTAATCAAAATCTATTTGAAAAAAAAAATTTCTGTTAGTAAATCATTAAAATTATATTTTTATTTTTAATGGTACATATTTTTTCTCTTCTTCAATACCACACTAAAGTGTTGATTTGTCCTAAAATCAATTCACGTCGCGGATGTCTTCTTCTTTTGCCGTCACCTAAACATTAAGATTTTAAGATTTTCACTCAAAATATATTTAAATATTCTTAAAATAATATAATGAACGACCCAGATTTTTTATAATCTAACCATAATTAGGTTATTAAAAAATTATGATTATTCATTATAATAGAAATAAGTTAAAATATGTGTATGTAAGATTTTATAATATTTTGAGTGTACATAGCGTAATTAACTAAGAATAAATAGCTAAGACATAAATAAAATTAAATTGTGTGGCACGGTAATTATCCCAACTTAACTTCATAAAAAAATAATTAAAACAAATGTGCTGAAATAAATAATATTATCCCATTTCAAGGAACAAAATAGAAATGATCATAAATTATAGGCTAACATAAAACAATATATATCATGTAGTTTTACTTGGTCAGAGTGGAAATATAATAGAATACACTACAAAAAAAAAATACCACACAATAAGAAAATATTGAATTTGTTAAACTTAGTGATAGGAATCCAAAATGTTAGAAGAAAGTAAAAACAACTCGAGATTATACCAAAATTTTGATGAAAATTTATTTCAAAATTCAGCTTTTTTTTTATAGGGATAGTTACCTACATGTCACACAATTTAGTTTTATTTATGCCTTATCCATCCGTTCTTAGTTAATTACGCTATGCACATTCAAAACATTACAAAATCTTACATACACATATTTTAACTTATTTTTATTATAATGAGTAATCATAATTTTTCAATAACCTAACTATAGTTAGATTACAAAAAATCTGAGCCGTTCCTCATATTATTTTAAAGATATTTAAATATATTTTGAGTGAAAATCCTAAAACCTTAATATTTAGGTGGCGGCAAAGGAATGAAACATCCGTGATGTGAATTGATTTATGAGTTTTTACTCATATGGCACAAAAAATTTCAATATTTACTCATTAGATACCCTAAAATTAAATATTACATGATACATACTCATTTATTTTAATTTTATAACCAATACACTCTAGTTAGAACTCCTGCATTTTATTTTAGTAAATCATACTTAAGTAATATTTTAACTTAAATAAGATTTATCAGAATATCGGTACATCTTAAATCAAATCTTACATGTTAAAAACTATTTAAATCTGTCAACTATGTAGAATATTTCATTAAATACCTAATTTAATAATAGAAAATTGGACGAACTATCAAATTTAATTTAAGATGTACCGAGGGTTAGATTTTATTCCTATGAACCTTGTTTAAGTTAAAACATCTCAAGTATGATTTACTCAAATAAAATATAGAAGTTATTTAAGTAGAGTATGTTGATTGTAAAATTAAAATAAATGAGAGTATGCCATATAATATTTAATTTTAGGGTTTTTAATAAGTAAATATTAAATTTTTGTGTGTCATACGAGTAAAAAACTCATATATATATATATATATATAATTAGTTTTCTTTTAGATTTACAAAATTAATCTTATTACTCATTTAATTTAATTTTTTATATCATCTCATAAATATGCATTTTTGGCTCTATATAAGGATAAAATGATAAATTACATGAGTAATTGTTAACGAGTGGTTCAAGCGCTGCATCTCAGCCGTTCACATGGCGCCTTGAGAGGCACGCTAAGCCTCCATTATGACAATTAATTACTAATCAACGGGCTTTACTTTTGCAGGTCTCAACCATCGAGCCCGACGATTCAGCCTTCCCCAAATCTCGTCCACAATGATTGAGCTACAGCAGTCCCTTAACATCGGCCGCGAGTTCGAGCCATCTTCCAAGACCATCGGTGACGGTGCTTCTCCGTGCTTTGTGTTATTACTTATTTAGGTTAGCTTTGAAGTACCTATAATTAATTTCATTATCATGAGCTTTCAAGTCTTCCTACTTCTCAACTATATTCATTAAAAGCACCCACAACAACAGCCATTCAATGTTTCTATTTTCCTCTTACAACCCTAAAAATGCAAATTTTATAAATGATAGGTTAACATTTTTGTCTTGAAATTAACCTATGCATTTGTCGCTTCTGTTCGGTTCACGCTCAAGCTAGGTATAGTTATTTTTTTAATTTTTTTATAAAAAAATATAATTTTTTTAGATATATATATATATATATATGATGAGAAATAAAATAAAATAATTATAAAATACTAAATAAAATTGATTGATATATTTAGAATTGCATAAAATATTTTATTATTTTTTTAAATAGTTACGCCTAATTTGGGTATAAACTAAAATAAACGCTAAAATTGGAAGTTTACGATGTAAAATATAAAAATATTAATGAATATTTTAATTTAGGAATATTAATTAAGATGTCATTTTACTCCAAAAGAGCAAACCTAATATTAAAATACATGCCATTTTCTTCACCAGTTTATTTATTTTCTTAATTTCTAATTCTAAAATTATTGTGTTAGTTAGTTGTGGGCCCAGGCTATGTGGGATTGGAATAGGTCAGGCTAATTAAATAAATAAATATTAATTCTTTAGGGGATCTTGGAATTTTCCCAAGTAAATAAATAAGTGAGAAAAGAAAATTATTAAAATAAATAAAAGCAGAGTTTTTATTTTAATATTATCTATATATTATTTTTTTAATAAAATTTCATAAATTTATTAATTTATTTATATATATCTTATCAATCCAAATATTTAAGATAATATAACATAATATTAAGGTTATATTAAATTAAATATTTTTTAATTAAAATATTTAACTGAAAAAAAATCTTCAACTAATTCTCATGAAAAACAGAGCATATAATGAAGGAAAAAACAACTTACCTGGCCTAGAACGGCCTGCGGCAGCCGGCACCTGAGCGCCGCCTCGAGATCCTTCCCGAGCGGCGCTGCTCCTGATATAACGATTCTTATCGAACCCAAATCGTAGTTTTCCACCACCGGATTCTTCGCCAGAGCCAGCACCAGCGGCGGCACCACCGCCGTCACCGTCACCCTGTATTTCTCGATCAGGCCGAGCATGGCGCCGATCTCGAACTTGGGCATAATCACCACCGCCGCCCCCGCCCTCAGAGAACAGAGCAGAACAGAGCTCAGAGAGAATATGTGAAACAGGGGAAGCACGCAGAGGACCACATCGTCGGATCTCAGGTGGAGGTTCGGGTTCTCGCCGTCGACTTGCTGCGCGATGTTCGTTATCAGGCTCCGGTGGGTCAGCACCACCCCTTTGGGTAGTCCTGTTGTCCCCGAAGAGAATGGAAGCGCCACCGCATCATCGGGGTCGATGGGTACCGCCGGAACCTTGTCCTCTTCGTCGGCGTACAGTACGGAGAAGGGGGAGCAGCCTTCCGGAGGCTCGTCGACGGTGATTATAGTCAGCTCCGGTCCGAATTCCGGGAATTCATGGGTGTAGTTGCGGAGCTTGTCGACGTAGAGGGACTGGGTGACCACGAGCTTGGCGCCAGAGGCTTTGAACTGCTTGTAGATTTCCGCCGGAGTGCAGAACGGGTTGGCGGTTGTGGCCGCGGCTCCGAGGAAGGAGGCGGCCATGAAAGTGAAGACGAACTCAGGGCAGTTCTGGAGGAGGAGGAGGACTACGTCTCCCTGCTTGATTCCGAGGCCGGCGAGGCCTGCCGCGGCCCGGCGGCAGAAGACTTTCGTCTCGGCGTAGGTGTGGGTCCGACCTGTTGGGCCGAAGATGAGGCAGCGATTCCCGGCGAACTCGGGCAGCTTCTCGAAGCAGTATGCATGCAGGGGCTCGTGGTTTGGGATGGGAATGTCGGGGAGCCTCGACCGGAAAACCACTGTCTCCGCCGGCAGCGGCTCTGCCACCGCGGGCGGCGCCCGGTCTTGCTGGTGAAGCTCTGGCGAAGCAACCGTGATCATGGTCTCTGCTTGGTCGAACGAAATGCTGAAGGGGAAGATCAGAGAAGTTAATGTACAGGTGGAGAGAAGTTGGAAGAAGAAAATGAATTAGATATAGAGGGAAGGGGTTCGGTAGGATGAATGGCGGTGATGTGGGGAGGGAAGAAGAAGGGAAGCACACTCATCGTCTCCTTCAATAAAACCAGCGCCTTTCCCTCTAATTTACTCGTTAAATGCCAACCAACCGCCTTTCACACCATTGACAAGGCCAAGGGTGGTGATAGATTCGGACTAAATCCGTGAAACAGGACCGAACACAATTTATTCTGCTTACGGGAGATCTGTATATTATTCAATGACTATTTAATAATCGAGCTACTCGATAATATACAACTCATTCTGTTAAAATATAATTTGAATAATAATTAAATAATCTTAATTATAAAGATTATTTGTTAAGCTGTTGAGATTTTTATGAAAATCAGATACAAGATTTGTTATAAGCTATCATTATAAATACAGGATGATCAGGTAAACTGAAAAAATAGGAGAGAGAGAGAGAGAAATAGAAAAAAAATTGTGGGATTATCAGGATTTCTGGTGAAGGCTGCAAGTTCTCAAGCTTTCTCTTGGGAAACGTGAATAGGTGATTCACTTGGGTATTTTCAGCAGTAATTTCTCTTGGATCTTCTTCGTCGGCTACGGAGGTGATTTCGTAGGAATCTGGAGGCAATCATCTGAGGCTCAAGGAGCGACTAGATTGTCTAATCTGAAAGAAGAAAAGATCCAATTTCTGTATCCCGTCTGAGATCGAGAACCAAGTGATTGGTGTAAGGTTCTCTTTCTATCTGATTTTCTACATAATAAAGTCTCTCTCTGCTCTCCCCGTGGATGTAGGAGGAATACCTCCGAACCACGTAAATCTGGTGTTCTTGTGTTCGCTTCATTCTTTTATTATCATTATTTCTCATACTTATCTGACACGATTTATTTAACTAACTATACGTCCGACGATCCGAATTTTCCGCTGGGTATTATTTCACAACATCATTCATGTTCGTTCATTGAGCTTGATGAACAAGCTTGAAACATATTTTGAAAGCTCAACTATACTCTTAAATGAACGAGCATGAACATTCTACTGTTCAACTCGTTTATATATATTCGTGAATAATGCTTCTAGGCTCGTTCATAAACTTAATTAGTTGATACTATTGTAAGTATTACAATTTAATTTCAATCATAATAACAATTCAATCCCATGGTATACAATGAACAAAGTATTTTCCAAACGAGCTTAGCTTGGTATAAACTTGCCGAGATGGATCTGTAAATGGCTCGATGTGAAGCTTGAATTGAGCTTGAGTTGCTTCTTTTGTAATTTGTTCATAGACCGGCTTGAGTATGAACAAGATTAAGCTCGGTTCAACTCGAGTTATTTATGTTTGAATGGGTCGACTATATTATAAATCACGAAAGAATACATAGATTCGAGTTGGATTGCGAGAAACCAAATATCCATTTGATAAATATTTGTTGTTTGAAGATTCTTTATTTGATACCATTCATCTAATCTATGGAAGTTAGTTAGGAGACAAGTTCATCAATAGTGGACCTGAAAATTTTTATGGTAGAAGTATAAACAAAACCTAAGCATTATATGTGCAGACTAAAGGCCTTTATTTCTAATTGTGCCAGTGAAACATAATGTTGGCTTTGAGGAAAAAAAAATTCAAAGGCTTCAACGAGCAGAAGCGTTTTTCGGATCGGACTGTCTGGTTCAACCAGTCAAACCGTGAATCAGTCAGCTAGCCAGTCCGGTCTAATTTTCTAACTGAAACTACTTAAAATCGGTCAGAGTGAACCAATACTATTGGACCGGTTGAGTTTGCAGGAAGTGAAAATAAAAAAAAAAAAAACTTTTGTTGGTGATGATATGGTACAAGATGCAATATTTGGTGATATGAAATGATGGAATGATATACTATTTTAGTATTAACAAAGCATACTATTTGTCCAGATCTTTTGATGATGTACTAAATATTAGACTTAATTTGTGATTGACGAATATTTTGTTGGGTTAATGTTACTTAGATTTGCTTGGAATTATTTTTTTGGTTAATGACACAAGATATAAATTATTAAAATTACGGCAAATACACCCAGGTCCCTGAGTTTAAGGGTTATTATCTCACAGGTCCACGATTTTAAAATTTAACATTGGGGTCCCTAGGTTTTCCAAAATCTGGGTCCTCTTTTTTATTTTTTAATTATTACAAAATTATTAAAATTACCATTATATCCTTACCCACCCTCCCTCCAACGGATCCGGCAGCCGCGCGGCCCTGCGCCGCCGCGCGACGCTGGCGGCTTCCGCTGCGCTCGCAGCGGCCGCGCGACGTTGGCGGCTACCCCACACTGCAGCATGACCCCGCATGGCAGCGCGACATCTTGCAGCGCGCACCAAGGGGTCATGCGGCCGCGCAAGGCCGCCGGCGGCGGAGCAGGGCGGCGTGGTGACCCTTACCCTTACCCTCCCTCCCTAAAACCACTGCGCGCCTGACCTATTCTAGTGGTCGTCGGCTGCATCGCGCACAGCGGCAGCGCGACCCAGCCGCCGACGGGGTCATGCGGCCGTGCGAGGCCACCTGCGGCGGCGCAGGGCCGCGCGGCTGCCGGATCTGTTGGATGGAGGGAGGGAGGGTAAGGGTATAATGATAATTTTAATAATTTTATAATAATAAAAAAATAAAAAAGACTCAGATGATATTTTTAAAAACCTAGGGACCCAATGTTATAATTTTAAAATCGTGGATGTGTGATATAACCCTTAAACTCAAGGACCTGGGTGTAATTTGCCCTTAAAATTATTGTATTCAATTATTAAATATTCAATTTATATCTACAATTTATTGTCTCAGTGTATAAATAATATATATCTCAAATATGTCTACAATATATTTACAAGTTTTTTAATTATTATATCATTCGATTCGTTTTCGGTTTGACCATTGAACCTTAAAACTTTCAGTCTACTGGTTCTGAAGCTGGTTTGGTTTTCAAAACTTTGCATTGGAGTTTAATATTTTTTTTTGATAATTTTTTTTTTTTACACTCCAATGTAATACATAAGGAAAAATAGGTTATTGGGTGGAATTTATTGTAGATCTGTTAGATGTTCATTAATTAATAAATGATTTTGAATGTTTATGTCTAGATCCTAAACCTAGAAATAATATTCTAAGTAGGGGAACCTTTTTGTAAGTTTCAGCACTTCTGAGTTTTATCAAAGATCGTGCGTTCGTGTTAGCACCTAAAAATTATCAATTTTCAATGATTGAGACTCCAATGTAATTTAGTGATTTTAGGACCAAAAAATAACATATTTGTTTACTATAAAAAACAAATATTTGTAAAAATTGAGACTTTGCATAATCATCCAAAGAAGTAGATTTTATCGAGTTTAGGTATTGCTTTAGTTACGATGTTCAGCGGCCGATCTAAGTACGTTGTGTGGGGCCGCAGGGGACCATCAGATGAGCGAACCATACATTTAACGGTGAAAAAATATCGTTTCACGCCATTTTCTTGCATTGTCTCATCATTTTATATGATTTTTATGATCAATTTGATTTAAGTATATAGATAAATTTAAAAATTATACAAAATACAAAAAAATTATTTTCTATGAATAATTTTTAAATTTTAATGATCTTTTTTTTTTTTTACTTTATGTCATCATTTTTGTTTTTATAAATATAGATAAACTTAAAAAAATTATAAAAACTAAAAAATATTCATAAAAAATTACATGAAATAAAAAAAAATACAAAACAATATTTCTTATTATTACGACGTGATAGAACTTAGGGGGACTGTTGCACCTACACGATGCACTGAGATTTACTTTAATATATATCTTATAATCTTTATTTGTTTGAAAGTTTAAAATTAATTTAGTTTAATTTTAAACAAATATATTATATCAAACATAAAATTTAATATTAAAAATTAATTTTATTTCACATTCTACACGTATTACCAAAATAATAACTAACTTATTCACATTCCTCACATATCTCAACATAATAACTAACTTTATATCACATCCCTTACATATTCTAATATAATAACTAATTTTATTTTACATTATTTATAATTTTTAATAAAAAAAATATATTTAAATTTAATTTTAAACTTATTAAATTTAAATCTTACAAATAAATAGGCCATGAGCAGTAGAATATTCTAAAACATTAAGTGGTGCATTAAAGGACAGAAATCTCAAAAAAAAAATTAAAAATATATGGCTGTGACGTATTTGTAAAAAAATGGACAAATTTTTTTTAATCATCTCAAAATCTCAAACCTCCCCTAAATATACACGAGAAATTTCAAAAAAAAACAGAACGAGTTTATAAGAAGACATATCTTATTTTAGGCAGAACCGATTGCGGAGGGAGGGCATGGGCCCTGTTTGTTTAGGAGTTTAAAATTAACCTGGTTTAATTTTAACCAGGCATATCACATCACACATAAAATTTAATATTAAAAATTAAATTTATTTCACATCCTACACATATTACTAAAATAATAACTAACTTATATCACATCTCTCACATATCCCAACATAATAACTAACTTTATTTCACATCATTCACAACTTTCAATAAAAAATATCTCCATCCAAATTTAATTTTAACATTCTTAAATTTGACCTTACAAACAAACACACCCAGGGTTTGCGTAGAGACAACACAACGGTGCCTGCTGTCGCAGGAGCCGGTTGCGGAGGCAGAGCTGCTAGGGTAGTTGCTGACACGGGACTTTGTTTGGCGCGTGGACCAAAATAGTACTGATTTAAAAAAACAACAATAATAATAATAAATAAATTTTTTAATCGTTCTATATAAATTATAATGTAAAAAAAAAATATTATTTTACTTCATATACTTAATAATTTTCAATAAAAGTATTAACTTTATTTCACATCCTACACTAAAATATTCGATTCGAATATTTTGATCTAGGATGAAATAAAGTAGATATTTTTATTGAAAATTATTGAGTATGTAAAATAAAATAATATTTGTTTTTATATTAGAACTTGTGTAAAATAATTTTAAAAATTTATATATTATTATTATTGTTTTTTTTTAAATCAGTACTATTTTAATCTTGATTTTGGTCCTTGCGCCAAACAGGGTTAGGGTTCAATAGAATACAAAGCGACGCCATTTAGCTCGACAAAGTTTTCCGGGGAATAGCTAGAATGGTAAGCGGCGATACCATGTGGCATTTTGCATGTTAGGGCAGCTTCGGCAACTGCGCTATTAAGCAGATGTCTTTAACGCATAATAAATACGTTGGATAGTTGGCAATCGTCTGATAAGGAGATAAACGGTGGTGAAAAATTTTAAGATAATGATAAAGTTTTGGGCAAATTTTACCCAGGTCCCCGAGTTTAAGGGTTATTATCATACAGGTTCACGTTTTTAAAATTATATCATCGGGGTGGTCCCTAGATTTTCAAAAAATATCATCTGGGTCCCCTTTTATTTTTTTATTATTAAAAAATATAAAAATTACCATTATACCCTTACCCTCCCTCTCTCCTCCAAATCCGGCAGCCTCGCAGCTCCGCGCCGCCACCGCGCCGCCCCGCGCCGCCACCGCGCCGCCCCGCGCCGCCACCGCGGTATATAAAAATCCCTAAAATATGACTTGTAGAAGATTAGGCTCCACGGTCCCATCACTTTTTTATCTCGATTCTCTTCAAACTTCGACTAGGCTACAGCCTCCAATAGATTTGAAAGGATTAAAAAGAGATTCTTTGAGCTCTGGAAGCTCTGCCAACATTACCAAGCTTTTCTCATTCTCTTTTTACTTGCAGAAGAGTTTTCTTTTTTTCTTGCACTCTTTATTGTATGCCAACCCCTTTACTGGACTAAGTAGATTTCTGGCTCTAGCATGGCACCTGGATGTAGGACTTCTCTAAAACATGCATATTTGTTCTCTTTCTCCTCGTTATTTTCCCAATTTGCTCCACTCGATTCTCTCCTGTTAGGATCCTTGACACTATCAGCTTTCCTAAAAGCTTAAGTTTGTAGGAAATACGCAACAAATTCACTTATTATATTGTACACTCAGTGCCTACTGATCAAATTCAATCTCTTTTTTGACAGTGACGTCCCACCTAAAGTTATGTCAAACAAGGTCATGGTATTAAGCCAGTGAAATTACACTCGAGCCATCCAGTCATGGCTTTTTCCAACAATTTCCCTCTCAACGCGCTACCAGGATTCGAACTTGAAACCTACTTTGATACTAAAAAGGGTGAATAGATGTAATTTGATAAAAACTATTCACACAATCTACAATTATGTTAGATAAGACGATAATAGTAGCTCATGAGTGACAGTCACTCAGGCTATCTAAGCACTACTTGTCTCCTTCATTTTTGGCTTCCTTAGTACTGCAGACTAAATCTTCTTCCTTGCCAAATCGAACGCCTCTCTTTTATCAAACACTTTTTCTGATCAACACATACTAAATAAACAAATCATAAGTTTATGTAAACAAAAAAAAAGTCAGCTTCATTACCAAAAATGCTCCATACCGAGGCTTTAAAACTCAATTTTGCTTTCGCTTAGTTTCGATAGTTTCGACAGTTTTGAAATTTTTAATAGTTTTGGTATTGGTAGTTTTGATTTATTCTATAAATTATTTAAATTTTATAATTTAAAATTGAATTTATTAATAATAATTATTGAATATTATTTTTTATAGAGAGGATTTTCGGTAGCTTCAGTTAAGTTTTGGCAGTTTCGGTCGAATTTGACAGTTACGATCGAAACTCATCGAAACTATCAAAACTATCGAGTTTTAGCTAAAACCGAAACTCAGTAGCTTTTCCGAATCGGTCCGAAACTATCAAAACTCGGCCAAAATGCTCGGCGATTTCAGCCGAGTTTCAAAACCTTGCTCTATACACTGCACTAAAATTGAATATGGTTTGGGTACATGTTACCAATGCCAATATATGAGGCTTTCAACTAAAGAGAGACCACAAACCTAGCAATATCCCAGAATCCAAGAACCTTTTAAATGCTCATACTCATATTCTCTTGTTTCCAGATCTACTATGCATAAATCATGTACAGAGCCAGCAGGATTGGGACAATTATGTATGGAAAAAGAAGAATAACCAGGTGCTTCAGCAATAACAGTAAAATTATGGCTAGATAAAAGGATTCAGCAGTGGAAAATTCAATCTCCAGAACTTTGACCTTTTGATGCATTATATTCCTCAAGGAGATTGATAAGATTACCTTCAGGTGCACTGATAGAAGGTAAAATTGCACGTCGTGCCGGCGCAGATTGTCGAGGAGGCTTAGCTGGAGTTGGTTCAGATGCAAGCCGTGATCCTTCTTTCACCACAGGAAGTTCAGTCCTCACCCTCGCATTTGCCGAAGACATTCTTTCCTTCCATATTCTTCCATCCTGTCACACAAAAATAAAGAACACAGAGAAGCCGTTATCACCCGTCAGGAAAGTCAGAATCTAGTAGGTAATATGAATAAGAGAATCAAAAGTATTGCAAAATAAAAAGTTAAGGCCCCGTTTGTCTAGAAGTTTAAAATTAACCTGGTTTAATTTTAACCAGGCATATCATATCACACATAAAATCTAATATTAAAAATTAAATTTATTTCACATCCTACACATATTACTAAAATAATAACTAACTTACATCATATCCCTCACATATTCCAACATAATAACTAACTTTATATCACATCCCTCACATATTCCAACATAATAATTAACTTTATTTCACATCATTCACAACTTTCAATAAAAAAATATCTTTATCCAAATTTAATTTTAACCTTCTTAAATTTAACCTTACAAACAAACATACCCTAAGTGTGGAGGATTAGAGAAATTTTTTTTACTAAAAGTAAAATAACAATCACGTTATAGGGAGATGATTGTTGGGTGAGAGAGAATATATCAAAAAGCTAAGGTAAAACTATGAATAACGGAGAAACAAAGGTTAGTAGAATAGTGTGGAGTATCAGCTATTTGAGATAAATCTATAGAGAATAGAATCACTGTTTTAGTGGAATGGAGAGCTGCATCATTAAGATGGATTTAACAAAATTGCTATGAAAAAGAAAAAACAAAAAAGTGATAGCATAATAATTATTTCATAAAGTACTTTAAAAAGTTGCATAATAACAAAATAGTACTACAACCAACCTTAATGACAATTGTTTTATTAAAAGAAAGATCAGATAAAAGTAATTGGGATAAAGCTAATGATAAAAATTGACGAGTAACTAGTACCATAACAATTTTCCCTACAGAGAATACTCAAAAATTGAAGTACGTTGCTCTCCGATAAAGAACGTTGCTCTCCGAAAAAGAACGTTGTTGGAAAACGAATAGAGTAATGCTACATCTCCCCCACAAATGACTCTAACTGTTTGGTGCGGGGACCAAAACAGGACCAAAACAGTACTAATTTAAAAAACAACAACAATAATAATAAATAAATATTTTAAATTATTTTACATAAATTCAAATATAAAAAATATTATTTTACTTTATATACTCAACAATTTAAAATAAAAGTATCAACTTTATTTCACATTCTAGACTAAAATATTCAAATCGAGTATTTTGATCTAAGATGTGAAATAAAGTTTATATTTTTATTAAAAATTATTGAGTATGTGAAGTAAAATATTATTTTTTATATTAAAATTTGTGTAGAATAATTAAAATAATTTATTTATTATTATTATTGTTATTTTTTAAACTAGTACTATTTTGGTCCTGT
>KZ451978.1:1196541-1223304 GCA_002786265.1 Apostasia shenzhenica
AGAAGACATGGCAAGAAACTATAAGGAGTGATCTTAGTTACTTAAACTTAGATAAGAATTTGGTAACTGATAGAGCGCAATGGAAACAAAGGATTCATGTAGCCGACCCCACCTAGTGGGATTAAGGCTTGGTTGTTGTTGTTGTTGTTGTTGTTGTAATGTGAAATAAAGATATTTTGTTATTGAGTATTATATTGGATGTGAAATAAAATTAATCGTTTTTATTGAAATATGTGCTGGATGCGAAATAAAATTATTTTTTAAGTTTTAAATTTACGAAGGATATAAAATAAATTTGATTTTTGATATTTAATAATATGCATGATGTGAAATAAATATAAAATATTGATGAAAACAATTTTTTGAGAAATTTGGAGAGTTTTTAACCCCAACAAAACAAAGCCTCAGTAATTACAAGTAAAAGTACATATGCTAAAAGCTACAATATTGGTCAAAGAAATGTGAATCGAGTAGACTAACTGCAAAAAATATTAAATAACAATACCAGTAAATAACTGTTACCTAAATTAGGGTAGTTGCATATGCCTTGTTCCCTAGCAAGTATAATTCCATGCATCTCAAAATTTCTGACTGCCACACAAGTGACAGGCACGGTGATAACATGTTTGAAGTCTAAATACTAAAGATTTTCTTGACTTCCTTTTATGAAGACAGATAACTTTATTTTTATGAAGATAGAAAATTCTATTTAATTTCAATGTTTGGGATCATTAATAGGGACCATGTAGCATTACTCTTTAGTTAGAACCCAGTTGATATCAATTTGTTATTTTTAAGATAGGTGACTTTCATAGGCAGGGTCAGATTCTAAATTTATGACCATGTAGAAATTAAATAATATCGTGGGTATTGTTTCATAAATTCAGTAAACAACTAAAAACTCAAATTAATAAAAAAAAATGAAACAACAGATAAGCTCCAAGCATCAACAATACTATAACATCAAAATTCAGTATCAGTGTATGAGAACAGAAATTGTAAAACTGGTTGCAAAATCAGTAGTGTAGAGTACGTCAAATATTGCATGTTTAAAAAAATGAAATAATACGGCATAGTTAAGTTTATTTTTCAAGTATTGGGAAGGTAACTACGAGAAAAACAAGTGCAGAGCTAACTCCAAACATACTACATATTGGACAGTAAAAAAGGAGCAGAAAGAAGTTGAGCCAGAGCACTTATTAATTATGGGGCTCTCTTTACTCGAAGAGAAGCTACTTCGAACCTAATATACTGCAGTGAAAGGCATTTTACAACAGAAGTAGGAAAGCAATACATGTATTAAAATTAAGTGATTAAGCTACTTAATTATTATTTACAAAATTTGGATGTAATTCCAGAGTACAATTAATTACCTACTTCAGGACATGAACATATATTTACCAAGTTCATCTCTATTTTTAAAAAATGTCCATTCCATAGCAAGTAGCTCCTTCATTTCATTTTAACCAGTACTAGAGGAGTGGTCATTCCAAATATTAGATGACACCACAAATCATTCAAAATGAAGGACATATGCATAACACAAACCACGAAGAAATATTCTGCTAAGCAGAGCTTTACTTCAACTTAAAAAAGCTACATGCTGTAAGATGTGTTTTGAAATGTTGGCACATCATGTGAGACAGAAAAACGATGCCATGCCTTATGCTTCATTTCACTATTTCAGCAAGTGAGTAGATAGAATCCTGTAATAGAATGAGTTTAAACATGTACTACAATGCAGTGGTGAGGCAAAAAGATCTTGTCTAAGTTCCTGAGAACCTGATACTCACGTTTAATATAGATGGTTCTGGTAGAGGGCACCGAACTGGTTGATCATGGTCAAGAGGCTCTATTGGATGTTCAACTGGTTTAAACTCTACGGCCACCTCGAAACCGTGTGTTGCAGACAATAAATTTGGAACTGCAACCTCCAGGCTCTCTGGCCTCTCCCTTACAACCTGGTTGGCAGTAAGTTCAATTAAAAATTTTGATTAATGCTTTGCTTTCCAAACATCTAAAGCAAAACAGTAGAATAGTCAGCTGAGAAATTTCTTAACAAAAATCATTAAAAAAAAATACAATATCACATCATTTGCATTAAAAAATTATAAAAGTACCACAAATGAAATTTAGTACTAAAGGTTGTAAAGAATTGACATGATCATCCACCATGTAAGAGCATAGAGCAATCTAGATCTGCAAGAAGAATCAAATGCCGGCATATTAACAAGGTTACAAATAAGAGATTAAGTTGATCAACTGTGAACCAATGAGGGAACAGTCTGATCAATTATAGACTTTTTTAGACAAGAAATTCTTGTAAGAGTTAACCTGAGTTAAAATTTGTGTATTTGAAATACTTTTGTTTACTGAGGTTAACTTTTATCAGTGTTAAAATTAACTTCACAGATACCTTTCTCGGCCTTTTGGCTAAGAACAAGTGTAATTTCACAGGTCACATAATACACAAAATGTATCATCATGCTAACAATATTGTGAAGTCTACAGAAATTCTAACATTAAAATTAACTTTATTTCACATTCCATACAAATTTCAAATAAAAACCAACTTTATTTCACATCTCAGAATGTCAACTTTAACCAGATTGAAATTAACCTGGCTAAACAATCACAGCTACTTCTTTAGATCATATACTTGTTTGTTGACTATGAGCTAATGAAGGAAACGAGTATATGTAAAAGGAACAATCAGAATTATCACATAATTGTTCATTTAAGTAAGAAATATTTCAAACAATTCATTCAATTCACCTAGCAAAAGTAGGATCAATCCAAAATCTGGACAAACAATCCTTTTTACAGAGTCTAAAACGCTACATAAAGAAATCATTTCTTCGGATTCCTCTTAATAAGAATCGAAGCCTATCATCACAGATGAATAAAAAAAACCAAACCGAAATCCCAATACGTTTTCAAAGAGGACCAAAACAAAATAACACACAACATTTCCCTGATGCCCAAATCCTTACTGCCGCACTCGGAGTCCTACTGTGCCCACTCCTCCCTGAGAACCGAGAGAAGATCCCCACCATCTCCTTCGTCACCCTTTTTCCTCCTTAAGCCATCGATTCTGAGGTCGAAGGTAATCTGAAATGACGCCAACTATTGAAGAAGAAGAAGAGGAAGAAGAGGAAGAAGAGCTGGTAAGTGGATCAGCACACCGCAAGACGAGTAAGGTAAGCGTAGGCGAACCGTGACTGCAGAAACTCATGAAAATTTGGAGCCGAACATAATAGACCGGACAACGAAGAGCGGAGTTCCGGATAGTCTACTTTATCGAGGCTCTGCAGCGATACCTGAAAGGAGGGAGGTGAATCAACGGACGGACACGATCAATCCACGTGGATAGAGAGCCGTAGAATTGACGGCAACCAGCGGAAAGCGCGGGCGACTCTGCGGATCTGGTGATCGAGCCATAACAGCAAAACAGGAATTAGCTTCGGCGTGGGGCCGCCGGCTATGATCGGGAATCCGGATCATAGCTTCGAAAGTGCTGCAACACGTGTCAAATGTGGGGACGTTTGGACGGTCCGGTGGAACTTTGCAGATGATAGTGGATCTCCGTTCTCGCTCCAGAGTGCGGAAATCTGCCGTTGCTGGTTTTAGTTGATGGGGATCGGACGGTGTGTAATTTTGACAGCAGCAACTTGTTATAAATGGGTGTGGTCTTTCCTATTTATGATGCATTAAAAATAAAAAAAATAAAAAAAATCTGTTTTTTCTAATCGCCACAAACTTTGAGATTCCATATCAAAATAAACAGCATAAAAATATTAAAAAATAAAATAATATTAAATAAATTTAATTATTATATTAAAATACATGAAAAATGACATATAAATTAACTATTATTTTAATATATATAATATGTTAAATAAAATTTATTTTTATTTTAAATTATATGTATAATATCAAATATATTAAATTTTAATATGATGTGATATATATAATTAAAATTAGCCTGAATAAATTGGCTCTTAAAGGCTCTGAAGGATAAAATAAGATATATATATATATTGTGAAAAAAATTTCATAAATTTTCTTGTAATTATTGGATTTTTTTAATTATAGGTTATTTTAGAAATATTAATTATAGTAATTTCAAACAAAATAGATAAAGAATTAAAATTTAAATTTGAGATAAACATAAGTTTGATATAAAATTAAATTATATTAATATTAAAATTTATTTAAGATGTAAAATAATAAAAAAATTTAATTAAGTTAGGTGTCAAATGTAAAAAACATTAATAATTTTATATTTATTTGCGTGAGAAGTAAAACTAAATTAATTTTTTTTTATTAAATTTTGTGTTGAATTTAAAATAAATATTAAAAAATCTATTAAAGCACCTTTGAATATCATACTAAATAAATCCTTTTTATTTGCAGGAATACGTTTAAGGCATCATTTATAAGTTATTTTTAAGTTAGAGAAAATTAAATTTTTTTATTAATATATATATAAGATGCTAAATAAAAATAAATTTTAATATTAAATTTATTTAAAATGTGAAATAAATTATTTTTTAATATTTATATTTACGATATGAAATAAATTCAAAAATTTTATGAGATAATTTAAGATAGGTTTGAGATTTTTTAAAAACGGAGTTTAAAGCCGTGGAAGTTAGATGTAACCTCAACGGGCTATACGTCTTCATTTACATAGATATATTTCGATGATGAATAAAAATATAAATTAAAATATTCCAAAAATACATTTTGATGCACATAAAAGTATAGAACCGAAAATCAAAGAGATACAACAAGGGAGAAAAATACGAGAACAAAAACATTGAATAATTATAATAATATAATAAATAAAAGAAAGTATTTTAATTATTTTATATTAGATTGTCATTATAAAATTAAAGTTTTGTTTAACTAGTAGATATAAAAGTAATGACTAAAATAATCATGATAAAAAAATTTAATTTATCTTTTAAAAATTAAAAATTAAAAATTATTTTATATCTTATTTTATACAAATTTTAATATTATATAATCACTTTATTTTTTAATCTAATATAATTATTAATAAATCAATCTACCTTATATCTCATTCAATATAATATTTAATATAATTAAGCATATAACTTAAATCTGTTTTTATTATTCTAATGGTTTATATTTTTAGAAATGAGTCAATTAAGAATTAAACTGAATGAGAAAATTGGGTTTTCAAAATAATGTAAGATTGTTTTTAATAATGAAAATAATGTAATTTTTTTTTATGGAGAAAATAATGTAAAGGTTGGAAATTGGAATGGATAAAAAAAAAAAAGAGAAAAAAAAAATCCTGTCACAAATTGCCCTGATAAACTGTAAGACTTCAATATGGATCTTCTGCTCCACCCAATACCGCGGACGCCGACGACGCTGTCGGCGGAGGATCTCCTTGCTCGCCGTCGAGCCGTCCTGCAAGGACTCGCGTCGTGCTTCTCGATGTCGGAGATCCGGCAGTATCACTCCCAGCTTATCCGCCTCGGTCTCTCGTCCGACAACGATGCCGCGGGCCGCCTCCTTCGTTTCTGTGCCATTTCCCCTGCCGGCGACCTCCTTTATGCCTTACGCCTCTTCCAACGCCTTCCTAACCCAGACCCCTTCATCTTCAACACCCTCTTCCACTCCCCCTTTCTCTCTTCTCCCCTGCTTATCTACACCCAGATGCTCCTCCGCTCGGTCCACCCTAACCAATTCACCTTCCCTTCCCTCTTCAAATCCCTCTCCTCTGTCTGCGATCCCCGAAGCCTCTCAGCTGGCCGCCAGGTGCACGCCCACGTATTCAAGCTTGGGTTTCACTCCGACTCCTTCTCACAGAACAACCTCATAAGTTTCTACTTCTCCTGCGTTATCCCTGCTGACGCTCGTCAAGTGTTTGACAAAATGCCGCACAGAAGCGTGATTGCTTGGACCACAATGGTAGGTGGCCTCTGTGACCTCGGCTTTGTCGAGGAAGCCCGCAACCTGTTCGACGAAATGCCTGAAAGGAACTCGGTCACATGGAACGCTATGATTTCAGGTTATGTCCGGAATGGAAGCTACCTCCAGGCTCTTCGTCTCTTCGATCTTATGAGGGAGGAAGGATTTGAGCTCGAAAAGTTCACTGCTGCAAGCTTGCTCGCCGCCTGCGCTGGTCTCTGCGCATTGGAGCAGGGCCGGTGGATCCATAGATACATTGAAAGGAACGGGATAGAGGTCGACACCAAGCTCGCCACCACAATCATCGATATGTACTGCAAATGCGGATGCTTGGAGAAGGCCTACGATGTCTTCAACAGCCTGCCTACTAAAGGTATTTCCTCATGGAACTCCATGATTGGTGGATTAGCGACCCATGGCCGAGGCGAAGAGGCGATCAAGTTGTTCGGAGAGATGGAGAAGGAGATGGTACCGCCGGATGATATCACGCTGACGAATCTCCTCAGCGCCTGCGCTCATGTTGGGTTCGTTGACCAAGGGCGGAAGCTCTTCGACCGAATGGTTCTAGCTCATGGGATCAATCCCAAGATGGAGCATTTCGGATGTTTGGTCGACTTGTACGGGCGAGCCGGCCGGCTAAGAGAAGCCGAGAAGGTGATCGACGAAATGCCCATGGAGCCGGATGCCAGTGTGCTCGGAGCTCTGCTCGGAGCTTGCCGGATTCACGGCAATGTCGACCTTGGGGAGCGAATTGGCAAAAGGGTCGTAGAGCTCGATCCGAAAAACAGCGGGCGGTACGTTCTCCTTGCCAACCTCTATGCAATCGCCGGACGATTGGAGGACGCTGCCAACGCGCGGCGGCTGATGGATGACAGAGGAGTGAAGAAGGAGACCGGACGGTCGATGATCGAGAAGGACTGTGTTATCAACGAGTTTGTTGCTGGAGACAAAGCTCATCCGGAGGCCCGAGAGATCTACGACATGGTTGACGAAATGCTTCAGAGAATTAGACGGCATGGGTACGTGCCGGATACTGGCGGAGGGTTGCAGGACATTGATGAGGAGGAGAATCCTCTCTGTTACCACTGTGAAAAGCTTGCGATTGCTTTCGGGTTGATGAAGACTAAGCAGGGGGAGACGATGAGGATCTGTAAGAATTTGAGGGTTTGCAGGGATTGCCATGAAGCTTCCAAGCTTATATCTTTAACTTATGAAAGGGAAATTATCGTTAGGGATAGGAATCGGTTTCACCATTTCAAAGGAGGACAATGTTCTTGCAATGATTATTGGTGAGATTTATTGCGATTTAAGTATATATATATATATATTTTAAGCATAAATATAATTGTCGATTTTGAAACTGACACCTTCATCTCAGCGATCATGTCAGATTTGATTTACCTTCCATAACCATGACAACTAGTGACATCTTCAAAATTAAGAATAAGTCTCTACATCGAGTTCATATCTCGACACCAAATTCCTCCAAGTCCGAGCATGGAAGCCTTCAAGTACAATATGATGCTGCCGTCAAGATAATGCTTATCAAAAACCCTAAATTTTGACATGTTTTAGACTGTTCTAAGGCATTGAAGAGTATATACAAAAAAAAAGAAAGTTCTTTTCCCAAAAATCTTGTATAAATTGAAGAAAATCATGATGGATAATAAAATTAGCAAAGTTTTAATGTGATAATACCTTTCACGATTATCATAAGCTAAGCAATTGGTTGAGTTTATAGTGAGTTAAGTTTCTTCACCTAGACCTAAGTAAATGTAGATGACTAATAGAATAGATTTGCTTTCGCTTCCTTGTCTATTGAAGACTCTTGGAAGCTCACCTTTTTTGGATAGAGTATTGTTATTGTTAGAGGCCGCTCTTCGATATGCTCCTTTCCTAAGGATGAACCTCATAGCAATAGAAACATTATCCATTGCTACACTTTTTTTATTTTTTATGGCACAAGATGTTAGATGAGTGACTTCTTCCATAGTTTGTTTAGATTTATTATATATATTGTTTTCTTGACTTGTCTGATAAATAAATTATTGTATACTATTTTTCGATCCTCTATATCTTTTAGAAGCACTTTACTTTCAAATACAGGAAACTCTTTTAAAAAAACTCTTTTTTTCAATAGTGTTTTCATACAACCTTGTTAAAAAATTTTTTTTTGCATGGAACTTTTGACTCGTAAGTCTCATCGAAATTTCAATTTTTATGTTGCTAAGACTTCTTACAACAACAACAACAACAACAACCAAGCCTTAATCCCACTAGGTGGGGTCGGCTACATGAATCCTTTGTTTCCATTGCGCTCTATCAGTTACATTTTCCGCATTTCTCATCCGGGACTTGGGACCCGGCAACGGCGCGTTAGCTAAGACTTCTTACAAAAAATTAAAAATGGCTTCTTTTTGGCTTAATGTTCTTTACCTAGATTGAGAATGAGTAGAAGATAATCTATATACTGCTTGTTTGTAAAGTTTAAATTTAACAAGTTTAAAATTAAACTTGAATAGAGATATTTTTTATTGAAAATTATAAATGATGTGAAATAAAATTAGTTATTATATTGAAATATGTGAGGGATGTGATATAAAATTAATTATTATGTTGGAATATGTGAGGGATATGATATAAGTTAGTTATTATTTTAAAAATATGTGTAGGATGTGAAATAAAATTAATTTTTAATATTAAATTTTATGTGTGATGTGATATGCCTGTTTAAAACCTCATACAGTGGGGCTTCATAAAACCTCTCCCCTTCGTTTCGTACGGAGCCTTTTTGGACTATAAATAAATGCTCTTTGGTTTGATTTCAAATTATATGACATGAACTTTTAGTGTATTTAGATTTAGAACTTCCAAATTAATCATAAATTTACAGTGATTGCCAATAAATTACAATTTCATATCGAGTGGGAGGAACACAAACTCGCGACATTTTGACTTGATTTCGACTCGAATATCCAAGGAAGCAAAAGAATGGAAAATGCCTTTAAAAGTTGATATAGGTTTCGGGTCACCGACCCAAAAAAACCCAATACTCATTCTAAGGACATCAGCAGAGTCCGGTCACCGCCGGTGAGGGAAGCAGCAATTTTTCTCCCAGAGTGCAGCGCCGAGTCCGCCGACCACCAGATCTCGCTCACCGCATTCTGAGTTCAGTCAGATATCCAATCTCGTGAAAATCAAGCCTTGCCGGAGCCACCGCCGCCGACCGGCAGAGTAGTCTGCTTTGGCTTCTGCAGCAGCGCGGTGAGGTAGACCTCGCCGTGCTTTATCCCGCTGGCGTCGGTCTTGTTCCCCACCGCCCACTTGATCCTCTTGTACCCCAACCTTCCGATTAGGGGACCGTACACCGTCTGCAGATCCGCCGCCTTGCAGAAGAAGCGGTCGATCCACAGCAGCCCGCCGGCCTTCAAAACCCTATCGGCGTCGTACAGGAGGAACTCGATTGCTGGCACCGGGATCCACCGGTTGACGGCGTGGCCCGTGCGGACCAGATCCATGGCGCCGTCGTGCACGGGGAGGCGCTGCTGCAGCGGCGCGTGCAATGGGACGACGCCGCGCAGGGCCGCTGCCTCGCTGTACGGCGCGCCGAGGTTCATGGTGGTGGTGACCACGGTGGCGTTGGCCATGAGCTTGAGGTGGGCGGCGAGGGTTCCGGTGCCGCCTGCGATGTCGAGGGCGAGGCGGATGGGCGCGGCGCCGGCGGCGTTGGCGATGGTGAGGAGCTGGGGGAGGGGGAGGTCGAGGGCCGAGCGGAAGGAGAGGAAGCGGGAGGGTTCGGTGGATCTGAAGTCGAATCCGAGGTTTGGGGGGAGGCAGGAGAAGGAGCGACAAGGGGAGGTCGGGGGCCAGAGGACGGCGGCGTCGGGGAGGGGAGACGAGGGGAAGGGATGGGAGGGGAGGGAGGAAGGGGCAAGTGGGGTTGGAGGTGTGGGGGAGAAGCAGCGGCGGCGGGGTAGAGGGTGGCAGCCGCGGAGGAGGAGGGGTTCGGCGACGGAGAGGGTGTCGCGGGGGCAGGGAGAGAAGGGGGTGTAGGTCATGAAGCGGCGGAGGAGGTCGGGGTGGTCGGAGCAGGAGGAGGCGATGGGTGAGAGGCGGGAGAAGAGGAGGAGCTCCGGCGGGGGAGGGGGAGGGGAGGGGGCGGAGTGGAGGCGAGAGAGATGGGAGATGGTGGCGCGGATGGTGTGGAGCTGGTGCAGAAGGTGGTCAGGGACTGGGATGGGATGGGAGTGGGAGGGGGAGGCGGAGGGGTGGCGGAGGGAGGAGAGGTGGTAGAGGGAGAGAATGTTGGTGGCCACCATGGCCAAGAGGAGGAGGAGGTTGAGCCCCATTCCGAGCCCCATCCTCTCTCTCTCTCTCTCTTCGTTTTTCACTCTATCTCTGCTTCCTCTGCTCTCTCTCCACACTCTCACAGGTAACGTTATCAAAAATAAATAAATAAATAAATAAATAAATAAATAAACACTCCACAGGTAACAATTTGTTTTATTTCAAAAAATTTAATAATATCTGAATGTGTATCTGCCACCCAACCCCACATTAATAATTTCTACTTTAAGATTTTTTTGGAGTTATAAAAAAAAATGTTGAGGTATTATTTTAATAAATAATAATACTGCACATTCTTAATAAATTATTCAAAATATTAAAAAAATTAAAACTTTTAGATCAATTATGTACACAACCCATATTTATTAAATTTATAAATTTTGCACTCATTTTAAATAGAATCTCACTATATTTAAAACCTTAAAACCTAAAATTCAATAAACTAAAATATATATTCTAAATTACTTTAATACTAAAAACTAAGTCATAAATTTTAAATTTTAAATCCTAACATTTTAGTTTTCTTAAATTAATTTTATATAAAATTTATTTTAAATTCAATTTATTGAAATAAAAATCTCTATTATAGACTTGTAAATTATATATAATAGAATGAAATTGATGAGACTGCATTAGTAATTTATTTTATAATTATTTTTAAAAATATCAATAACAATTTTCTTTTAATCCTAGTTTTTTTATTTTACATGCTTTATTTAATTACTTATAGTAATTAGTATTAATAGTTTATTATACAATTGATTACTTTTTAAAATAAATGCAAATAAATAAAAAAACTTCTATAATTTAGAACTTATAAAATATAGAAAGATAATATTTATATAATATAGATAGTTTAATTCAAACTATCAATTTAATTTATTTATTTTATTAAATTTTAAAAAAATATACCTATAAATATTTTAACATTAAAATCAATATTAAATAATTTAATCACTCGTAATGGCATGTTTTCAATTTTTAAAATCAAATTATTAGTTTTTTAAAATGGGCATAATATTAATTTATGAAATTTTTTATTGTATTAATAAGGCATTTCTTTCAATTTTTTTTGTCCTTTAGATTAACTGATATTTTCTACATTTTAAATGGTGGTTAATGTGTAAATATAATTTTTTGAATTACAGTTTATAATTACCTCTCTATATATATTTATTAATAATTACATTAGTCTATATTATTTAAGTTAGCATTTAATTTTAGTATTTTTTATATATATACCCAATTCAAGCTAAATTAGTTGCACTATTCGCAAACCTAAATTTAACCCATGCATTTAAAGAGTCGATTAAAACTTAAACCATTGGGTTCTGATCAGGTCTAGGTTGAGTTTAGATCAATAAATAATTATCAATGGGAGATATAAATCTTGTAATAAATAATATAATAAAAATATTTTAATTTAATTTTTTTAAAAAAAGACAATGTATATAATAGAACTAGAAATAATAAAAAAAAAAGTAAAATCTATATTGGAGTAATACAATATATACATAACAAAAAATTTAATTATGAGTTAATTTTTTTTAATATTAATATAATACTTAACTTAATAATCTAGAATGAGATTTCAAAAATAACTTTTTAAGAATCTAATTATAAAGAAATTTAATAAAATTGATTGAAAAAAAATATCTTGAAGTTTTGTATTGTATCACTTATCTGAATCGAGTTAGTTCGATTCTATCAAATTCATATATTAGACTTAAGAGTAGAATTATGTAACCAATTCTAAATATTTTAAGACTTAAAATTTACCCAAATAAATTTACGCTTAACTCAAATTTATTAGTTCAATTTAATTTTGAGTTAATTTTCGGTTCTGAGGTACTAATACACAACTCTTATCACTAAAGCTGTATTTGGGAAAGTTTTTTGATGAAAAAAAGTATTTTTTCATACTGCTAAAAATGACGTTTGGCAAAATATCTTCTCAGAATATTTTGATTTTATAAAAAGCTGAAAAATAATTGTGAGAGGAAGTTAAAAATACAAATTTTTTTAAAAAATACTTTTGTTATAACTAATTACAAAAATCTATCAAAATAATTAAATTTTAATAATAAGATCATAATTATTCATTATATAATGAATACAAAATATAAATAATATAACTATTAAGAAATATATATTTACCTTATATTATAATATATAAATTAAATTAAATAATATATATTATAATAATTATTTTAAAATAATATATATAATTATGTTATAGTATAAATAATAATATATTATAAAGTATGATTTATTTATTTTTAAAAAATATTTATTTATATATTTGTAATATAAAATTAATTTAAAATATATATTTTTAAAATTTATAATGTATAAATATAATTATTATATCTAATAAAAATTATATTTTATAATATTTATTATATAAAAAAATAATATGTTTAATAAAATATTATATATTATTTTATCACTTATTAAAAAATGTATAATAATAATAATAAGGAGTTTTTACATACAAAACATGAAATTTATACGAAATTACGCATTTCACCATCAATTCGTAAATATTACCACTATCACATCATATTCATTTAAATATTTTGCATTTCACATGTTTCACAGAGCAGTTATAATGATCAATCAGAGCCTATAAATGAATATAGTGTGATAGTGTTAATATTTATGAATTGATGATGAAATACGTAATTTTGTATAAATTTTATGTCCTGTATGTAAAAATTCCTAATTTTTAATATAATTATATAGGAATTTTTACATACAAGATATGAAATTTATACGAAATTACGCATTTCACCATCAATTCATAAATATTACCATTATCATATCATATTCATTTAAATTTTATGCATTTCACATATTTCACACCATATTCTTTGACGGTGAACTTTACATTTCTAAATTGGCCTTGATCTTAACTATATTATTAATATATTAATTAAATATTATAAATAAATTAATTTATATAAATAACAATTTAAATATTTATGATTTTATGTATTTTAATTTATTTATCCTATTTAAAATTTCCAATTAGGGTGTCGAATTTAAATCCATATGACTATAATTTTTAATTAAAGTAAGAAAATTAATTTATTTACGGTAAAAAATAAAAATATATATTAGAATTTAAATATGAATAAATTTGTGCATTTTAATTTACATATAATATTATAAATTATATGAAATATGTGAAATATGTGAAATGCGTAAAATGTAAATGAATATGGTGTGATAGTGGTAATATTTACGAATTGATGGTGAAATGCATAATTTCGTATAAATTTCAGTTCTGTACTTAAAAACCCCAATTATATAATACAACTCTGTTTCATAACCTAAAAACTTCTTTTTTTATTAAATTTCATAGACGTTGGTCGGATGACTCGGATATCGGACTTGGCATCCACATCGTTATAAACGAAAGAAAAAAACGTGAGGCTGTTGCTTGCTCTCGACGTTCGAGGGTCTTCTTTCCCTTCTCGCCTTCCCCAAATTCCAATAACCAAATCCCTATCTGCTGGAACCATCACCGTTTCCGGCGATGGCGGTGGATCTTAGCCGGATTTTGGTGATCGGAAGCACAGGATACTTCGGCAAGTTCATGGTGGACGCGAGCATCCGGCTCGGCCACCCTACCTTCGCCCTCGTGCGGGAGAGTACGGCGGCCTCCAACCCCGAGAAAGCGAAGATCGTCGAGTCCTTCAAGTCCTCCGGCGTCAATATCGTCTATGTATGTCTCCGTCTTTTAGAAATCTTGGAGAGTTTCTTCAAATAATTTAGAGCGCTTGCAGGGGGATATTTACGACAGGGCGAAGCTCATGGCGACCTTGAAGAAGGTGGACGTTGTCATCTGTACGTTGAGCCACCGTACCCCGCATCTGTTCGACGACGAGGTCATGCTTGTTCAAGCTATTAAAGAAGCCGGAAATATCAAGGTAAGAATGCTTTAGGTTTTTGGTTTTTAGCTTTATAGCATGCAGTGCTAGATGAGTGATAGGCTATTATTATGATGAAATGTGTTAATAGTTTTTCTTTTGAATGGTGCTACATAGCCCCCACAACTAGTCTTCAAAGATTGTAAGACTTTTTGGTATTGGTTTTATCCACTAATTTAGAAGATAGTACATTTTACCATCCCCTCTTATCCCATTAATTATTGGCTAAAGCCAATATCCAAAAGTCTTAGAACCTTAAGGAGCTGTTTGGATTTGGGGTAGTATAAGCTAACCCGGGGTAGCTTACCCCCATTAATAACTTACTTGAGCTGGGGTAAGTGATTTAATGTAATTTTGTGTTTGGGTGATAACTCGGGTTAACCTGGGATAGCTTTGTATTCTGTTTGGCAAATTAATAATGGGATAATTACCTACATGCCATACAATTTAGTTTTATTTATGCCTCACCCATCCATTCTTAGTTAATTACGCTATGCACATTCAAAACATTATAAAATCTTACATATACACATTTTAATTTATTTCTATTATAATGAGTAATCATAATTTTTTCAATAACCTAATTATAGTTAGATAACAAAAAATCTGAGCCGTTCATCATATTATTTTAAAAATATTTAAATATATTTTGAGTGAAAAATCCTAAAACCTTAATATTTAGGTGGCGGCAAAGGAATGAGATATCCGTGATGTGAATTGATTTTAGGACAAATCAGGGCTTTAGTGTGGTATTGAGAAAGAGAAAAATATGTACTATTAAGAGTAAAAATATAATTTTAATGATTTACTAATAGAATATTTTTTTTTCAAATAGATTTTGATTAAGTTTTAATTGAAATGTGTGTATGTAAGATTTTGTAATGTTTTGAGTGTGCATAGCGTAATTAACTAAGAATGGATGGGTAAGACATAAATAAAATTAAATTGTGTGGCATGTAGGTAATTATCCCATTAATAATTTAACTCAGGATAGCAAACAAAAGAAAAAAATAAAATAGAAAGAATACATTTACATACCTTCCAAATTCATGGTCGAATCAATAAAATATGAAAACAATAAGCTTCCAAGTATATGATCTAATTAATAGTCTGACATAGAAACACAGAAATAGTACAATCTTCAATATGAAAAACAGAAAAACGTAAAGTTGCAAATATTCATCCAACTCAACGTTGTCATACAAGTGATCTCCATCATCATCGATTCACTGATCCCTACAACAAACAAATTATAGTTAATTATGACACAATAACTAGTAGTATGCCAATCACTTGAAAGCTATAATACAAAATAACCTGGCTCATCCACAACTGTTCAATAATACCTGTTCGGATAATCTCCCCTCTTAGTTGCTTTTAGGGTTGTACAACATGTAAGTCCATTTTCTTAGCAGAGAAAAAGTAAATATAAAAGAAGGTAACTCCATTTTCTAGGGTTGGACAATATGTGTGTTGTACCTAGAACCTATAATATTAATCTTTTTTAGTATCCAAAGCATTTTATTGGTTACTTGTTCTAAGTAGAACTGATAGGGTGTGAACTAAATCTATTCCATCCACCCAAAGTCAATAGAACCAGTGGTTCTGAGTCTATAGGGAATCGGTTTCAGAATTGAGTTTCGGAACTTATAGTTGGAACCACACCACTCACCCCATTTTAATTTTGTTTTTCAATGTTCATTGGACTGTTGGTTTAAGTCAATGTAAACTCTCCCCTTCAACAGCAACAAGTCTTAAACACCTTCCTTTTCTAATTTCCATCAATAACCCCATCCTCACTATCATCCTCGCACCACTCTCTCTTTTCCTCTTAACCCTTCTCTCTCTCTCTCTCACTAAACTCTTCCTAAACACACTCTCACACCTCTCTCTACAAATTTCAGTTTGGTTATAATGGCTTCTTGACGTAGAGAGTCTCATGCTAGGGTCGGTTGAAGCATTCCTGACTCGCAAACCCATTGCGATAGTGTTGTCACTTCCTGTGGTAAAATAGGCGAAAGGTGGACCATCCTTTGTACCTTCACAGTTTTTGCCTCGTTGGTGACTGCCATCATTGTTGTTGTTGCATCTTTAAGCAACTTGCACCAAAAGAAGTAGCATATCAGAAATTTTTATATTATATCATAATAATGCAGATTCGGTAAATATAGTTTGTAGGCTTTGTAAGAATGTATTCTGATAAACTAATAGGTCTGGAGATATGACTGACACCTATTAAAAAACATTTGGTGAACACATATAAATTTGATTTGGATATCTCAGCCAACAGCAGTGGAGGCCACCTAAACCTGAATTAATCTACAAAGTTGATTTTTTGTTTTAAGGTTTACAAATGAAAAGGCTTGAAGGGGTTTGCTAAGGTGCATACTTTTAACCAAAATTGCAATTTGCATATTTCAAGAAATATGACTATTGATTATGTATGTAATTATTTACACTGTGTATACCAAACATTTCTCAGATTATTTAAAATGTATAGTGAGCATTTTGTAACTTGGCACCATCGTTGGCTCTAGGCTCTAAATCGTTACCCTCAGTGGCAACAATAAAAGAATCGATTAGTGTAATCACTGATGCTCTTTTTTGTTTGTCATGTAGAATCACCTTAGTTGCTCCAATGAAACAAAAAAATAATGGTTTAAATTATAGTGTACATATATATACACATAGAGAGAGAGCGCTCCCACTTCAAATGATCATACGATTGAATATTTACCCATTAGGTAGCCAAATATACTATTTGAAAACTGTTTGTTTCGACGTTGACACCAAGAGGTGGCACTTCATTAAATACTTTAGACTGGAAAAAATAATAGCTGTCTCAAACCCTTGGATTTGTTTGCGAATTGCGAGCATTTGTCTTGCCTTTTAGTACGCCAGTTGGAGTTTTGTCATCCTTCTGATAGGAGTGGATCGCATCGTAGAGTGGAGCATCAACATTAATCATTTCAAAGAAAATGTTGGGTTCAAGACCAGGGAATGCCATCCCGATATTTCCTCGGGTAAGGTATGGGGGCTTGCCATGAAAAATGGCAATCACATAAAATTGACCTATGCGACTATCGGAGGGAGCAAGAGCTTTGGGTCCTAATTTCGGGCCAGGGGTTTAAGCCAACTGGTTAACGATTTTGACTTTCGGGGTATACTGAAGCAACTGGACGTACTTCTAGAAGAGGAAGCATTGATTGCCCCTAAAAGAAAAGAGAGATGGTTGGACCATATAGTGGAACTAACAGCGGAAATAATTAAGCCCTTGGAAACTAGAATGGCGACATTGTCAGTACTACCATCGGAAGCACCGGCTCCACCCGATCTTGAGGAAGGAGAGACACTGCCTATGCCTGAACTAGAGATGCCGAACATATCCGCTTGGGAACTTTAGCTAATAAAAAATCTACACTAAGCAAAAGTCTCTCTTGCGGAAGCAATATAAAGTAAACTAGTTCTTTTCTTGGTGTTCTTCCCATTTTTGTGTTCTTGTGCTCTGATACCTGTCACGTTAGTAATATGAGTTTGTTAGAACAAATTTAATAGGTTGTACACTATCAAAACTTTTAAATAAAAAGGTTAAGCAATAACAATAATTATAACAGAATAATAATATGGTATATGATGAATGATAAATAACTAAAAATATGTAACATGATTGGCATGGCATGAAATTAATAAGCATGTAAGTGGAACATGAAATAATTATAATTAGCGTGGATATCTCTTTTAGATCAATTCATTTTATCTTTAGGGTATGTGATTTTTTGTATTGCATTTCAGTTATTTTTTTCATCTTTGGGAATCGTCAACCTTTGTGAGCAGCCCTCCGTAAGCATACACAATGGACGTCGTCATATTATATATCATGTGAGGTACTTAATGGTGGACAAGTATCCACTGCAAATATATATCTACTTTGGGGACCGTCATCTCTTTGACGGTGAAAACCTGCCAATGGATGTTGTGCTAGATATCATATTATTTGTCTAAGCAAGGCAGGTTGTAATCCCAAATAAATCCCATTTATCTTTTAGTCATCATTTAAAATCTTGTATTTACAATAATAAATCAAGTGGCTCACTTGCTTAAATACCAGTTTCTTTTGTCGAGTGTTACCACAAGTTTGTATACTTGTTTTTCCACACAAGCCTGTACACTCGCCCTTCTAGTGGGTGACACAATCGAGGGAAAATAATTTCAATATTTTATGAAATTAACAACTCAATAATATAATTAATCGAACTGTAGTAGCTGAGGCGTAATATGAGAAATCATGAGCCCTAATGATAAAATGAATTAATCTAAAAAAAGTCATACATGCTACTTATATTCATTTTATGTTGTTCTTAAGTTTTTATTCATTTCATACTATGCAAGTAGTGTTACACTTATTTATTTAATTATTGTTTATGACATACCATGCGATTATGCTAATATTATTATTGTTATTGTTAAATCTTTTTATTTAAAGACTTTGTTAAGTATACAACCTACTACTCCGTTTGTTTGACCGTTGAAAATTAACCTAGTTTAATTTTAACCAGGCATTTTACATCACACTTAAAATTTAATATTAAAAATTAATTTTATTTCACATCCTACACACATTACTAAAATAATAACTAACTTTATATCACATCCCTCACATATCCTAACATAATAACTAACTTTATTTCACATCATTCACAACTTTCAATAAAAAAATATCTTTATCCAAGTTTAATTTTAATCTTGTTAAATTTAACCTTACAAACAAACAGGCCCAATTGATTATATTGAGTCTATTCTAATGGAGTTCTGTCAGTAACGTAGCAAATACTGTTGCACACGAACACGAGAAAGGGGAGAATGTCAATCAAGAGAATTAGTTTATTTTTTTGTTTGTTTTAGAGCGAAAGACTCTTTTTTGGTTATTAGAAAAGACTTGTGGTAGTTCTTAACATTTGCTTATCTTTCTAGCTGTATTTTCATCCAATTATTTAATTCAATACTAAGTTATAGTGAAGTGAATCTTTGTGATGGTATGCCTTTGACTTAATCATTACTTCTTTCCTCGTCAACTCTGTTCTTTTCTCTCCTATTAAAGTGTTATTTATTAGTGTGACAAGTAGGGTTCACACTGGTTTTTCCAGCTGGTGAGGGATTTAAGGCACCTTCTGCGCTTGGAGAAGAGATGCTGGTGTTGTGATGTTGAAAGGTGAATCGTCCGTAAATGCTTGAGATAGCTCTAAGATGACAATCATAAATCGGTGGAAGGCAATTGAAATCAAGGGGGATTTCATGGTTAAAAGGAAAGCAGATGTAGTCCTTGATTCATTTTGTCTTTAAGGTATCCTATGATAGGCCGGGGAAGGCTCCAGTTAACTCCCATGGGTATATTTCATGATTAATGAAGACCCACTTTTAGTCCATGGAGTTTAATTTAGCACTGGGTCCTTAGTTTGGCTCGACACTGACTCGATAAAATATAAAATTCTTTGGTTCATAGAGTCATACTGTGTTGACAAGGTCATCACATGGACTGAAGCTGGGATTGAAGTCTCACTCAAGCCTTTAAACAATAATACTATGATATTAAAAATAATTTTAGTATGAATTAATTGTATTTTATATAAGTTTTTAAATTCTTGACGTATAAGTCATTTTTAAAATGATTTAACTTAAAACCTACTTACATCAAACAATTTATATTATTTGTGTTTGGATTATATTAAATGTCAAATTTTACTTGGATCTAAAGTAAACTGTTTGTTTTTTTTTTTCAGAAAAAAAGAACATTTTTTTAATCCTGCTGATCGGTCTTCTTTTTCGTCCATGGAAAGGTCAGAGATCCGAGAACGTGTTTATGATATCTTCTTGGAGTAATCTTTGGTGAGTCTAGAAAAACCTGAAGAAGAAAATGATGGAGTGTCAGTTCCTGTATGGACTTCTGATATCGTATCATGTTTTAGTGCCTTGCTCTTTTCTGAGGACAACAGTTTTACATCAAGTTCAATTGTAACTTGTTAATTCATGTTTCTAAACTTGCAATCATGAACCATACCTTATTTCTGTTATTCCTAACACTTTTATCTTTCAATCTCCTTCATTCTGAAATTAGTGACTTCTTAATTACGCACTGCAGAGATATATCCCATCTGAGTTTGGTTTTGATGTGGAGCGTCTCGAAATTCTGGAGCCAGTAAAAAGCGTCCTTGGGGTGAAGGCTAAGATCCGGCAACGTATCAGAGAAGAAGGGGTCCCTCACACTATTGTTTGTGGCAAGCTTGCCGCTAACTTTCATTTCGTTCCGAGGATTGGCCAAGTTGAAGCTTCAGGCCCACCCACTGACAAAATCCACATACTGGGTGATGGCAATACCAAAGGTACGTTGCATATCTTTTTCTTTAAATCATGATAATACTAATTGTAAATCATGAAATATGTGTTCACGTTTCCAAAGTTTTGGAACAGTCGTACTTGTTAAAGAAGAGGACACTGCGACGTATACTGTTAAGGCCGCTGTTGATCCAAGAACTTTGAACAAGATCGTGTACCTAAGGCCTCCTGGCTGTGTTATTACTCACAATGAGATGATTGACCTGTGGGAGAAGAAGACTGGCAAGAAACTTGAGAGGATCTATGTCCCTGAACCTGAGGTCATTAAGAAGATCGAAGGTAAATCTATTTATATGCATGCATTTGAAACAAGTTTTATTATTCATGATCCACATACCTTCTACTCTACATTGTTCCGGATGTAAGAACTGTACTGGTAGGCCTGCAACTCGGATTTGAACAGGTTTGGGTCTGGATAGGAGTTCCCACATGACCTGGATCCGGGATGAATTTGGTTTCAGTTGGGCTTAAACTCAAAATTCTTAAGAATTCTTAAAAGAGGCAGTCAAAATATGATGAATTTTGTATGTAGTGATCTAGTTAATACCATTTATATCACACACATTCACATATTAATGGCAGATCCAACCCATTTTCAGGCCTATTTAGTGTCGGCTTCTTTTTTCGGTCTAACACAGTTTCTCTTCTTTGAGATGCTGCAGAATCTCCTCCTGAATTTAAAGGCCATTACTATATTGCTCATGCTGGATTTTTAAAGGGACAGACAATGGTTGACATTGATCCATCCTTCGGACTGGAAGCGTCTGAGCTCTATCCGGAGGTCAGATATTCCTCCATTGATGAACAGCTTGATAGCTTTCTCTAATTAAATATCAATAGTTTTTGGCAGTAATTAAATCTGCGGGACAGAACTTGATCCTGGAAATTGCTATAGGTGTGCATGAGTGGGACATACATATATTCTGTGTGAGACTTCCGTTTCTATTCGTGGATGGACAATGGGCATATATTTTCTGTACTGCACTTTGTTTCTTTTGGCTGTTCATCTTTCTTGAGCTAGAAAATGATTTTCTGTAATACCTTTTGTCAGGCACAAAACCCGTTTTAGTTGTGAAAAATGAATCTTAGGGCCGTTACCGATCCGATTTCGAGCCGAGCCAATACCGGCTCGAAATCGGGTTGATTACATTTCGATCGACTCGAGCTCGATTGGGTTCGACTTTGAGCCGACTCGAGTCAATTCCAATCGACTTCGAGCCGAGTTTGATTCATTTTCGAGCCAGATTTTTTGTAATACCTTTTGTCAGGCACAAAACTCGTTTTAGTTGTGAGAAATGATTAGGGCTGTTACCGATCTGATTTCGAGCCGGGCTAATACCGGCTCGAAATCGGATTTGATTACATTTCGATCGACTTGAGCTCGATTGGGTTCGACTTTTAGCCGGCTCGAGTCGATTCCAATCGACTTCGAGCCGATTTTGATTCATTTTTCGAGCCGGTCAAATCTCAATTTTTTTTAGCTGATCTCAAGTTGGGTAATCTCGACTCGATTTGACTCAAGACCGGCTCGGTTTATAATTTATATATGCGTATTATAATATAAAATGTATTTTAATTCGAGCTGATTTAGAGCTGGATCGAGCTAAGTTTACTCGGCTCAAAATCGGCTCGAAATTATTACCGACCCGAACTTAAGGCTCGTTAGTCGGCTCATTTAGATCAACTCGATTATGATTCGATCTAAAATTGATTCAATTTTCGATCGATTATGATTCGATCTAAAATTGATTCAATTTTCGATCGATTTTCGATCTAAAATTGATTCAATTTTCGATCGATTTTCGATCTAAAATTGATTCAATTTTCGATCGATTTTCGATCTTCGATTCATATTAATATCCTTAGAAATGATAGCAGGGATAGAATTTAGCCTTGTAACTTCAAGAAATTTCATCTTTGACATTGCAAATATAGAGCCAAAGTCTAAGTTTTCACCTCGTCAGATTTCGGAGTAAGAGCTAAAAGAGAGCTAAAATCTTTCTTGATTCAACCCGTAGGGACCGATAAAATTGGTAAATTTCTTACGATATATCAAATCTAGCTCCGTTATTAATAGAGCGAACAAATTCATCATTTCTGAAATTAAATTACTCAAATGTTTTGTATCACATTATGAGGATTTAAACTTAAAATATTTAGGTAATTTCAAATATATTTAATAGATAGAAAAGATGATAAAAAAATATCAATTTGAGATTTTTTAAAATAAAAAATTTGTACTATATTTTAGCATGAATGCTTTAGAATAGATGAATCTTATAAATAAAATTGGATACTGATATATTTCCAACTTGTCATAATTGAAGTTGTGTTAGAATATTATTTACATATGTTTTATATCTAGGGGTGGTATAATGGGTCGGTGGATCGGGTTCGGGTTGAACTCGAATTCGATCCTACTCGAATAGCCTTAACCCGAATTTGATCTATTTATCAAATGACTCAAAATTTATGACTTGAATCCGACCCAATTAATAAATAAGTTGGGTTAGCAGGTTGATCTGACTCATTTATAAAATATTTTTTGATAAATGTTCAATCCGAATTTTACTCGATCCGATTATGTCTAACTCGAACCCGACTTTTTTAATAAATGGATCAAAATTTATGACCCATACTAGAAATTTGAGGGTCAGATTTGAGTCGGATTCACGAGTAGAATCATATATTGCCACCCTTATTTATATCTGATATTACTATTTACATGAAATCATATTTAAATCGCATTTATATAATTGAAATAGTATTAAAGTATAATTTACAAAATTAAATTAGAAATACTTATGGCTGAAATATATTCTTTTTTTTTATAGTATGAAATATATTCAAATGCACATAACACGTCAACTCTCTCCACGTGACTATTAAAATATTATTTCCATCCGTTACGCTTGCGATTGGTCGAATAGCCAGAACGTTCACTAATGTCCGCCCTTCTGCCTTCCCCAAATCCCAATACCCACTCCCTCGCTGGAAGAACCTACTCCATTTCCGGCGATGGCGGCAGATCTGAGCCGGATTCTTGTGATCGGAAGCACAGGGTACTTCGGCAAGTTCATGGTGGACGCGAGCGTGGGGCTCGGCCACCCGACCTTCGCCCTTGTGCGCGAGAGCACGGCAGCCTCCAACCCCGAGAAAGCGAAGATCGTCGAGTCCTTCAAGTCCTCCGGCGTCAATATAGTCTATGTAGGTTTCTCCATCTTTTAGAAATCTTGGAGAGCTTCTTCAAATAATATTTTAGAGCGCTTGCAGGGGGATATTTACGACAAGGCGACGCTCATGGCGACCTTGAAGAAGGTGGACGTTGTCATCTGTACTTTGAGCCACCGTACCCCTCATCTGTTCGAGGACGAGGTCAAGCTTATTCAAGCCATTAAAGAAGCCGGAAATATCAAGGTAAGAACGGCTTAGGGTTTTGGTTTTTAGCTTTATAGCATGTAGCAGATGGATGATAGGCTATTGTTATGATGGAATGTGTTCTTTCTTTTATGGTTCTTTCTTTTTTTTCGGATCGACTTGCTGTACCTCTGATGACAGTGACAGTGACAGATTGTTTCACATCATTGAAGATAGCAATATTATTGGGAAGTTATGAATGCATGCCATCCATATGCGCCACAGCAAAGGATAATACTAGCCCTTGGAAAGCGCTTTGCAATTGTGTGCTTCTAATGAGTGACATCTCCCATTCTCCACTAACCCATTAACACGAGTAGTCAAAACCGATTTAGTGGAAAATCCGATGTTTGCTTTAATATGATAATAAACCAAGAATAGTCCAAATTTCAAAGACAAACAACTATATCAGTTTCACCAATCCATCGATGACAAAACACAACTTGTAATAATAATTTGGGGGCATTTACATCAGGAGTAGAATTTTCTGAAAATTTTGCGTTTCACATTTTACTTAGTTTTTTGTCACAGTGATTGACTTGAGTTTAACCCTTTCTCAACTATGGTAAAATTGTGAAGATCATGACCATTCATGAACTTAAATTAAAGCTTACTATATTTTTACGAATAGTAAATTAAGGCACAATAGAGCCAATTACTAAAGGCTAGTGATCGCCTGCCTCTCTCTTCCAATGGCAATTGGCCAATTGCCCACCTCTCTCTACCAAAGGTGATTGCCTGCATCTTGCTGCCAACAAAGAATCATCTGCTTAAACTCATGTTTGTTGTGATTTCAAATTAGATCTCATCAATGAAAAATGGTGTTTTTGGTTGAGTTTCACTGCCATCTTTCTCATTTCTACTGTCGACTTCTTCAGGTTATGCCCAAATGTTTGAGTGTTTTTTTGATAAAATCTTTTAATTACTGTTGGTTTATGATTTTTTGTACATCTTGTTGTATGGAAAAGTTGTTCAACTGTGTCTTGTGTTTCATAGATGGCAGCTGGATAGTTCACTTTGAAAGTTATAGTTAGTGGTGCATGTAAAAAATTTGTGTTGGCCCAAGTGTTTTCAACTTTCCCAAGACTTGGGATTATTAAAAAATTAATTGAGTTTAATTTAATACTAATAATTCTTTCATTAGTATTATATTTAGATGTATATTTATAACTGAATTTTATTAGTTAGTAGGTAAATAAGATGATTCTAAAATTTAGCCAAAAAAGCAATGTCGAAATTGCAGAGTAGTAAATAAGGTCAACTATAATAATTGAATTGACAGAGAAAATTAACTATATCGGAAATGATTAGGCTCAAAATACTTAACTATTGAGATGTATATTATTATAATAATTTTATATGAAAATATTAGGATTTTGAGAGGGCTTAAATCCAAGTTAGTATAAATATATCAATTTAGTTGAAAACCGAGAAGAACGAGAAATAGAAATACTTAAGAGATTTACAGTGGTTTGGCTTCTCGCTTAATCCACTCTCCAAGCTCCTCAAGTGAGAATTTCCATTAATCACGCCGACTTTTTACGGGAATCAAAGCCAAACAAATCCAATACAAATCCCATGATTTTTTTCAGGAACTAAAGTCGAGCAAATCTACATAAGCCTTCATGCAAGGAGAAAAATAGAGAGAGAAAAAGCGAAATAAGCTGCTAAACTAGCTAGCTTAAGATACAACTTGAATTAAGAAGAAATGTTATAATGAGAAGCTCTATGCATGCAATGGTTGCCAAATAAAAACTTGTAAATTTCCAAAAAGAATTTGTAAAACACGTTTATGTGAAAGCTTGAATGATTCAGTCAAATGAATAATTTATTCAAATTCGAATAACCAAAAATAAATTTAGTCAAATAAAATTTTCTTTTAATCGAAAGTCCATAAAGTATGAATTTGTTGAGCGTAAACCATAAACTAAACTAGTCCTTAGAAGAATCTAGGCCCCTACATGTAATTTGATTATTTGTATGATAGTGCCATATGATAAGTAAGCCTTGGGAGGGCGGAGTGGATGTTGTAAAGGAAGGAGGCAAGTGATGTGTGATGATTGTATGTGGATGGTGTGGAAGAAGGAGGCTATGTGATGGTGCAATGCATCGTAGATTTTTCTTGCATGGATGGGGGAGCTATGGCACGTGGGGATGATTGCATGGTTGTCAGTCAAGGTTATACTGAAAAACAAGTGAGATTTTTGTAGAATAAGAAGCAAATCGTGAAAACCAACAATCGATTAAAATTTCATGCTTCATTATTCAAGAAACGGTTCAAGAAGAAGGAGAAAGTTATGCCTTGAAGAGTCAAGAACTCTTTTTCTTATGGATCTCCTTGAGACATTTATAAGATTGAGCACAAAGGAGAGTTAGAACATTTAGAGAAATACCTTGAGTGAGAAAAATATTTAAAAAATAATATAAGTGCAAAATACACTCAACAAGAATGATTTTTAAGCAATTTTGAAATGGCTTGTGTGAGAAACTACTTAAATAACCATGTATACAAATACAACCCAGCATTTGTACCAATAATAGATGGACACATGGAGGACAAAGTGGTCTTTTTGAGCTATGAAAAGGCTGTAGAAAAATGGTCCAGCAAAGTTTTGATTAACAACTCAAATTGGAAGCTTAATAAGACTGAAATGGTGTTTAGAATAGTTAAGAATAATTATGTGGTCTTGCTGGAAGCTTAATAAGACTGAAATGGTGTTTAGAA
>KZ451978.1:1223834-1342189 GCA_002786265.1 Apostasia shenzhenica
TTAGAATAGTTAAGAATAATTATGTGGTCTTGCTGGAAGCTTAATAAGACTGAAATGGTGTTTAGAATAGTTAAGAATAATTATGTGGTCTTGCTTAGAATATAGGCTAATGTGAGAGTGCCACATAGGATGAGCTTTAGCCCTAAAAAGATATTAAAACGTCTTAAAATTCTTAGCCCAAATCCCAAAATTTGGAGCAAAAAGGATGAGGTAGGTGGAAAGGTCAACATCCTTTTGCTAATTTTGGAAAGACATGGAGTGGGCTCAAGCTAGTAGGTAGAATCCTTACACAAGAATGAAAGCTTATTGTACTTGAGTGCTAGACCCCTATGACATGTGAAAAGATAGCTTGTCATTTTTGACAGGTGTTTCAATGGTTAGGTAAAAGAAATGCACGTGGAGGCTGATTGTAATAATCAGCTAGATCTCTCTGTTAAGGGCTGGAAGGATTTTTTAGAGCAACTCGGCTGATTGTAATAATTAGCCTGAACAGGCTTTGAAAAGAGAGAAATAAGGTGAACAAGATTTCCAAAAGCCATGGATCAAATAACAACTTATAATAAGAGAGAATTAGAGCAACTAAGGCTAATTTGAGTTTAAATTTTGTAAACTCAAGAATTAAGAACAAAATGACTAAAAACTTAGCAACTAAAGCATGCTTACATTTATGTCCTAAAAAACAGAAAATAAAATAATACATTGTTTGCTTCGCTTTTCTTAGTCCTTGATGTAAATCCTCGTTTATATATTATAAATCTGATTACACACTTGAGGAGAGAATTAGTCGATAAATTAAAGTAATTATTGTCATCAAAATCAATAGGGTTTAACAATTTGGAGATTCTAGGAGAAGGGGTTGTTGAGGGAAGGTAGAAGGGATATTTCGATAGATATTGACATGTTTGAGTACATAGATGTATGTGCTAGTATTTTAGAATGCTTTCCTTCATTACATGCAAAAGAGCATGAGTTATATTATTGTGTTTCTAGCACTAACGCAATGGTGCATGGAAAAATCATGAATGATGAAGATGTGGAGATGATGAATCTTGTAGGTGAGACCAAAGTAGGGAAAATAATTGTTGTGTTGTTAGAAAGTGGTAAGAAAGTTGCAAGGAAAGATCGTGTGGCTAAATGTTCTAAGGGTAAATAGCCAATGAGGAGTGGTCAGGAAAATGGTCTTTTATCTGATGGTATTTTGAATGAGAATCAAAATAATCAGGTAGGTCTGATGAATGGGATGATGAATCTAATCCGATGCGCATTGATGAATTAAAAGTTAATTCTTCTAGGATGAACATTAGCTCTAATTCTCCCGATGGGGTTGATGAGCTGAGAAGATGTTCTGAACTCAATGTACATGCATTTGAATGTATTTGTTTTTATTAATGTTCATGACAAGATGAGCATTAGCTCTGATCATCTAACTGTGACTTGAATGGTTTATATGTATTTGGTTTTATTAATGTTCATGCATTTGATATCTGAATTTTCTTTAATGTTCAATGCATTTGAATGTATCTGATGTCCCTTGAATTTTACTGAACTCAGTGCATCTGAATTCAGTGTTCTTTGATTATCAATGTTCTTTGATGTTCAATAGTTGAACAATCATTTAATGCAATTCATCGATGTTCACTTTATTTAGTAGATAATTAAACTCTGCTCAACATCTGTCATGTGATTTGAACTCTGTGTAGGTGTGCTGAACTGGATCATCTAAGTGTGACTTGGATAGTTTTTATGTATTTTGTTTTATAATGTTCATGCATTTGAATATTCTTTGATGTCAATTTATTTTTGGCTTTTTCTTTGATGTTCAATTTTCTTTGATCTTCTTTAATGTTCAATTTATTTTTGGCTTGTTCTTTGTTTGTCCTTCTTTGATCTTCTTTGATGTTCGGTTTTCTCAATGTTCTTCAGTGTTCAATTTATCTGAACTTAATGTTCTTCAGTTCTGTTTAGTTCAGGTTAACATAAGCTAAATTGAAACTCTGCAGCATTGAACATGATCGAGATTGAACATAAACTGAATTGAATAGAAGTAAACAAATCATATCCAATTCTGTTATTAATTCAGTTAAAAACCACTTACAGCACAGTAGGATATGAAGTCATCACGACTTGACTTTAGATAATATTGATTACAAAACATTTCCCTATTACAGTTGACAATCACTACTTGAAAAACAACGGTAATCACAATAATCATGACTACACAAAAAAAACACTTAAATAAATAGCGAATAGATTTGAGGTCTTTGCTTTGCTCTTCCATACTTCCGGTTTCCCTTTCTTCAAGTGCGATAATTTGATACATGATATTGACGGTAGAGTGCTCAAGATCATTAATCCATCAGAAGAACTCACAAGTCGATGGTGCATTATAGCGAGTACATTTGAAAAATCGATGACGGACATTTTCACCTCTCCTACAAGTGTAAATAACATGGTCCAAATTGCAAGCACATTGCATCGAACCACTTCTTCCATTCCTTGAAAAAATACCGAGTTAATTTGCATCCTGAATGCTAACCTAACAAATAACAAAATTAGATGTTAATCTTTTGATGTTTGATAACTCTTATGGTATGAATTAGCCTAAGTCGAGGCTTAATACTGTCCTGCTGATGTTAAGCATCATGAATGTTGATACATTAACATAACATGAGAAGAAGAAGAAAAATGAAAAGCTTTGATAGGAGACACAGGCATTGTGATAGTGAATGGCAGATTGTCCCTTAATGGTTGAGATAGCTTAAAGATGACAATCATAAGCTAGTGGTGGATAGTTGAAATCAGGATGGATTCCATGGTTAAAGGAAAGGTGTAATCATGATTCATCTTGTCATGAGGTATTCTATGATGGGTTGGGCAAGGCACCAATAAACTCCCATGGCCACTAGTGTATTGCATGATTCACGACAACTTACGGTTGGTCCTTTCTTCGAGTCTAGTTCAAAATTCGGGCTTGGGCTTGGCTCGGCACTTGATAAAATTCCTGGGTCTACATAGTCAAACCAAGTTGACAAAGTCACCACTTGGACATCAATTAGGATTGAAGCATTGCTTAGCCTTTAAACAATTATGCTATGATGAATTTTAAAATTCTTGACTTAAGTCATGTCTTCGAAATGAGTTAACATAAACTTATAACAGACAATTTATATTATTTATAGTTGGATTATATTCAGAGGACAATAGTTTCACATCAAGTTCAACTTATCCATTTCAACTTTCTCACTTATGTACCACATGATTTTGTTTTATTTCTTCATTCATTCTGAAGTGCTTGTCTAATTGTTGTTCTGTGATTATCACGTCTTTACTTTTTCTCCTGTAATAACTTAGTTGCTCCATCAAAAAAAAAAAAAAAAACTTAGTTGCAACTGTTAATTTCATGTTTGCTAAACTTGCAATCATCTTCTACTAATCCTAACTCCTTTGTCTGTTAATGTTCCGTGCTGCAGAGATATATCCCATCTGAGTTTGGTTTTGATGTGGAACGTCTTGAAATTCTTGAGCCAGTAAAAAGTATCCTTGGGGTGAAGGCTAAGATCCGGCAACGCATCAGGGAAGAAGGGGTCCCTTACACTATTGTTTGTGGCAAATTTGCTGCTAACTTTCATTTTGTTCCAAGGATTGGCCAAGTTGAAGCTTCAGGCCCACCCACTGACAAAATCCACATACTGGGAGATGGCAATACCAAAGGTATGTTGCATAGCTTTGCTTTAAATCATGATAATACTAATTGTAAATCATGAAATATATGTGTTCAAGTTTCCAAAACTTTGGAACAGTTGTGCTTGTTAAAGAAGAGGACACTGCAGCATATACTGTTAAAGCTGCTGACGACCCAAGAACTTTGAACAAGATTTTGTATATAAGGCCTCCTGGCTGTGTTATTTCTCACAATGAGATGATTGACCTGTGGGAGAAGAAGACTGGCAAGAAACTTGAGAGAATCTATATCCCTGAACCTGAGATCATTAAGAAAATTGAAGGTAAACCTATCTATATGCATGCACTTGAAACAAGTTTTGTTGTCCACATACCTTTTACTCTACATTGTTCGGGATGTCAGAACTGTAGTGGTAGGCTTGCAACTTGGATTTGAACAGGTTTGGGTCTGGATAGGAATCCAAACAGTGTTGTTCCCACTTGACTTGGATCCGGGATGAATTTGGTTTCGGTCGGGCTTATACTCAAAATTACCCACAGTTCAATTATTCATTTTTATGTATGATATATTTCAAGTTAGCAAAAGTAATCAGACGAGGGTCCACATAATATGATGAATATTGAATATAGTCAACTTAGTTAATACCATTTATTAGCTACCAGTTGGAATGTGTTGAACTGGATTTGGTTAGTTAATCGATTCATTTTTCTAGACTGTTTAACCCATTTTCAGAGCCAAATTAATGGTTGCTTCTTTTTTTCATGTCTTTTTTCGGTCTAACACACAATTTCTTCTTTGAGATGCTTCAGAAGCTCCTCCTGAATTTAAAGGTCATTACTATATTGCTCATGCTGGATTTGTGAAGGGACAGACGATGATCGACATTGATCCATCCTTTGGATTGGAAGCGTCTGAGCTCTATCCAGAGGTCAGATATTCCTCCATTGATGAACAGCTTGATAGCTTTCTCTGATTGATGTCCATAGTAGAATTAGATGAACCTTTTGGCAGTAATTAAGTCTGCGGGACACAACATGATCCTGAAAATAACTCATTATATTGTGCATTTTAAATAAGTGAGCGTTTGGAACAATAGTATTTAAATATTAATATTATTTAGATGTTTATGTTATTTTTAAATTATTGTTTTATTATATTAAAAATGACAAGTAGATAAAATCAATCCCATTTTTTGCAATATAGGGTGACATTTAGATGCCATGCAATTTTGATGTGATAATATTGTAATTTTTGTGATATTATGTGAAGTTATTAAGCTAAATAATCAATTTTTTTGTTAGCTATGATGACACGAGGCGTGATTTAATCTAAATATTTAAGATAGTGGGTTAGGACTTTCGCTTGTATATTAATTGTCACAATTTATTGCTAACAATTAATGAGTTGGATAATTCTTGTTTATGCATTCTCAGAAGATTACTTTTAGGATGCTTCTTGTCATTAATGTGAAATGCTAAAATACACAGGTAAGTGGCTAAAATTGAAGATTGAAAAGTAAGATGATTTAAACAATAGTGTTATAGATCTTTTGAAAATCATGAAATTATTGTAAGTTTTTGTGTGTTTTTTTTTTCCTCTTTAAATACTGACTTATGATAACTATACAAACGGTCTAAGGACAATAAGTATGACACAGATATGAGTACATTGACATTGTTCACTAGAATGGCTCAAAATTTTGGTAAGCTTGAACAACAACAACAACCAAGCTTTAATCCCACTAGGTGGGGTCGACTACATGAATCTTTTGTTTTTATTGCGCTCTATCAGTTACCAAATTCTTATCTAAGTTTAAATAACTAAGATCACTCCTTATAGTTTCTTGTCATGTCTTCTTTGGTCTCCCTCTTCCTCTTTGTACATGGGTAAAATCTAATAATTCAATTTTTCGAACTGGAGCTTCAATCGGCCTACGATTTAGATGTCCAAACCATCTAAGCCGACTTTCTCTAAGTTTATTTTCAATTGGTGCAACACCAGCTTTCTTTCGGATATACTCATTTCTCATTCTATCCTTTCATTGATCATTATTGTACTTGTTGAAATTAAATTTGTCTCCAGTGTTCCTTTTTTTTTTTTTTTTTTTGATAAACACCACACTGTACTTACAATTAACTCATCTTTAAGATAGGATTAGCTGTAGTTAAGGTTAACATGAGTTCATCTTTGCAGTGAGCCAAATGGACACTTATGCTTCCCTATGATGAGACAGTCCTAACGATTAATCAAACAAAGGCGTATTTCAGAGTCGAAATACATAATCTTCATGACTTACGACCATAGCTATTGTCGACAACCTGAGACTTTGAGACCGTTTTATCGGAATTCAACGTTCTTGTAATGTTCTCAGGGTCCAGACAACCAAGTTGTTCAACAAATTTCAATCAATATGATCACATCTTTAACATAGTTAACCATTATCACAACAGTGTCAAAAGAAAATTAAGGAAAAAAAAAAAAAAAACAGAAGCAGCATGATCTGAAACAACCATCGAATCGCAAATAGATTAACTGTGTAGAATACAGCATCACACATTTATTTGATCATAACAATTTCATGATTAATGATACTTGTTCATAGCTGATCCACCAGTATTTTCTCAAATTAAAACATTATTGAAAAAAGAAACTAGTTGAAAGAATATAGCCATATGAACATGCATGCTTCCATAGACATTATTCTAATATTTGCTTCTTCAAAATCTTACCTCAATGACGGTCGAATTTCGGAGCTGAAATGGAGTGACAAATGCCCAAACTTGTAGTCATTTACGTGATGATATCTTTGCAAACGATTCCTAAGAACGACAGAATCAAGCCAATATTGTGCATAATTCATGCAGAAATTAGACCGATGTATCCTGCCGAGATAGCCAAAATGCAAGACAGAGCGTATGCGCTCGCGATTATGAGTGGTACTTGCAATCCATATAGCTTCAGCAGTTGGTGCAAAGGTGCTACGTTGGAGATAAGTCTAGCAGCTCCTTTCCTGCGTATTGTAGCCTTCAGAATTATAACCTGATCCATCACAAAAGAAACTTCTTGGTTTAGAAAGTTTCACAACAACAACAACAACAACAACCAAGCCTTAATCCCACTAGGTGGGGTCGGCTACATGAATCCTTTGTTTCCATTGCGCTCTATCAGTTACCAAATTCTTATCTAAGTTTAAGTAACTAAGATCACTCCTTATAGTTTCTTGCCATGTCTTCTTTGGTCTCCCTCTTCCTCTTTGTACATGGGCAAAATCCAGTAATTCAATTTTTCTAACTGGAGCTTCAATTGGCCTGCGATTTAGATGTCCAAACCATCGAAGCCGACTTTCTCTAAGTTTATCCTCAATTGGTGCAACACCAACTTTCTTTCGGATATATTCATTTCTCATTCTATCCTTTCGTGTATATCCACACATCCACCTTAACATCCTCATTTCTGCAACATTTATTTTGTTTGTATGTTTCTTCTTTGCAGGCCAGCATTCAACACAAGAATGAAAAATTTACGATGAACTAAAGGCACGTTTCTAACGTGTTTGTCAAATATCTATTTCAGGACAAATTATATCCGGATCTATTAGGTTGGTTCCCCTCACAAATAGACTCTTATCATCTAAATTAACTGCAAATAGGTCCCAACATAATATGTGAATTTTAGGATATGCTCCCACAAATCTGAATGTGCTTTTTCAGTTGGATCTTTAACTAATGGAAAAAATGATTTTTTATTTATTTTGCTATTTGATTTTTTTTAAAAGGGTACATGTTGGACTCATTCTCCAAATGTCCAAAATTTTATTTTGTTGACATATAGACATCACCCTTCTTTTCCATTCTGATGTTTTTGCCAGCTTACTCATCACCAAATTTGGAAGGTAATTTGGGAAATACAAGTGATGTTAAAAGAAAATTGGCCTCAATGATTCATTCACAACAAAATTCAAATGTTGGGGCCCTTATGCTATGAGATTCCCACTCAAGAACCCAGTTGTAGTTATTTTTACAAAAATAACTAATCCATCTAATCCAAACTTACCCTTTATTTTGTGTTTTGGATATTTGCAATTTTTGCATACAAGTCATGATAAACTTATCTATTTACATATTAACCATCTAAAGTTAGGAATCTATATTTTTCCATTGGAATGCTCTGATGTATGAAAATATCCAAGTTTAATGTGTGGGGATCTGGTTCAATGCTATATTGATGTTATGCATGTTATCTAAAGAAAATAATTATTTAGTTTAATGAGACGTGTAGATAACATTATAAAATCGCTACTCAAAAAATGACATTTAGATGTTAGGATATCTAAATAACATGACATAATAGCCAGATAATATTAAACTAAATGCATGGAACCTTATAAGTAGCATTACAATAAAAAAAAAATTACACTAGCACAACTATCATAGATGGATAACAAATTTGTCAAAAAGGTAATATTTATTCATTTGTTTAACAATGCAAATTTTGTTATGATTAATATATAATATGCAAGTTTATTACTACATGTATGCAAAATCCATTTCATGTCATGTTCACGTGTTCCTGTGTTGCCTTCTTTCTTGATGCTTCTACAATATTGAACAAAAACTATAGCAAAATTACATGAAATTATATAACCACATGGAAATGTCTATTATTTGGCATGTCTTGCCATGTAAGTGACCTGTAATTTGAGATATTGTTGTATCGGCATGTAGTGTTATGTTCCCGTATTCCTGTGTTATGTTCAAATTTCCTAAGGGAAGTGCAACAGGAAGCAGAATATGCAACATAATTGTCAAAAGATAAATATTATTGATTAATATGAAACATACGACTTTATTATGCATGTATGTAAAATCCTCCTTCATGCTTCTATATAGAAGATAAAATTGGTTAGAAAGAAGGAAAAATATAAGTAATGAGATTGGAAAGAATAATGATTCAGAAACAATTGACAGATTAGATGGACAAATATAACGATTCAGAGTCATACCTGAAATACAACTGAGAAAGCTTCAAGGATAAAAACACCAGAAGCTATAATTAGAGGAAAAAACATCCCAGTGCAAGCAGCCATTGCAGAAAGTGCTCCACCCAATCCAAACGATCCAACATCACCCATCAGGATTGAAGCTTTGTATCTATTGTGAAAAAGAAATCCAATACTTGCTCCAGCCATTGAGGCTCCAAAAACAGAAAGGTCTGTGGATGATCATAATAACAACGAGACAATTATTATCTCTTATTCTTTCCAAAAAAAAAGGCATTGATAGAGTTTACATAGATGAATGACTAACAAAATACTCTCTTTCCTACAACTTGAATTAAATTTTACTCAAGGGAGTTGGTTTTTTCTTTTTGTATGAAGAATATTTTCATATAGGTAATTACAACTAGGTCCCTGAGTTTAAGGTATACTATCACGCGGGTCTACTATTTGAAAAATTTAACATTTGAGTTTCTAAATTAGATATATAAATATATATCAATTAGGTTCTTTTTTTATTTTTAATATTAAAATTTTATAAAATACCTAAAATACCCCTCTCTCTCCTCCCTCTCCTCCCTATCCTCCCTCTCCATTCTAGAGTGGCGACACCGGCCCGCCCAATCTCTCTCTGCCCCCACACACACTCTCTCTCTCCACCGACAGCCGCGCAGCCTTGCGTGAAGCAGACTGTCGTAGCCTCATGCAAGCACGTCAAGTGCAAGGTCGGTGGTTACGCAATCGTGTGCAACACTTGCGCGAGGGTCGCATGCTGGCAACCCTCACGTAGCCCTCGCGTGGCGTTAGCAAGAGGTTGCCAGGCCGCCGGTCTCGTGCAACAATTGGCGGAGAGCGAGCGAACAAGCGAGAGAGAAAGGGAGTGAGAGAGAGATGATTCAGATGAAGAGGAGAGAGAGAGAGAGAGGAGGGTATTTTAGGTATTTTATAAAATTTTAATATTAAAAATAAAAAATAGACTTTATTGATATACACACACAAATATATATATATATATATATGATTTAGGGACTCAAATATTAAAATTTTAAACTAATGGACTTGCGTGATAATATGCCTTAAACTCAAGGACCTTGAAGTAATTTATTCTTTTTATTTTCATCTTGTGTTTTGGTAAGTTTATGATTTTCCATCTTTTGATGTTTCGACATTTTTTGGCATTTTCTTTTCCTTAAAAAGAACAAACTCCATAAATTGCACAATCATTGAATTTTCAAATTAGAAACCATTATTCTACTTTGAACACATTTACACACAAATGCCAGCATGCAAACATATATTTAAACATCTATATGTATGTATATATGTATGAATGTATGTATAAGAAAATACAGCATACCTAAGGAACACTATAACATAACCAAGGTCTAACAAAAGTATAATAACATAAATCCATAGTCTAACACTCCCCCTCAAGCTCTAAAATAAATATCACAAAAGGTCTAGCTTATCGCGTAATTTTAAAAATGTGAGGCCCAAATGACTTTGTGAACTATCTGTAAGTTGGATAAGTGATCACACTAAATTGGATTGCATTAAGATTAGTTGTGTGTGACACAAAAGAATAAGATCGAGTGAAGAAAATTTACTGTGATTTAGCAATGTCCACCATCTATTGAGATTCCTTTACATAAATGTGAGGAGATTCAATAATTATGTCAATGAGAGGGAAGGGAAGATTGAAAAAGACTCTCAACACGGTCATTATGATTAATCTTAACTCATTTGTTCTTACCGAGAGCATAACTTTATTAAAGCCAAATGGAATAAAGAAATCCATGTAGTCGACCTCTGTTAGGGCTAAAGCATTGTTATTTATTTGTTTGTTGATTGTTTACTATTATCCCAGTGAAGCATTCCTTATCTAACAGACTTTTCACAGCAATGGGGGCATACCAGCATGATAATTGTTAGAAAGGAGATATTTTCCATCAAGATAACCTAAGCCTCTTAGATCAAGGTTGCAAAACCTAAAACAGTCAAAGTTCCAAACTATATTTCTATTACTTGCACTTGTTAAACCCTCCTTGTTCTCTGACAAAGGACATGAAGATAAAGAAAGTGTAGCAATTGAAAAATACTTCTTGATCACTAGGAATATAACGGAGATAACGGCCAAAATATGGTAAAACATTCGATATGTAGAACTCAAATCATATTCCATGAAATTGAGAAAGTAACTTCGCAATAGAAAAGATGCCACTAATTTAGACTTCTACAATATAGTACAAACTGTGTCTTCCTCAACCATATCTTTGACCTTGTACCTATTTTCTCAACCTTATGAGGCCAATTTGTAAATTCCAAGTTCACAGAGTAAAAAGAATTAGAATAAGAAATGTCATATTTTTTATCATAGAATGACTGAAATAAATAGTATACGAGTATTAAAATGAACAAGAACTATACTAACCAGGGCAAATTGGAAGAACAGCGATGGACATTCCTATTAAAGCCAAGGCAGAAACCCCACCAACTAGCCCATCAGCTCCATCAGTTATGTCAACACCATTGGTTATACCAACAAAACAGAATACAGTCAAGAGCCAATAGCAGTTTCCCAGATGAACAAGCCCATAAGGTGGAGGCATGGGAACCAACAACTTCCTTCAGTAATGAATTGAAAGAATCCAATAGAGCAAACATGGAGGAAAGAAAATAAAGAAACATGCAATTATCACTCAGCTGAAAATACATATTTACTTTGTGCTCTTCATGAAAATACATTTTTAGCTTAATGAAATTTGTGCTCTTCAACACGAGGTATGCGTGTGAAAACTTGTATCTAAATATCATGAAATGTAGAAGAAAAATTCATGCAGTTGACTCAAGTAGTTTGACATTAAGCCTTGTAATTGCATCATAGGAAAAAAAATGCTTTGACCAAACAAAACAGAACTGGGACCTAAATTGCTTACCATGATCAACGAAATTGGCAATGCAAAAGGATTAGATGAACAAAATAAGTAGCCACACTGAGAGGTAGATTGTCATCAAATTGCGAAAAAAACAATAACTTAAATTCTGGAAATGCAAAAGCATGAGTTAATCTTTAGCATTTCATAGTCAAGGAAATGTCACACTCAAACCGAAGAGTTAATTTTATCTGTAATTTTGATTGAGAGAGCTTGTTCACAGTCAAGAATAGCAATGAAATAAAATAAAGATACATGAGCATGATTGAGAGTTTACCTCCAATGAGATAATAAGACAATAAATATCAAATGAAAATTATGATATTGAACTACTAAACAAACTTGAACATATAAAAGGGATATCAGATCAGAAACTTATACGCACATCAAGTTCAACAATTTATAATTTTCAAACTTAAATATGCTTCAAAATTTCCATTTTTTTATAATCAAAATTTCCATTACTTTTGAATAGAAAACCTCATAGTCCCAAATTTTTTCAAGAAAATCTTGTTTGCATCCAAAAATATTTCCATAATGAAAGCTTTGTTAATCAGACCATGAATAGGTTATATGACATCTGCACCAAAAAATAAATTATTCACAATATGCACATAAATAGGATCCATTGTTAAGTCTCAGACCACTGGTTGCTCAAACAATCCATTAATAGAATGTTACCCTGCGAAAATTGGTGATCATATGATTATGAGGAAGTATACATGCTGTACGGTGTTGGTAATTTAGTTGAATCCAGCCACATAGAAAAAGATGTCCCAACAGCTACCTGAAAGGAAGAACAAAAAATGGCTGTGTTAAGTTGGATAAAGCCCATAGAGATGAAAGTCATTGATGACTTTGGCACATAGGTAGTTATAACTTTCCTTACATGTAATATTAGTTTAAGCCATCTGGGTAATATGTTATTATGCATTTTGGCATGCAGAATATCATCAATTAACCCAATTACTGAACATCCAATAGTAACTGCTGCTGCTCCATTAACATGAATGGAATTTTTTCCAACTATAGCTATCACAATGCTAATTCCTACTGGAATGAAATATAAGCCACCAATGGTTGGTATTGCTCTTCTAGAGGAATGCATCCATCCTTCTTTCCTAATGAATTGATGCACCTTCATGCCATCAATAATAGGGACAAATAAACATCCAATGCAGGCTGATAATAACGCTGAGACAAAAAACGGGTATGTTAAGTAGAAGGACTCCAGAGGTAGCCTAACAATCCTCCATGACCACCAATCGATGAATAAAAGAAATAGCGCCAAGAAAACCATCAATCCCAATGTGAGGATGACTCCTCGACGAGTTCTGGCATGTAAGAAAAAACAATTGTCAAACAAAAAACCAGATTACAATGCAGGGTAGAAACATTTTGATATATAGGGGTAACATGGACTAGAGTTCAAGCAAATAGGTCTCAACTTGGAATGGATTTTGGGTCAATTTTTTTAGTTGATTTTACTTGGGTCATCAAATTCATATTGAATATCTATTATACATATATTACATGTAGCTAACAAGATTAATTGAATGTATAAGTATTATGTGTACATCTATGCATATCTTTTCTACATACTCTCTATAACATATACCCATTTAGTTGCATTCATCAAAATACGTATGCTTACATTTCCAAAAAAATACATATGCTTATGCATATATTGATTCAATTTTGTTGGGAATCAAATCTTGCTTGGTAACATAAATCCCAGAAGAAACCCCATATAAACACAACAAAAATAAAATCAAAAGCCACATGAGAAAACTCAATGTGAATCATAGAAGATTAGGAAAAAAAAAAAAGAATAACACTCCCGATTAATGTGAAAAACCCTAAATCTGAGGAAAAGTCACAAGAGCACTGGGAGAAAATCGCATTATTTCTTTGAGAATCTCCAAGAGAATACAAGATATTTCAATCTCAACCTCTCAAAACATATAATACTCTCTAAGATCAAGTCTAACTTACAGTTTAACGTACATAAGGTATTTATAAGTAAAACCTCAAAACAAACTTGGACCACGAAAATTGAATGGAAATAACAATTCAGTTTTCACTGCATTTGATTGTTCATTCAATCAAATTGGATGGTCCAATTTTCTATGACATTCGTTCTTATGCCAACAATAGCACTGGTCCACTGGATAGTCCCATTCTTCGACACAGTTCTCCCACTCGTTCAGTCATCTACCTTCCATGTCTCGCCACCTTGATGTACTTACTTTAAAAGGAAAAAAATTTTAGGTACGGGGGCCTTGAACTGTTTGGCGCCAAATGACAGGGCGCCACGTATACATGGTCCCACTCAAAGTGCACACGTTGTGCCAAATGATTGGTCCTTGAACGGTGCACACACCAAACCAAAAAAAATTTTCCTTACAAGATCTAGGCTCGGCATTTCTATCAAATTTTGAGTTGAATCACTCCATTTTGTATAAGATCAATGTTACAACAAAAGAAGCTGATATATAATCAGCCAGATTTTGAGCTCTTATCGAGAAAGTTACAAGTTTGTAACACAATTACCAGCCGTGTTGATATAGCAATATCAAGTTACACATAGAACTAAGCCATTCATTCAATAGATAAACAATATGAATTGAAGTACTTGATAGGTCAAAATAGTTATCTTGTGCCATAAGAATCTAACTCTTGCCTATTCTTTTGGTATCCCCTTTGAATAGTTGCCAACCGATGGGCTGTCAATGTTAATGCAGCATCAGGAGTTTGTAAGCGTTCCCTGTTCACAGGCAGATCAGTTTCTGCAAACGGATTCAGAAAAGCATCAATGTCGCTGTCCTCTTCTTCGCTTGAAGAAGCAATATAACCGGAGCTCCCTCCAAAAGCCCCATCATTCTCTTCCAGAGAAAATGAGGCATCCCCAAAATCCTACAATCAGAAAATAGCGAAGCCCAATAAAATCCTTTAACAAGCTCCATAAACACAAAGGTGTCGAAGTACCTCATCCATAGCCGCCACACTGGGAAGCAGAGCAAATCGCATATTCCGCCTCCACACGCCGGATTCAGAACAGCAGGACTGCAAACAATAACAAAAACAGAAGTAACATCAAGATCATGGTATACCATTTATAGATCTAACACTGTTCATGAGATAGGTAGAGACCTTGGCGATCGATCTATACCCAAGACAGGAAGCATAGGAAATCGATGCACTCTTAGCAGCGGTGTGTTGAGACCCAGCTCTCAGGGATTGAACCAAGCATGGATGTTGGAGATTGGGATTCGCGGAAGACATGAAGGCTGATCAGTTTGAGATCGATGCGGCAGAGAGCATCGGGCGGCTGTATCAGAGCTCGGAAGGTGGAGGAAGATCGCAGGGCGGCCTCCAACAGAGTCACAGACAGAGATGCTTACTCGTCTCACCGTCAACCCTTCGACCGAAAACCCATGAACCTACTCTGCACGTGGGCCTGTCCAAATTGTGGCAGCAACGCCACACAAACAGCTACACAGAATGAATTTTTTCTTTTTTTTAGGGCAATTACACGCAGGTCCCTGTGTTTAATAATTAATAAAATACAGATTCATATTTTTAAAATTATAATATCGTTCCTAGTTATAATAAATTAGCAAATGCATCTTTTTTACTTTTTTATTATTATTTTTTTTTTTAAATTATCATTTTTCCTCTGCCCCTCTCTCTCCTCCCAATCCTATGCACCGGCAGTCGCACGGCCTCCGCCTCTCGCATGCGTGGGATTGGAAGGAGAGAGAAGCAGTGGTAAAATGATAATTTTAAAAAAATTTAATAATAAAAAGGTAAAAAAATGCATTTGATAATTTATTATAACTCAGGGACCTCGATGTTATAATTTTAAAAATATGTACTTATGCGTTATTAAGCATTAAACTTAGGGGTGACAATATATGACCCGACCCGTGAACCCGACCCGAACCCGACCCGCAAATTTCGGGTATGGGTCATAAATTTTGGCCCATTTATTAAATGGGTCGGGTTCGGGTTGGGCATAATCGGGTCGGGTCGACCCGCCAACCCCGGCCCATTTATTAATCGGGTCGGGTTCGGGTCGTGAATTTTGACCTATTTAATAAATGGATCGAATTCGGGTTGAGGCTATTCGGGTCGGGTTGGATTCGGGTTCGACCCGAACCCGACCCGCCAACCCATTTTGCCACCCCTATTTAAACTAGTATTATTTTGATTTTCGCGCCAAACGAGGCCTAAGATTACTAACTTAATTCCTATTTATATCAAGCGAGTTAGTCTCAACTCAAACTCGCTAAAAATGACACTCAAGTTTGAGTTGTGGTTCTAAGTTTGCCTCGAAATTATTCAAGTTGAACTCAAATCAAATCCAAATTCTGAGTGAAATATAACAAATTTAAAAGTTTTCCAAATGAATTAAAAAATTTGATTGCTATTCACATCAAAACATAGTTGCCTAGCCCTGTTTGGACCAAAACAGATCAAAATAGTAATAGTTTAAAAAATAACAATAATAATAATAAATAAATTATTTTAATTATTCTACACAAATTTTAATATAAAAAATAATATTTTTACTTCACATACTCAATAATTTTTAATAAAAATATAAAATTTATTTCACATCTTAGGTCAAAATACTCGATTTAAATATTTTGGTCTAGAATATAAAAATAAAGTTGATATTTTTATTTTAAATTATTTAATATGTAAAGTAAAATAATATTTTTTATATTTGAATTTGTGTAGAATGATTTAAAAAATTTATTTATTATTATTATTGTTGTTTTTTAAATTAGTATCATTTTTGTCCTGTTTTGGTACTTGCGCCAAACAGGGTAAATGTGTTTTTTCTTTAATTTCAGAATTTTTTTTAGCTTTCAGTGGTGGTATTTTTTTTTTAAATTTACATATAAGATACAAAATTCAGCTAAAATTATACATTTTATTTAAATTTTTAATTATGTTTAAATATTTACTATAATAAAGTTAAAAACTATGTAAATTTTAGTAGGTGAAAAATATAATAGAAAAAAAAGCGATATGTGATATTTGTAATTTTTGGGTAAACTAGAAATTTCACGTGAGTTCCACGTGGGGGAACGGAGCAATGCAATCATATTTGATGCTATAAAAAATTTAAATATGAATTAAATAGAGTTTTAAAATTTTTAAAATTATAATTGAATTTAAATTTTTTATACTCAAATTAGACTCAAACTGAAAAACTCAGTTTGAATTTAGATCGAGTAATGTCTCACCTATTATTTGACAATACATTAAAAAAATTAAATTTTATATAATAAATTTTGTACGAAGGAAGTTATATATTTTAAAACACCAGCATCATCAAGATATAGATTCAACAAAATTTACAAAAATATTTGTCGCATATACATATTTTAAAATTTTTAATTATATAATAATAAATCATAATAATTTTTTATAATAAAACTTTCGCATTTAATAAAGTATGAAAGTAAAATGTAAATTATGCAAATTCAGTTTTATTATAATTTTATGTACTAAAATATAATAAATAAATTTTTTATGTTTATAAAATTTTTTAAAAATAAGAATATAAGTAATAAAATTGAGAGATTATATTAGCTATACTCATGACAAACCTAGCTATAATTTTATAAATTTACATATGCAAATAAAATCTTGTAAAATTTTGATCTGTAAATAAAATAATTTATATTTGCATAAATATCAAAAAATATTAATTATCAAATAAAAATAGAATAAAATATTTTTAATTTAATACATATCAAGATACTATCTATCAACTTATAATTTCTTAGAATATAATACTAAAATTAAAATAAATTAAAGAATCAAATAAAAGTTTAAAATTAAAAGGAGCGTTTGGTTCAATATTATCTTGATGTTATATTATATTATATTATCTTATCTAGAAAAAATAATTATTTAATTTAATAATATTTATAAATAATATTTAATTAAATTATAAAATTATTAGTTAAAAGATGATATCTAGATTATATAACATAATATTAACATAACAACCGAATCAAACACCCCAAGTAAAATTTAGATATCAAATTATCAAAAAGAAAAACGTTGCGCATCCATCTCCTCAATTGTTCCTTCTTTCATGACAGAAGCCTTGCCGGTGACCGGCGGCTACCGCCAGCGTTAGGTCGGAGAGGCGTTATACATTCAGATTGCAATGATTATAAAATAACAAATTCGAAAGAAACAATATTTTTTTTTTGGGGATTAGATCAAAAATTGAAAAAATTTCCCCTTGAGGAGAAGAAAATGGAGGAGGAGAAAGAGCTGGCCACTGAAAGAACAGAGGAAAATAGAGCAAGCCGATGGCAGCACAAAGCAAACCCCAACATCCTCTCCCTCGTCTCCGACTTCCTCCCCCGCCCTGACTTCATCAATTTCGGCGCCGTCTGCCGCGCTTGGCGCGATGCCACCCATCTCCGCCACGACATCGCCACCTTCTCCAAAGCCAACATTTGGTGCATCCTCTATGACTTCCAGAGTTGCGAGGAAGACGATGACATTTGCTTCGTCTATGAGCTCTCCTCCGATGCTTGCTGCTCTTTCCGCATCCCTGCTCTTCGTGGCTCCACTTGCATTGCCTCCAAGCAGGGCTGGCTCCTCCTCCGCTGCTCTGGCGACCACCGTTTCTTCTTCTTCAATTGTTCACCCTCTCCGAGATTTCCATTCAGCCTTACCCACGCCAGCCATAGGAGGTCGCTGACCAGGTCGGCGAATTCTCCTCCCCGCCGACCTCGTGGGACTGCACCGTCTTCCTGGTCAACTCTCGGGGAGCCTCCACCCTGGAGTTCGCCTGGTGCAGCGTGGCAGAGGGCAATTAGGTCATTGATCTCATCAACACGTGTGACAGGACGGTTGCCAGCATTCTCCAGAACAGGGACGCGTTCTGCTGCACCTGCTGCAAGAGCTGGTCGTGCCAGTGCCGGAACAGAGGCATGCTGTTCATCCACGAGTGGGATCTGATCATCATATACGACACGGTGATGAGAAAGCCGGAATACCAGAAGCGGCAGCTGCCGGCGAAGGCCATCGTGTAGTACTCGAAGCTGAAGGAGGCGCACTCGGAGGAGTGGAAGAAGAAGTTCGGGCGAGGGGATGGTTCTCCCCTTCCCTTTGTTCAGCTGCAACGAGAAGAAGCACGAGTTCGTGGGGCTCGTCGGAACTCGTTGCCAGTCTCGTGCAGGTCCCAAGCAGTTTATTTTGTGAATTTTAAAATTAAAAAATACAAATAAGAATTTTTTTTCTTCTAACTCATATTTTTATATATAGTAATAGATATATAATTTTAAGAAATTTTAATGTCTATAAGTAATTTATTTTTTTTAATTTGCAATTGCTGAAATGTTTGGTATATCCGGATATGATCCTTTTCCTCTTTTAGCATCCTAACGCCGTCATGACGGAAAGTTTGGAACAAGCCGTATGGGTGCCGAATGGAAGGTAGGACGGTAACAGATACGTAGGAGAACTTATATAATTAGTGGTACGGCGAATGCCATAGAAACCCACTCTTTTCATCTTCGTCCTATCTCCAAAGGAGTCTCTTCTTCCTCCTTCCGATGCTCGAGCTTGCTAAGTATTGTATGGCCGAAGTCAGCTCCAAGGGGCGAGTGATCGCTGGAAGTTTCTTCTTCAAGCGACTCGCAGCGCAGGACTGGGCTACAAAGTCTCGCGATCTAGCGCCGCTCTCCGTCTCCAGGTAGTATTTTACTAATAAGAGCTCGTAATCTTGAAAACTATTCAAATCTTCCTTCTCTTCGCTTGGATCTGCTCTTGATCAGAAGATTTCTTTGGCTTTAATTTTTCGTTAATTGTTTCTCCGATTCGGTTAATTAGTAGGCGAGATGAATGTGAGTGTGGTAATTAATCAAACTCAGTATCGCTTGCGTTAAAACTTTTGTGTATGTTAATGATGGCGATCGAGAATAGCAGATCCGAACTCTGCAACTGATTTGATGCTTTTACTTCATCATATCAAGGATTAAATGCTCATGTATCTGTAACCTAATCCAGCATAAATGCCCTCAAAATAGGGTGGGAATTTGATCTGGCGTTCTTGCTCAGCAAAATGTTTCTCGAATCGTTGTTTCCCGTCTCTATCGGCATAGACTGTATCGATTTCCCTGTAAACATCGACCGATCTCGAGATTCGCCTTTGGATTTGAGTGCAGTTTCAATCACTAATTTCTTGATTTTTTTTTTCTTTTTTCACATGCTCTGTTTTCTGCCTGCAGGAGAGGAGCGCACTACGCATCCCACTACGAGAAGGAGGTGGAGGAGCAGGTGTGCCCGGAGGTGGTGCCGAACCATATGATCGACGACTCCAGCAGGTCTAACAAGTATTGGGGGCCTCACCCGATCACCGGCATCTTCGGCCCCGCGGATCTCAACGTTACCGACGGCAGCGCCTCCGCTGCCCTCCGCCACTGGCCTGCTGCTGGGAATGGCGGATCGTCTGCGCTCGACGAGACGGTGAGGTTCCGCCCCCTCGATCTGGAGGATCTCGAAAAGACTCACCACGCTTGAAATTCCAGATCCTGCTAAGGTGTTCCAACTATAGATAAGTAAAAACATAAATAATCAGGGTTACATTGATTTTTGGATCATGTACTCTGACGCGTTCTGTGTGACGTGGCCAGAGAATTCCCAACTGTAGTGTTTGATCTGATCTGTTTGCCATAAATATCGTTAAATTAGTATCTCCAAGATTTTTAAGGCCTTATCTAACGCAAGACTAAAATAATATTAATTTAAATAATAATAATAATAAATAAATTTTTTAATTATTTTATATAAATTTTAATATAAAAAATATTATTTTATTTCACATATTCAATAATTTTTAATAAAAATATTAATTTTATTTCACATCTTAAATCAAAATGTTCGATTCGAATATTTTGATTTAAGATATAAAATAAAACTGATATTTTTATTGAAAATTATTAAGTGTATGAAGTAAAATAGTATTCTTTTATATTAGAATTTGTGTAGAATGATTAAAAAATTTTATTTATTATTATTATTATTGTGTTTTAAATTAGTATTATTTTAGTCTTCGCGTCAAACAAGGCTTAAATTTAAGTTTTTTTTGGCCAAATATCTAAAATTTAAATTTTTATCACTTTTCTGCTATTAATTGTTGTTATGTTTGTTTAAGAAAGAAATGTAAGTATTTTTATGATCCATAGAGATAGTTACAAAAATAATTAGATTGCAATATTTGATCAAAATAATAAAAAAATTTGATTCATGCAAGAAGAGCATAAATACTAATTATCTTTAAAGTGAATAGATCAAATTAATAATTTCTATAAACCTTAACTTAAAAAATTGAGAACGTATTGGATTCAGATGAAGAATTATTGTATCAAAATTTTGGTGGCATGTTATCTCTCCAACTATTTTACATAGATTAATTGTTTAGAATTATTTATTTTTTTGTTAGTTAAAATTATTTTTATGATATGTAAAGATATTTTTAAAATAATAGAGATATTTTAAAATTATGTAAGGCATTTTTGTATTAAATTTTTTTTCTTGTTAAATAGAACATGTTTTTATTCTTATATATCATATTTTGTTATTATAAAAATATTTTTTATATACGGCCAAAAATTTCTAGAAATGGCAAGCTAACGTGCTTATGCACGCTTGCTCACCGTCATTTCACGACTCGCCACGACTATCTGATTAGAGTGAACCTAATAATTTCTAGAAATCAAATACCAAAAATTGTATCTTAACATAATATTTAAGGAAAATAAATGTAATTTGATATTTGTGAAATAAAATTTTTTAATTATATTTTTGGGTGAGTGTTTGACTCAAAAATTGATAGTTGTCTGATGATTGAATTGATATTTAGTTCAATTAAGTTCGGTTCGAGTTTATTATGTTGAGCTATAAACTATGATAGGATAGAATTGACTTGCCTTAATTTCTATTTTTTTAAATATAAATAATATTTATAATTATTTATTATTTAAAAATATGTGATAGTGATGTTAGAGAATTTAAGTGATTTTGGAAGTTCAGTTAATCTAATTTTAAATTAGGCATAATTTATTTTAAATAATTTTAATTTTTAAAAATTTGCGTTATCTCTGTTAAAGCTCAAATTAATTCGAATTTAAATCAAATTGAGATTAACGTTCTCACCTCTGATCATAACCTAACGGCCATCCGTTCACTCGTAATTCAGAATTTTGCACTAGCGCTGCAGCGCATTAGGCCCTAATGCGACGATTCGGTGAGTGGACCAACCGTAGCCGTCTGATCTGTGATGGACGTTAACTGATCGCTCTAGAAGTATTTGAACGGTATCGTCGCCGTCGCTTTTCAGTTTTCACGATCTCCTCGATTATTGTTCTTGAGAATCCACATGACTAGCTGGCCATGGCGAATAACAAATTCCTCGATTCTCTTCCTCATTGGCAGGTAGATGTGGTAGCATCTCATGCTTGCTTTATCGAGCGCCCGGCCCTGTTTCTTACCTCTTTCGGATGTGCAAATGGTGGATTTGGGTTCTAGCTGACTAGGGTTTTTGGGAGCCAGGGCATGGCCGATGAGGGAAATGAGAGCGGAGCTGGAATAATGGACCTGAATCTTTATTTGGGTCTTCCCTGCTCTCCTTCTTCTCGCAGTGTCGACCTAGGCTCCGATCTCGCCCTTAGCTCGTTGTCCCTGTTGGCCTCCTTTGATTCTGAAGACATTCGAGCTCCTGCGGCTTTTTCTGGGTTTATGGAGGCGTCGGATTTTCACACTGCTTGTTCCACTTCTCATGCCTCTTTTACGGAAACTGATGTGATACCGGCTTGCGTGCTGCCACCGACTATCGAGAGTCCCTACGAGGAGTACACTCCTTTATTCCCTTTCTATGAGCCTTATGGAGCGTCATCCTATGCTCAGGAGTCTGAAGCGCCGAACGCTTCGTTTCTTCCATTAGATAATCATGCTATACCCGTAGTTGAGGAGGCTCCACTGGAGAGGGATCGGGAATCCTTAACCTCCTTTGATGAAATATTAGGGTATGATTTCATTGATGGCAATGCAGCACAGAGAAGTGATGCTCACTCGCCTTACTCCCCTGAATACATCCCAGCCTCAGCTGCCATGCAAAATGATGAGCGTTTTGGCATTCTCTCCTCACTTCCGTTGCAGATTGGTGGTGGATTCTTGTCTCCAGATTATGGGTCTTCTTCACGACAGGGATTGCGTAGGTCTCCTGAATTTTCCGTTCAAAGAGTACTGACAACCCCTTGGTTGAGGCAGAGGCATTTTAGGCCTTCGGCTGTCAATGAAAATGAGAGAGCTGATTTCGCTCGACAATCTTCACCCAGTCCCGAGCAGCTAATGCTTGAAATAATGAGTTCAGGGAGATCCTTGGTAGCTAATGGAAAGCATAAGATACCTGCTGATGTTTTAGCTGTAGATAGCTCGGAAAAGGATACCGTGGAGAAGGATAAAAGGTCTGTGAACTTTGGTTGTAATATATGCCTCTACATGGCCACGGAACCTGTAGTTATTTCATGTGGTCACTTGTTTTGCTGGCCCTGCTTGTATCGATGGCTACATGTTCATTTTGATCATATGAACTGCCCTGTCTGTGAAGGCGTAGTTACTGAAGCTAATATCACTCCCATATATGGGAAAGGGAGCTGTGGAGCTGATGTGGATGAAGAAAGCAGGGTTTCAGGATTGAAGATTCCTTCTAGGCCTCGTGCCAATAGGAGGGAAAGCTGGAGGCAACTCTTGCGTCCATTTTCTCAAAGATTAGGATATGGGATTTTGAATTCTTGGAGGCGTCTTTTGAATCAGCAGATGCGTAATAGTAGCACACACGGAATGCATGAAGATGCACTTATGCAGGAGATGTTGAATGGGGGTTTCAGTGCCATTCTAGGTAGGTCAATGAGTAGAAGACTTCGGAGGGAAGAGGTGGTTGCTGAAAGAAGCTATTCTATGGATAGTGAATCTGCACCAAGAGCTATTGATACAGGATACCTTCTCCATGATGGAACTGACATTTGGCACCAGTTGTATGGTGCTCGTGACACCTACAGTTTGGCTGCCATAAGTGCTGATATTGGAAGAACAGTTGGAAGGTTCTCTGCTAGTACCAGTCATAATGGAGCTTCTACTTCTGCGTTTGAACCAACTCCTGAAAGTTCTATTAGTAGATCAAATGTCAGATTTGCACCAGCTGTAGATCAGGCCTCTGCTTCAAGCACTTTGGGTGTGATATATGGTGTAACCACTGCTAGAAATGCCCTAGATGAACCTAGTGGTATCGGACCTACTATTCCTGATGGGAGGAGAGGAAGAAGCTGTGCTTCTAGCTCTTCAGATGATGGAGGAATCCTTCATGCACGTAAGCGGAGAAGGCTTCCTTGAGCACGCTTATGATATATTTTTACTGTTTTGTACTGTTTAATATGTTTAATTTTATTACTTATTTTCTATGTAGTAATGTTTGAGTTACCCCTATGGAATGAAATTTTTCTAGTATTGATGTAGAATGTGTATGGAAAAAGGGGAGAAGAATTAGAAGAATAAGGAGAAAATAGGAAGAAATAAGAGAAAACTAGAGAGAATTTTATTCAATCATCCAAAGTCCCTAATACAATCATATGAGGTTTATTTATAGCTAGCCCGCCTCAACTAATTTAGAGAAAATGTAAGTTAATAATAAAACATTGTATGGAATTATTTTAAAATTTGTTTTTAATTTTAAACAATAATATTTTATCTTTTAAAATTTAAATAAGCTATCATTATTTATCTAAGACATAAAGCTAAAAACAATAATCCTTCTGTCTTTCTTTATGTCTAAAATGTATATGCTAATAGTCGTTTTTGCCCTCAGGTGAATCGCCATTAGTGATATTTTAGCGAAGAACGATGCTACATAGTCCTCATAATTATCCTTCAAAGGTTTTAGGATTTTTAGGCATTGGCCATATCCAATAGTCAAGAGCATAATACACTATACTATCCTATACATTATTAGATAAAGTTTTTTTTTATGGAAATTATTAGATAAAGTTAATACCCAAAAACCCTAGAACCTTTGGGGGCTCCATATCATTTTCCTTAGTGAATTATTAAGTATTATTCTATTATTTGCTAGTGATAGGCTCTTGACATGCACTTGTAATGTTCATTCAATAATCACGTCTAAATTGTGGTTACATTTGACTAAGTTGCTCAAGTGGGATGACAGATCGGATAAAATGCAATAACCTTATGAAATTTTGTCCCTGAACCCTGGCAATAGTTGAGATTATTGCTAAAGTGTTTAGCCATGGTGAAATGTCAGGCTTATTATGCTTTTCTCTGAGTTAAGTTAATTCTTTATCTTCATACCTTTCTTCAGTAGATGGATGGAAGAGTTTGTAAGCACAACAATTTCCTTTTCATTCTTTTTGTATCAGATGCTAAGTAAGTATCCCCATTGTTTACTTTCATTACCATATAGAACTTTTTTTGAAACTTATATAGAACTTTTCGTGATAGGCCCGTATTGTGCTAAAAGTAGAAGCTTTACTGTCTTTTACAGCCAGAATTATGGCTATGAAGCTTTTTAGTTCATTCTTTATGTTTTACTAAATGTTGCATTTTTAAATGGGCAATTATGATGTGCTACCTATTTTTTGTGGATGTTATAGTTCTAATAGACAAGACAATAGTCTCATTGGGTGATCTTGAATTGCTAGATTTAATTTAAAATTGGGATCTTAGAGGAGCACTTTAGAAGCATAGTGTTTAGATTAAATAGAAGTAAGACGGAGTATGTAAAATGTAATTTTTGTGATTCAGAAGAAAGAGGTGACAATATGTGCGATTAGATGGGACAATAATCATTGCAAATGAGAGCTTTAACTAACTTGGGTTAGTTGTTCTTAGTAAAGAGTGTAGAATACTATGTTAATCACGGAATTAATACAAGATGGTTGAAATGTAAAAGTTTGCCAGGATTCTGTGCATTAGGATTCATAACCTACATGTCACAGCATTAATCATTTCTTTTGGTCTCACGTTTTTGGTAGCCAGATTTAATTTCTACGGGTAAAATATTACCACTAGATTTGAATACTGATCTACATTTGTCTTGCCTAAGACTGACCTTCACATTGCGGGAGGACAATACTTTCACTCAGTCAAGCAACAAGACAATTGGCTGGCTGTGCAAAGCATGTTTCCTTATACATTTAGTGTGATTTTTTTTGATACTTGTATTTAGTGTTATTTTGGGATCAAGAATCAAGATATATCATCACTGAATCAACAATTGCCATAGACTTGTCAGTTAGGTTGGAGTTCATGAAGATATGCATTGAAGAACTATGAGTACCTATAAGCGATGCATCAAATTGCAGAAAACTAGTTTGTGCATGATGTCTGCTCATACATTTAGTGTTATTTTGGATCAGAAATCAAGATAAATCATCAATGAATTAACACTGATCAGACATATCGAATAGGTTGTATTCCACAAAGATGTGCATTGTTGAACTATCGGCACCTAACCACTGCATCATATTGCTTGACCTTAATTTTTTTTCCTCTGGATTTTAGATATCCTGTTACTTATTTTTGTTTGGTTTTATTCAACTGGTTGTAGTAGTACACTAGTTTTTTGCTCATATAAATTGTTTTGTGCTTTTTCTTTCATCTTTATGAAGATGCTAATGCTATCTGCTATTTGCCAGTATATAATTATGTGATCAATTGTAAGGTGAAGCTCTTATATCTTTTTCGTTCAAGACCTTGCTTTTGTTATTACTTCATAGGTTTTGGCTTGAATTAAAAAGCAATCTTAGCTAATAATGTTTGATATTTAAGGATGCCGCTCTGTTTCGTAGGAAGATATAAAAAAATCATAATTTTTTTTTTCTTTTTGAGAAATATGTTTTTGATGGGAAATAAAGTTAGGTATGTAAAAAAATTATATAGAATGTGAAATAAAGTTGATTAATGAATTGATAGTTTTTTTTAACAGTGATTAATGTATTGATAGTTGTGTTGGATGTGATATAAAGTAATTTTTTTAACATTAAAGTATGTGTATCATGGGATAAAAAGTAATACTTTATCACTATTTTTGAAATAATGGTTGGGCGCCATTTTCTTCAACCAAATGGGACCTTAATATTTATCCTTATGGCTGATTGTAGTCTTTAGCTTTCTGAATTTGTTTGTTCTTAACTTTTTTGGTGCTACCCATTCCTTCATCTGTATTCCAGTAAGTATTTATACTTAAAGAGTGCAAGAGTGACATCTATTAAAGGTGAAAAAAAGGACCTAAAAGCTAATTCAAAGAGTTACACTATTGAAGATGATAATACCATACTAAGACTGTTGCTTTTTTTGTACAAAATTAGTTTGCAGGCCTTGATGCATATAGCTTCAAACTTTTGAGAATGCTGCTGCTTCCAAAAGTGCAAATGGTATTAATTACATTTTTCTGTTGTTGACTGAAATGTAATGTCCAAATGAATAGAGATGCAGTTGTATTTTCTGTTAAAATATGATACTTGTATAAAAAAATAAACAAGAATTTATAAAAGTCAAAATAAAAACCATCAAGCTCTGGTAAAGTGATTCACCTTACAGGAAGATACATGCACATTCTAAATGGAGGAAGAAGAGCCGGTCCTTCCTATGAAGCACAAGAGGAACAAAAGTGCAGAACTATGGAAGGTGAAGGAAGAATGGTAGATGACGATGACAACCTTAGGCAGAGGGAAGAAAACCTTGCTTTGAAGAGAGGGGAAGTAGAAGGAGAAATGATGAACCTCACTACTCAAAAACCTTAGATGTGATACCCCAATAAAGATCACCCTTAGGCATCTCCTACATCGACAAAGCACGAGAGAGATGTTGGGTATATATGGAAAGACACTCATACCTTTGTAGATGCATTTTGAAGTAAAATCGTGATGCTAATGATGAGAAACTCTATAATTTAGCGTGCTTGGGCTGGAGTAGCATTGGGATGGGTGACCTTTTTAGAAAGTTGCTCAACCACATAGTTTCTTAGAAGTCAAAAGCGGACAATATTTACAATGAGCTGAGCTGTTACATTAGATCTACCCTCTCTAATATTCTATAAACTTATATGTATGATAGCATTAAGAAATGAGCGAGTTCTTTATGACAAGACTTGAGAATTTGTTTTGGACATAATTGTTGTTTCATGCAACTAAACGATGAAATTAATAGAAGGATCCAGATGTTAAATAATGCAAACAATTGGGAGCTTTACGGCAAGGTATTTTTGGGACCTAGCAGTTGTTAGGCTAAATCTTAGGGCCTTATAGTAATTTACCCTAAAATTTAACTCTTAACAAATATTTCGAAATAAATAATTTTAAATTTATTTGATATCAAACTCATTTACATCTTATTTATATCTCAAAACAATAACTACTTTTATCTTACATCATACACAATTTATGATACAAGAATATCACTGTTCAATGTTAACTGCAATTTTAACTTGACTAAACAAATGCTCATATATCTAATGTGATGGAGAATATGTATTGGTTTTCTTGACTACATTGTACCTCTCCTTGGGTTCCAACGAATGAACTTTGTCTCCAAGCAGTGAAAGATGCATGCTTTACATCAAAAGCTATTATTAAAATCATTTCATTTTGTCCGAAGAAAACATTTTTGAAGCAATAATCATGAAAATCCGAACTTATCTGATTTAGTATATGCTGCTTTACAATTAGCCTGTTGCCCATTCCAGTTCACCATCTCCATCTTCAGCCTTAATCTTGCTATTTTTGGCCTAATGTTATTGACCATAAATAATCTACTTTGTTATACTCTTTATTTGTATTCCTTTACAATTTTTATAATGAATTTCAGACAATTTTGCATCAGAGCATACATTGGCTCGATTTGCATCATGATGGAAATGTTTATTGATGTGAGTGAAGTGAATTGCAGATTATTCTCTCCGGGTTTTGAATTTTCATGGCTATAGTAATTCCATATTACAGATCTTGATCTGAAGGGTGCATCCTTGCACGTGAAGTGGGGTAACCTTGTATTCAGGATTCTTTGGACCATCTCTCCACCACCACCACCACCACCACCACCTTCCTTCTATGATTTTATCATTGTCATGAAGTCACCTCTTGCCAACTAATACTTACAACGATTCCAATAATTTTTGTAGTAAACATACACCTAACCATGACTTTATTGCGTGCTGATTCCTATTTTTGAACACCTTAGCCTACTTGACTCGACCGATCAAAACTAGCGTATGTAAACTACAGTCTTCTCTGTGTCTTTTCTGTCTGCTACCCCTTGCAAAACTTAGTTGGCTGAATTTTTATATTTTCAGAATTGAATTGATGTTATGATTTATTTTGTACATGATCTCATATCTTTCAATCGTTTTTGACATGCAAGTGAGTTATCTTCTGGTCCTGATGATAATAATATACAAGATTCAATTATTTCTTGCGTGTTGCTTGCCTGTGCCCTCCTAGAAAGGGGGAAGTGACAGCATCCGCCTGATTTGGAGAAGGTCAAAAGAATGAAAGAAACGATAGTCGTGCATTCGATTGGAATCTTATTCCCTTTGTTGTGCTACATGTACTTATTCCTTTCTTTCCATTTTAGAATAAGAAGGATTTAAAAGAAATCTAAGAATGTTGTACAAAATCGATTTCATAAAGGAATAAATATCTATATTACTTGATTTATATTTCTTAAAATGCCCACCTATTGATGTTTGCATCACTAGCATCGGTCCATGCATACATGCATGCCTGTAACATTCCTTTTTCTGCATGCACTAAGCTTCTTTCCATGTTTCTTGACTGGGAAATTACAATAAATTCGCAAAAGTTTCCTGCTTAAACAGATACTAATTCTGGAGAACCCTGCAAAATTAATTAGTTTGGTCAGGTTTAAAAGTGAAGGGCATATAAGAAGACTGGGAACATTTTCCTTACCTTCTCTCTCTCTCTCTCTCTCTCTCTCAAGCATTAGTGTGAAGTGGTATATTGCATGGAGTTCAATGGTTCCATGAACAGGCATCCTTCCCTGGAGTTGAAGCTCTCATGCTCTGATGAACTAGGTATGCTACCATAGTTCAAACTTTTTTATTTTGCCTAAGCCAAGCTTTTATTCTTTTTTTTTTTTTTTTTTTTTTTTTTTTTGTTTCATAACCAGTCCCAAGTCCGAATGAAGGAGGAATGTTGTTGTTGGTTGATAGGCAACGTAATGTCACTTCTTATGATGGATTTCTTCTCCCAAGTACATCCAGATTAAGGCTTTGTTATTATTATTATTATACTCTTTGATGGTTCTTTCTGATGAAATCTGTTTTAATTTTGCTTTCTCTCCATTAAAAAGGAGCTGGGAATGTTTATGATGGCAAATCTCAACACGGTGTTAATGAAAATAGCAGATTTGGAGAAAATCAGGATGTATACAGTGAAATATGGTTTTCTGCATTGAATTCATGCAGTAGGGGAACTGAGAGGTGCAGGCAGAGACACCATGAAGAGGATGAGGATGTAAAAGGAAGAAGGAAGCTGAGGCTCAGCAGAGAACAATCCTGCTTTCTGGAGGAAAGCTTCAGGGAGCATTCCACCCTCAATCCGGTTAGTGGATTTAGTTTTTCTTCTGGTTATCTGACACTCTCAGTAGTTTGGAAAATAGAATCAAAATAGATTTATTACCTTTAATGATAACTTCTGTTTAGTTAAAACCTTTTGTGGTTTATGAGTTAATTGTCTAGCATAACTCTACTGTTTTTAATTTTGTCAAGTTAGAAACTTTTTTGTTTTATGAATTTAAGTTGTATAGCATAACTCTTCTGTTACATCAATTATTAATGATGACATCCTCATTGAAGTTGAATTGTTAAACAAGTTTCTCTTAAATTGATTGGTGTTTTCTTTTTTATTTGTCAAAAAGTTTATTACCAGCTTTCTCAACCAGATCACTTATTTTTGTATTAATATTATAGTGATTTGTTTTGATTTAAGTTACCATGATAAGATTATACACTTAAAATGTTCTTTGAAGCCCATGCCTCTGAGTGTTTGGTCCCCTACCACTTTGGTCATGCTAAAGACTAGAATAATTTATTTATTATAAAAAATAAAAATAATATTGAATTAATTTTTATCGTATCACACACAACTTTAATGCAAAAAAATCTAATTTCTTTCATATCCTATATCATTTAAAAAATATATATATATCCTACTTCATTTTCAATATATTAATCAACTTTATTTTATATTTTACACAATTTTTGACATAACTTTATTTTTTCTTATATATGCATATATGTTAAGACATGTTCATGGGTTACAATGCTTGTCCAACCTTATTTTTGAAAAGACAACTTTATTTTATTTTTTACACAATTTTTGAAAAGAAAGGTTTTTTAGGACAAAATTGCACTTCTTTCCTCTTTCTCCAACTATCCCCCATCATTAGTTGGGAACTAATGACAATTTGACAAAAAGGTTAGTTACATTCATTTTAATAGCTCTGTCATTATTGGTACCTCACGACAGTACAAAACTCTCACCTAACCTAACAATCTTAATAGAGGATTTTAAAATATTGTAATCTATTTACAATGCTTGTCCAACCCCAGGTGCCCAAATGCAATTTACTCTAAATCTATTGCAAGAATGAGATGTCTGCATTATCCTTTAATTTGTTTCCCTTTTATTCCATGCCTCTTTCCTTATTTGGCGTGCATGGTGCATGAAAAACATCTCCAACGAGAATACACAACCGGAGAGAGGACTAACCTTTGATGAAAGCACTGCCTTATTCGTATGGTGGCTTCCCAATGAAGCCATATGTAAGCATTTTGTGGAATTAAAAATTTGAACATTATTGATTCAACAAAATATTTTATAAATGGGTAATTACACCTAGGTCCCTGAGTTTAAGGCTTAATAACACACAGGTCTAGGTTTTTAAAATTTAACATCGGGGTCCCTGAATTTTAATAAATTATCAAATGAGTTCTTTTTTATTTTTTATTATTAAAAATATTAAAACATAGATAAATATGATATAAAAAATTTTCATATGAATAATAAAGAAAACACACCAATCCCATGAACATTCCAAGTTTTCTTAAAATAATCTTTTAATGCATAAGTTTAGGTTTAATTTAGCCATGTTAGGGTAGAACCTACCTTGAATTCACTATCGTTCTATATTTCTTTGTGGTTCGAGAGAAAGGATCGCTCCCAAGGCATGAGATCTGGTTCTGAGATGTGATAGAACACTGAGAATGCGACATCAAAGAGAATTCATCAATGCAAGAAGATTCGGGCACCTCTCCTTCTCCCTTTTGTCTCTTTCTCTCTCTCTTTCTCTTTGTAGGTCTGTGGTTACCAAGGGAAAGAGGCAATATTATCTCTCACGTATTTTTAAATATTTATTAGAATATCATCTAATCCTACTATTTTAGTTTACTATTATTGAAAAGCTTATAAAATAACTCATTTATTTATATTAAATATCCTCTCTTAAAAAGTATTTTTTAATTCTCATCTTTAATTCTTTTACTCGAGTCTCGTATTTAGTTTTTCTATCTCTTACATTAGCCATCTTGTGTATGTGCAATTTACATTTTTTAGTATTTAGCTTCTTATATAGATTTTTAAAAATTATATTCTTTACATTATAGATTATTTTCTTGGACTCTCGTCAAGCCACTATATATTTTTCTTAATTCTCTTTCTTACATTTAAACCAATTTTTATGATATTTTTTGTTCTTTTTAATTTTTTCTTATACATCTTGTTTCTACCACTAAGCATCTTTATTATTTGGAGCCTTTTTTTTAGTTTGCCTTAGCTTGTCTTTCACCACTTTATGGATATAGTTAGCAACTATTATCCACATTAAACCACTTTCCCTCTTAATATCTCATTGCCCAAATTTTAAAACTCTCTTATTAAAGGTACTCAACTGATCACCCTAATTTTAGACTTGTAACCACCACATGTGCTGTTGAAGTAATCTTGTGTGACCTTTCTAGACTCTTATAAGTATGCAACTGATAGTGAAACTCTTATAGAAGCTCACAAGAATCGTAGTTCTGCCCGGTTGATGTGCTTTCTACGTAAAAGTGTACTTCGCTCATTCCTTTTGTATTTTTTCTTCATACCCTTTATGTTTTCTTTGGCATCCTCCATCTTCATTGACCTCCCATTTGGCGATCTGGTTAACAAATCTTACGTTTGACAGTCTCCTAGGAGCAAAGCCTGTCCATTTAAGTTGGCGGTCTTTGCATCAAGACGTAGATAAACAACAAAAATATATGTAGTGTTTGCATGGCAGAGCTCAGAACATTGATAAAGAGAAGGGCTGTAGTGTGTTGACAACTTAAATCTTGCGCTTTTTATGATGGCACCATTTGTGTGTATGATATAAATTGTCAACTCGATAATGGTGTAAAATAAAAATAAGTCTTAAGCTTACTCTAATCAACACCCACTTGAAATCAAAACTATACTCGTGTTAATATTTTGTGTCTGCTTCTTCAGGATAAAACTGAAACAAACAGAACTGGACTATGAACATCTGAAGCAGTGCTGCGAGCATCTGACGGATGAGAATAGGAAGCTGTACAAGGAAATGGATGGGCTGAGGACATTGTTGAGGCTTCCTCCACGGCAGGATCTCCAGCTTCATTTCCAGGCAATGGCATCGTCTCGTGCCCCTCACGTAAGGACAGAAACTTCTACGGAGATTTATTGCCCTAAACTGAGCTGCTTTATCAGTCCATGGTCTTAGACCAGCTTGATATATGCAAGTATCCTAAAAGGCTTGCCTATAATCCTTATACATGCATATCATCAATAGTCAATTAAAACATTTATATCTTGATTATTTTGTTATTATAAGTTGATCAAGTTTAAGCAGGCCAATTAATTTTAATGAATGTTATGGATACTAACCACTTTAATATCACTGTCACTATTGACATCTCATTCTTCTGTGCCCACCAATAGGATAGATGTCATAGAAAAACATATTAAAGGAAATAATGTGATGGATGCTATAGAAAATTAAAGGTCTATACGCTATGTAGTTTGGCAGGTGGTCGCAGGATTGGAGGAGAAATTTAGTTGCAAAGCTGCCAGCATAATTTGCAGGGAATTGGAGGAACTTATGATTAGAATGCCTAAAAGCTATGAATGATTGTCGGCCTGACATGTTCTCCACCAGATGGGGTGACTCTTAAAGGTATGGGTGGAGACTGTTACTCAGTTGGCCCTACATCTGTAGGGGTGGCTAGTAGAGGTCTCTTAGTTATAGTTAACTGTTTTATGGGCTCTTGATGAACCTGAATGTTTGCTGAACAGATTTACTTGAAGTTAATAGATTGTTCTCTAATAAATCTATAGATAGCTGATCATCACATGCGAGATGATACTCCTATTGCTGCAAATGATGTGGATGATGTTGGCACAAGCAGCTCTCCTCAGCAGTTAGCCGAAATTCAGAGCCACGCCAATGCAGGTTTCGCTGAATTTCAGCAATTATAGTAGCTGGAAACCAACAATTTGGTTGCTGCCATGATTGCGATTCATGCTCAAACCTCTGGTGGAATTGCTGTGGGGGGACTGAGGTTGCTGTTCATGTTAAAGAACAGCAAATTGGGGTAGAGGATGTATTATTTTCTGCTATTGTTCCAGTATTCCAGCTTATATTATGAATGCAGATTTTAATAATTTCATATGTGGAAGAGTTTTTGAGATTGCGTGAGGATTCAACTGATAACTCTTCAGTTTAGGCAGCTTGCTTCAGGTCTAGCATTCTTCTGTCCTCTGGCTGATATGCAAGTCTTTCAGCAGTGTATAAGAGCCAGAAATGCCAGAAGTTGATTGCTCTCCAATTGAAGAAGAAATCGATATGCTCTGAATTAAGTCAATCAAAACAAAATAAAGCTAATATGAAAATCTCTAATAGCTCTGATTAATTTGAATTTGAATTTTGATTCAGCACATGATGTCATCTTAGCTATCCAATTCGATACTGATTTGTGTCCCCACCACTAGGCTAGGAGAAGTTTCACTCTTGCATTTAATATTGAATATTAAAAGATATAAAATTATTTTGTAATTAAATTTAAAAAGATTTTTTTTATTAAATTTCTTCTAATTTTCAATCTTATTAGATTCTAGTATCCTAGAGCCTCAGTATGCTTACAAATGAGTTCTAATGATCAAATAAATATCACATAAAGGTACTTATATGTGGTTTCTATTATTTTTTTATTACTTATTTTTTGAGAACTGGTCCAAATCGTAGTTCAACCGGTGAACTAATATGGTTGGACCGATTGAGTTTGTAGGTAGCGAAATTTTTTAAAAAATAATGTTAATAATAATATGATACAAGATATAATATTTTATGATATAAAATGATAAAATAATCTAGTATTTTAGTATTAATAAAATATACTATTTATTCAGATATTTTGATGATGTACTAAATATTGAACTCAATTTATGGTTGGCGAATATTTTGCTAGATTAATGTCATTTAGATTTACTTAAATTTTTTTTTTGTTAATGACATAATTTTACTTGTTAAAATTACTGTATTTAATTATTATATTATTATGTAAATAATATATATTTTAAATATATTTATATTATATTTTATTAATTTTTTAATTATTACGTCATCCCGGTTGAGTGACCCCGGTTCAGCCATTGAATCAAACGGGTCCTATAATTTCGAAAACCCTAACTTTTGACTTTGCCTTCCATCTCGCTGCGACTGCCGCGGCCGCTGCATCTGCCTCCGCCTCCGCCTCCGCCTCCGCCTCCGCCTCGCGCATTGCTGATGCGGGACCGCCGCCCTCCCCAATTCGTTTCGCTACCCTCTGCTCGAGTAGGCCGCCGCCCCTTCCTCGCGCAGCGGCTTTACGGGATCGCCCCCTTCTTTGCGCTGGGCCGCTGCCTTTTGTTTGCGGTCGCGGCCGCCACTGCCGCCGCTTTCTCTGACCTCGCGTTCGTGGAAGCCGCTGCTTACGTGCACCCCATTGCATTTCCGCTTGTCCGCTGCCCTCTGCTCGTGGACACTGCTGCTGCATCACGTTTCTTGACGCCGCTGCTAAAGCACCCACCATTCCGTTTACCCCGGTGGACTGCGCCGTCTTTTATCTTTTCATCTTGCAACACCGGCAACTGCGAAGGTAAAGTTAGTTACCTCTCCCTTCTCCTCTTCCCTTTTCTTATGTAGTTTTATAGTTGAGATCTGTCGGAGGGTAATGAGCTGATTCTATGGTTAGGTGGAAGATGGTTTTCTTTTAGTTTGGTTTTCATAACTGCCTGCTGTATAAGGTGGCTGCTGAAGACTCTCTATCCTTTGCTTTATTGTGTGCTGAGACCTCCTAGTCAGACTAATTAACTTCTTCTGTGCTATGCACACTCTCTAGTCTCTTCTCATTCCTTTTATCCATATTCATCTTGTTTTTTGGTTTACATATATACTAGTATTTTCCCATTTTTTTCATATTTTTTTGAAATAATTATATATCAATTTTTTGTATATAAATATTTTATAATAAAAATATATAAATATTAAATTATTAATTGATACTTAATCACAATAAATAAATATTTATATATTAATATACACAAAGCAAAATCAATCAAATTTAATAATCAAATAATATAAATTTAGTTAAAATTCAGTGCAAGTAAACTTAAGTAAAATCTAAATATTAGAGTCTGTTTGTTTGTAAGGTTAAATTGAATAAGATTAAAATTAAACTTGGATGGAGATATTATTTTATTAAAAGTTGTGAATGATTTATTATGTTTGGGTGTGTAAGCAATGTGATATAAAGTTAGTTATTGGCCTTGTTTGGCAAATGCCCAAAATTGAGAAAAAAATATAATAATAATATTTTAAATTTATTATAAATTTTAATAAGTTTATTTCACATCTAACACAAATTCTAATCTTAAAAATCAACTTTATTTCACATCTAATACAAATTTCAACTTTAAAATTAACTTTATTTCACATCCAACACAAATTCCAATCTTAAAATCAATTTTATTTCACATTCTACACACCTCCCAATATTAAAATAAATTTCTTTTCTATCAACTCTATAAAATAAAATATTTTCTCTTTCCTTACCCAAATTTATCCTCTAACCAAATAAGCTCAATTATGTTGGGATCTGTGAGGGATGTGATATAAGTTAGTTATTAGTTTAGTAATGTGTATAAGAAGTGAAATAAAGTTAATTTTTAATATTAAATTTTATGTGTGATGTGATATGACTGGTTAAAATTAAACCAAGTTAATTTTAAATGGGCAAACAAACGGGGCCTTAAAGTTTAAATTTGATTTTTGAATTTTGAAAGTTTGAGATATCAAATTGGTGGGGACACGATGCTTTTCAAACCGTCTATTTATTCCAAACAGAGTCTACACTCGGTGCTCGAGATCTCATCACGTGGCGTCGATTTGGGTGAATTGATATCTGCCGATTTGGTAGCAGGCGTGATTGATGGCTGATCAGTGGATTGGAAATTTTTATTTAAATCAATTCATCAATTCAAATGGGAATATTCCAAAATTTGGGTTGATTTAATTTATTTTTTTCTTTTTTTAGACACTTGTATTTGACATGATTGTAATCATTTTATTCCCTTATTTATTTTCGCATTTATTTTTGTATTTATTTTCGTATTTATTTTCGCATTTTTTTTGCATTTTGAATTTTGATTGTAATAGACCTGTATAAAAGGCATGGACTAGTATTATTTATTCTTAATGCTGAAATCAAATCATTTTGAGTTTGAAATATTGTGTGTTATATTTCGGTGAAGGAAAGTTGAGTCCTTGGGTGAAAATTTCTAAATAACTTAAAGGGACATTTAGTTCGTTGTTATCTTAGTGTTATGTTATGTAATTTAGATGTCATGACATCTAGATGTTATTTTTGGACTAATAATTTTATAATCTAATAGAAGGTTATTTATGGATGTCATTAAGAGGGTTTGGTTCAATGTTATTCTAATGTTATGTTATCTAGAGAAAATGATTGTTTGGTTTAATGACATCTATAAATAATCTTCTATAATATTATTAAATTATTAATCAAAAGATAACATCTACACGTCATGACATCTAGATTACATAACATAACGCTAAGATAACAACGAACCAAACGCCCCCTAAACTAAATAATTACTTTCTCTAGATAACATAATATAACATCAAGATAACATTGAACCAAACGCCCCTAAAAAAATTTGAGTTATTTCTCAACTTTTATCTCCCTCAATTCACTGTTTCAAGCTAATCAGAGTTCAATCCCATTTTGCACTTTTCCAGCCCTAATCAAATTTCTTTTTACTCCACCTGCCGTCGGGCTTGGGACAATCAGCGACGCTCGCCCCCTACCAACGCCGAGCCTCCGTGCGCGACGCCCGCGCAAGGCACCACTGTCCCGATCCCACCTTCACCGCCGGCCGGCGAGCTCGCTGGCTCCCATAGATGACCTCCGCCCACTTTGCTCCGTCGTGCCTCCGCCTCGCCGCTTCCTCGTGCGAAGGTCGACGGCCCCTCCTGCAACCATAATCCACACAACCCCACGTGCATCCTGACGAACTCCGTCGTCACCATCGTCCGCTGCAGCCTCGCCCTCTGCTTTGAGGGCAAGTAGTTCGATTGACCCACAGACTCTGCCTCGCCACTCTCGTTGCCACATGTCAATGTATTCACTGTCCGACGTCGATTCCCAGTTCAAATTGCAGAGACGTGCTGTGGAGGTTTCAGATTCTCCGATTGAGGTAACCTAAAATTTAATCGATATCTCAAGTATTCTCAAAGTCTAGTGACGAAATCTGTTATTGAAATTGTTTGATTTGCTCACCCGTGCGAACCTATTATGTGACAAATTGTTATTGGTATTATTATTTGTGAGCATACCTATATTACTGTATATTCCTAGCTCTTACTTGTTGAGATAAAGTTGCTTTAAATCATTTGATAAATTTATTAGATATTATTTGGGCTTGTTTCTAAATATTAATCGATATACTTCTCGGACCTATAGTTTTTTAGTTATTACATAATTATTATCAGTAATATTCTTGAACAATTTTATGCTCATCTGTTAAAATTATTTAATGATCTCTAATTAGGATTTCATCACGCGTATTGTCCCGCATCACAAATATTTAGACACCTATTTGACAAGTAGTTTATTAAATACTGATGGAGAATTTTTGGATATAAATTTTTTAAAAGTTTGATATCTGTTATATTCATGCATTTGAAGATCTTGACATTTTTTTGATAGTTGTCTCATTTTCTAATAGTTGTAGCATTCATGTAGTATTCATGCTAATTCAAATTGAAAATTTTAGTTATGCCAACATAAAAAATATAATTTTTTGAGCTGCTGAAGGGCAAAATAGAAACTTTTATGAAGAAATTTATATAAATAATTAAAATGCTTAAGAACAAATGTGGACTCCAATAGATTTAGCACTTGGTACTAAATCTATATATTACCACCTGGTACCAAATTTATATAAGATAGAACATAAAAAATATAATTTTAGAAATATTTGAGAATCCTTTTAAAGTGTTATGGACAAAATAGAAAGTACTATTGATGCAGCGCTCAGTCAGACACATCGACACCATAGATATAATTTACGGTCTTGAGCCTAAATTATATTTATTCTAGTATTGTACATAGTTATCTTTATTTCTGCACATTTTATTTGGGTAGTTTATTGAGTCGAACAATATGTTTTTATGTCGATGGGAATGCCCACTTTGGTGTCCTGTAATTATTTTGAGTCTTATTTAGTTAATTTGAGTTAATTAGATTCAAATTGAATTATTTATATTCAATTTGAGTCAAATTAAATTCAAATTAATTAAATTAAGTGGATTTGATTCAATTGAACTCAGGCATACTGAGTTGAGTTCAACTGAGATCAGTTGGGATCAAAATGAGTCTTAATTGGGTCAATTTGATTCAAATTGGATTGAATTTTATTCAATTCGAATCAAATTGGGTTTAAGTTCTATATTGTTTGATTGTGAAAGAAGTGGAAAGATGAGGACTTGCTTGCAATTTAACCTAATTAAATGGGCAGCCCTAAATCATGGCAGAAAATCCCGATCTTCTCTGGCCGCTCGCAGCCGGCTCTTCCGCGCATGACGCCGGCCTTCCGCGCACGTCACCGGCCTTCCGCGCACGTCGCCGGCCCCTCCGTAGTACTCGCGCACGTCACCAGCCACTTTCTCCACAACAGTGCTCTTCCTCCGCCGATTACGGTTGGTTCCATCTAGCTTTCCCTCTTCTATAAAATGGCCGACGAGGACGACGGAAAAAAGAGGCTAATTGGATTTGAGCTGTGAGAAGAGTTTTCTTCATTTCGGACGATCTCGACGCAAGTGGCGTTGGTTTGTCGCCGGCATGGCAGCAGGTGGCTGCGTTCGACATTTTCTCCATTGATCGGAGCCAAGCAGGTGGCTGCGGCTTCATTTCAGGGACGATTCAGTGATCCGGACAGGTGGTCACGGATTTCGTCGTCAGCACGGCAGCAGGCGGCTGCGTTCAGCGTTCTTCCTTTGTTCGAGCCGAGCAGGTGGCTGCGGCTTCATTTCGGGAACAATCGGCTTTGTCTGAGGCTACGGCAGGGGGCTGAGGCTTCAATTTCGAGATCCGATTTTTCCTTGGTTTGCTTTACAATGATTCTTAATTTACCTATTACTGTTTTGTGATTTTCCCTGTTTTCAACTCCACGCCACTGTTATGATGATGTTCTCAATCTATCCTTTAATTCCTGATTTTCTCCTTATTCATGAATAGAATTCATTCCCTGCAATGCTTTGATCTTATGCCTTTATTTCTGCATCAACTCTAGTTGAAATTGGGTTTCACATACTTATTATTGAGAGTAAAACTCATATTTGGTGAAGGTTTTGATATATTGAAATTTGGGATAAATTATCATGTGTAGGAATTTTAAGGTAAATGTGTATGCGGTAATTCATCTTGGGGTTCGAAAGTTTATTATCTTAATTGTATAAGTTTGTTTGAATTTGTTTGGATAGCATTTTAATCATCTCAAATATTTCATGATGCTTATGAAAATGCAAATATTTATATTTAATATAATTTGAAAAAATTTGGTTTAATCTCCTCTTCATTTGCATTTAGTCATTTAAATATATACATATAAAAATCTAGGCACTAATTTAATATTGGTAGCGTTAGGTTCGCTTTAAATCGATCCCCGCGCTGCATCAGCTGTTAAGGGTTTGGAATTTGAATTAAGAAAGGGCCCAAAATGAATAGTTTAGGATCTATTTGTAAACTTGGAGGAAGTGGGGGACTTAAATATAATTGCCCCAATTTTACTGCAATTAATAGCGCAGTTGCTGTGCTGATGCTGTGCTAGTGCAGAATTGGTTTGTTTAACTCTTAAGCAAACTATAATGTATGTTAAATAATATATTAAATAATATGTGTATAGGTAATTAGATATATAATTAAAATGTTTGAAGGTAAAATGGGAAGTCTAATTTTTTCACCACCTGTCCCAAATTTATATAAGATATATAGTTATATATGTATATATATATATATATATATATTAACATAAATGTATAGTAAATATAGCCACCCCCACCCGGCTGGTAAGCAAACTAACGGTTTGTTGTTATTAGCTTGTTTATTGTGGTAATATGCTTACATGAAGTTGGATTGGTTTTCACGATTAGCTTTAACCCCAACTGCGTCTTTTGACTAACAGGTTGACAGGCTTATTGTACTGTTCTCTCTGTTACATTCTCCTCTGGTCTATTTTGATCCTAAGTGCTAGGATTCCTGAAGATGGCTAGAAGAGGGGAAGAAGAAGAGGATGAGCACCATCAAAATCCCTTCCTCAAATTAAGCGGCTGCAAGGCTTCTTCTTCAAAACTCCAGTTCAGGTTTGACCGCTATCAACTTTTAGTTTATCTATATAACTTTTTTGCTTGAGACCCTAACTATTCCTGTGTTGAAGAATCAAGGAAGGAGATTTCTAGAGCTCGATGGGATGAAAAAATGAAGATGGGAGATGTTATAGAAAAGAAAGGAAGCATGTGGACGACAATGGGAATCATCAGAAACAGAAAGCTCTTTTGCCACATCGAGGAGATCTTGTGCGTATGCATCCGTTTAAGTCTCATGTTCTTGTATTTTTCATCTTTAATATAGCTAAACTTTTTTTGTCTTTCTTGTAAGATTATTGTTTGGGTGAAAATCTAAACAAGAGATTAAGGGATAATAAGTAGGATTATTGAGCTAATTAGAGAGGAAAGAGATATCAAAATAGGGGAGAATGAGAGGCTTTTCTCGAGGTTCTCCCTGGAAGGAATGAAGAGAGTAGTGGCAAGATGCGGGTTGCCAAAGGAAGCTTCATTGGGGGGGGGGGGGAAGAGATGCTAGTCGAATAGAGCCGGAACTGTGGACAATCAGTACCTAGCTGGTCTTTCCCTTTCGTGCTCTTGAGTCGGCCCAGGACCAGAACCTATTTTTCGTCGTAAATGAGGTCATTTATAGTAAGAGAGAAGTAAATGAGATTAGGTAGGTCAGGTAGGCTTCATTAATGAGGTAGTAGAGGGACGGTGTGTCAGTAGTTGAACCTGCCCACTCTACCGGACAACCCAGACATTAATGGCAAACACCTTCCTCTTGTCCTTAAAGAGACTATCACATCATAGGGTGGCTATGACATGACGGTTGTTTAATGGCCAGTCAGTTGTTCGACCCAGTCGTTGGACTAGTTGTGCACTATTCGACCAAGAGACCTCAGTTCGAACAGGTCGCGCGGGTTATTCAAGAACCCTTGTTTGGTTGACTTTGTTTGGAGGCTCAGTCAAACTCGTCTAAATGTCATGACCAGATGACATGACGATTTTTTTTTAACAATTTGCTCCCCCGAGACGTCAAATAAGACATTAATGTCTGTTATCATGGCTGTTAGCTGTGCTTCGGGGTGAGGAAATGACACAGCTCCTACTCCAAAACTTGCTTATAAATAAGGGAGAGTTACTTGAGAAGTCCTTGAGCCCTTCTTTGTTGTAGAGAGAAAGTAAGAAAGAGATGCTGAGCAGTGTGGACCGACGAAAAGGGTGCCCCTTCTCGACACCGCAGAGAGGGGACTCCTGCTGTGGTTGCTGTGAGGGCGCCGGTTGCAGCAGATCAGCAATCGGCGGAGGCCACCGGGAATGTCGGGATGCGAGCCTGACGCATCTTGGCGAGGATTCCCCTACTACTATAGTCGCTATCCAAGAGCAGTTGCCAGCGGCCCCGTCGCAACTTCCTGGACCTGGGGAATCAGTTCCCCTTGATTCGTTGTTCTCTGGGGATGACGGGGAAGGATCCCTCGGGATCAGGCGCAAGAGGCCAAGGGCAGAGGAAGCACCTTCGAGACCATCAGCGCAGGGCCACTCACTAGCTCCAGCGACGACATCGGCAGATACGGTACCCCGGTGCTGTCTGTCTCGCTGGAGGCCATCGAGGAGCCTACTTAAGCAGCATGTCTGGGGGAATGGACGCAGGAGATCCTCCAGTTGGTCCGTCGATGAGATCCGAAGGAGGCGAAGAAGCAGATCTCTGCACTGGAGATCAAACTGGCATAGACGAAGGCCTCCGAGAGCCTCCTTGAAGTCCAGGTCCATCTGGAGGAGGCCATGGCGACGTTGCGTGTCATCGAATAGCAGAGGGATGAGGCAAAGGTAGAGTTCAAATTTGTTTGAGAAGAATGGGATGAGCTGCTGCAGTTCGCCGACTCCATCACTGAGACGGCTGCTCGCTGCCCTCCTCGTTGTTGAAGAGATCTTTGAATAGGAGGAAATGACTTTCTTTTCTGTCTTTGCCTCTTTGCGCCATCTCTTCACCACATGCTTCTTCTAGTTCAGCGTTCGACGATCTGGAAGAGCCTCTTGGATGCACCAGTCTTTTTTGTTTTTATAGTATCTCTGTGGTAAAGTTGTAATTCGACTCATGTTGTAGTTTTTTCCGTAATAATAAAATTTCTTGAATGAAAATTTTTCTAAGTTCTTTTGTTCTCCCATTTGTTTGCTTTTGTAGTAGTGTAGTATCCTACTGAGTGCTAAACTAATAAGATTTTCACGAAGCACCAGCCAGATTGGCATGCAATGGAAGATTTGCGAGAGCCAAGGGGTCGTGTGCACGTCGTGGCAGCGTGAGGCGGTGTGGCAAACGCCATTATGGCCTTGACAGCTGTATGCGATTCCTCGGTTTCCGCAAGGGAGGTGCCCGTTGGGATGCCTCGCCCCCTCTAAGTAATGAGCGGGCCAAACTTTTCTGTGATTGCTCCCTTCTTCTTCCTGTGCCGCCACTTTACTCCGCTCCTTTCTCTTCCTTTCCTTCGGCTAGATTGCGAGATCTAAGTTCGAAGATCTGTGGCAGTTGTTTGAGTTGACCATCTTGGGGGCTAATGAGCTCTTAGACAAGCAATTTGATGAGGTCAACAGGCTCTAGAGATCTAAAGGAGAAGAGTATTTCTTCACTGAAGCGCCTAAAGCTGGGACATCCAAATGCTAATGGGAGGTTGTTCACCTGGCTCCAGACGACTGCTCGAACCGCTCTCCTCTAGGTATGATTGTTATCTACCTTCAGTTTCTTCGGCAGGGCATGTTCCTACCACTACAGTAGTTCTTCATTGACATGTGTCACTATTACGGTATGGTGCTGGCGCAATGGTCGCCAAACATGATGACCATTCTCTACCATCTTTCGGAGGCTTTCAAGGACGCTTCAAAGGATTGGAATTGGGACATGTTCAGCGCCCTATTTGCGTGGAAGAAGCATGCGAGTCTTGGAGGCAATTTTACCCTTGGCGAAGCTAAGGGTAACACAGTCTTCGAACTTGGAAGCTCTTCCTTCGGTAGCTAGAGGAAGAAGTGGGTGTTCGTTTCTAAAGGGTCTCTTTGACACAATGCCCCCCAGCGCCTTAATGTGGATTGCTTCCGTTCAGCACTGCTACCATAGGACCCATGCGTTCCAAGCGTTCGTCTCCTCACTGTAAGAGAGGAGGAGCGTTGACGTGTATTTAATGCGCCTCAGTGAACAGATCACGAGGCAAAAAGGTATGCGCCTTTTGTTGCTTTTCTCCTTTCTTTCGTTTCTGAGGTGCTCCTTGTTTTGTTGTTGTTTCTTAGGCCTGCTCGTTCCTCCGAGGTGGTTCTTTGAGAGGATTGCAGTGAAGAGAAGGGTGCCGCATCGGAGGAATGCCCCCACGAGCCAAGATGGAGGAGGGCTCCTCTTCACCTGTTCGCCAAAGAGGAATCTCTTCGTCTATTAGCCGCAAAGGGCTTGAAGAGGAGGGTGCACTGGCCTTGGATAGTGAGCTTCAGCAATGGTTGGATGAGCCAGTGGGACGCTAAGACCAGGAGGCTACCCGATTACCGCGCACTTCGAGGGAAGCCGACATGTCACTGGAGTAAGGGGCGGCTTGGCTACCCCTTAGCCAGGGTGTGGCACGTTCGCCTCCGCTTGTTCACCCTCGTCTAGCAGCATCGATGTGAGCAGCCAAATAGATCATGGGAGCTATAGTGTAACCTCTATTGCAAAATGCGTTGCAGTGAATGCGAGATGTGAGTATAAAAATTTTCTAAGTTTTTCGATACTTTCTTGTGCACTGATAGGTGAACTTCTTGTCTTTTATTGGCCCTTGCCTATTTCGTCCTCATCTCGGACATGGTGGACGAATTAGACAAGTAGTACTGCAAGGCTTGCAACTGAGCGCACGGCCTGAACAAGCTGAATTCTGCGCTAAAAGCGGACATAACAAAGCAGGATGCAGTACTTGCTGAACATCATTGCCGGTTAGAAGAGTCGAAGAAGGTTACCGACCTTCGGATTCTCTTGGAAAAGGCAAAAAAGGAGAATGTTGAACTCTAATTCGGTAGGAGACAGAGAAGAAGGAGAATCGGGAGCTTTGCAGTGGACCGGTGGTGCTTGCAGTCAGTCACCGGCTGACCCTTTTAGGTGAAGTACTGAGTACGTTTACTCTTTGAAGGAGTCGATAGCACTGGGCTAGAACTGCTTAGCCTCTGCTCTTCTCTGGGAAGCGAAAGTGGCTTGGGAAGACCTGGCGTGAATTTTTGTTGCCAACACGTTTGAGTGAGCTTGAAATTTAGGAGTGCTGGTTACTTTGCCACCACCAAACGGGAGCTTTGGGAGCAATTCACCGACTTGTTCTACCACCCTTACTTCAAAGAGATTATGGAACCTGATGGGAGGCAGTCGAACCACTCGATGGTGGTTATAGAAAAAGTGTTGCCAAACAATCTGCATTTGTACGTGGCTGACACCGCATTACAAGTGTAGAGTGCGTTTTCAAATTGCCGGATGTGATGGACTGGATCTGTCTTGCCGTAAAAAATGGAGAATGACAATGGTTCGAAGAAGTGAGAAACTGGTGCTGCCAGGATTTCTATGGAGTATGGAGATCTCACCGGAGAATCAGAAGGGAGATATATCTCTGGCTTTTACTTCCCCCTCTGTGTTTGAATTGTGCTCTTCAGGGCCAGTTCCTGAAGCGGGGGTTATTGCAGAAGCCTCAAAATGCAGTTTTGTATGGTTGCTAGATGGAGTAACTGGTTGAGGAGCAGCCACCAGTCTAGGTGGGATGATTGCTCCTTGTGAGGAGATCATCTGGCTGATCTGACAAACTGAGTTAACTGCTTCATGCTCTCGGTCAATAGTGAGAGTTGTAATGAATCTACTGGTGGAGGAATATTGGTAGAATACACAGGGATGATATGTGGTTACAAGTTGGAAGGAGAGTAATTCTGTAGATCTTCAGCCATCAAGAGGAAGGATAAGGGAAGATCCTGCGTGAGAACACCAAATTATTTAGGTGAAAGTCCAAACAAGAGATTAAGAGATAAATAAGTATGATTGTTAGCCTGATTAAAGAGGAAAGAGATATTAGGATAGGGGAGAATAAGAGGCTTTCTTTGAGGTTCTTTCTAGAGGAATGAAGAGAATAGTGGCAAGCTGCGGGTTGCCAAGGGAAGCTTCGTTGGGGGGAAGAGGTACTGATCGAACAGAGCCGGAACTGTAGGCAAACTGTGAATGATCAGTACCTGGCTGGTCTTTCCCTTCCATGCTCTTGAGTCGGTCTAAGACCGAAACCCCTTTCTCGCTATAAATAAGGCCATTTATAGCGAGAAAGGAGTAAATGGGATTAAGTAGGTTAGATATGCTTTATTAATGAGATAGCAGCGGGTCAGCTCCACGCTACCATACAACTCAGGCATTAATGACAGACTCATTCCCTTTGTTCCTAGACTATAGAGGGATCATCACATCATAGGGTGATTATGACATGACGGTTGCCTAATAGCTAGTCGGTTGTTTGACCCAACAATTTGACTAGCTCTGCACTATTTGACCAAGGGACCTCAATCCAAGCAGGTTGCTTGGATTGTTCAGGTACTCTTGTTCGACTGACTCCCTTGACAATTATGTTAATTAAACATACGTGCTCTTTGGCTGTAGAATTGGCTTTTCTGTAATTTCTAGTCTAGGGATTTTTAGAATTTGATGATTTATAAGAGGACCTACCTATTGCTTGTCTAGGTATGATTAATGTGGATTAATGTGCACATTATCTTTGCAAAGCAGAGCAACTATTTCATAGTTAAACTTGCTACATGAGGCAACAAAAGTATGGCCCAAAAGGCCACACCTAAAATGCTTATGACATTTGTTTAAACCAGTCCCACATTCGTTTTTATTGGGTCTTCTGTTTTTATTTCTTAGCTTAAATTTTCTTGGATTATAGATTTTAGCAGATTTTATTAAATATTGCGTTGTTAATCTTGTTCCATAGCATAACTGAGTGTGCATGAACTTTCTATTTGCTGATGTTTACTGGGGTGTGAAACCTAATTTCAATGTAAAAAAGTTTTCATTATATAGAGGTGGTGCATTTGAATTTTGAAATATTAGAATAAGTTTTGAATATCTGTTGAGAGGTGACATTATCGCTTAAGTTGGTTTCCCGATACTTTGTTATAGATAACATGGTAAACTGTCATTGTAACCGTATACTTTGAAATTAGAAATACTTGAAGCAGTCTTGCATGTAGGCAAAAGTTGTAGAACCACATATATTGTTTGTTTGCTCAATACTTTCTTATTTATAACACTTGTGAGCGTTGTTTGATCCTGTCAGCGTGCCAATTTTTCAGGTTTTTAGTGGAACGAGGAGCTCTGCTTCTCATCAACAGTGATGATAAAATTCATAGTACTGGTGATATTTATAAGAGAATTGCAGAAGGAAAAGACGGATGTAACTGGGAATCATTCGAGGTTTACAGGCACTTGAAGTCACTGGGATACATTATTGGGCGTCATGGAATCCCTTGGACAATGAAAGATAATGAGAACTTGAGTTCCCGTTCCAGGGAAGGCACGTCATGTAACACAAATGAGAGCTTGGATGCAGAAGTAAATGGAATATCAGTTTTATTTAAAGGCATGCAATTTGATGAAGTGAAGCCAACTTTTGATGTTTATCTTCCCAACAGCAAGTTCAGAAAATCTTCTCCTGGGCGTCCAGCTTTTCTACTCTGTGTTCTTAGGTAGGGAACTTTGCAGGGCAGTTTAATAAATTTTCACAGTTCACATAACTCTATTATAAACGATTAAACTTTTAAGTGTCTCTGCATGTTTTTTAAATTAACTTCTTTGAGGATGGTTTTGCAGGAATAATCCACCTCTTAGAGAAGAGGTTGAAAGTGTTGAAAGAAGAACTCATGGCATCCCCATTAAATTCAGCTTTGTAGATCATGGCCGGGTTTGTTTCTTTTCTTTTGATAAGGTAGCATTACCTACCTTGGCATGATAGTAGCTCAAATTTTGGGGGGTAAAGTTATCTCGAGTCCCTGAGATCAAGGGATTCTTCATATTGATTTATATTTTTGGAATCATTTCATTCACATCTTTGAGTTATATCAGCCTCCTTAGCTACTGGGAGAGAGAGAGGGAGGGGCGATTCCCTCTTCTTAGTCCTTAGGCTGTTCAGGTGGGGGAGTGGTAGCTCCCCTTTTGGCCCAAGAAAGGTTCAAAATTTGTGGGCAGGGAGTTTCATTGTGTGCCCGTGTCATAATTATTTGTTGTTTTATCCAAACTTTGCTGAAAGATATTTGTGAATGAATTGTTTGTGGGCTAAAATTTCGATTTCTCTCCTCCAAACTTTTCTTCATTTCTTTTTTCCCTTTACGTAGGGGTTGATATTTATGAAAGAGTTGAAATGTGCATGCACTTTAATGGTCTTTGTGTTGTTAGGCTAAATGCTGTTTGCAAATAACAATATTTCACTCCAATTTTGTGAATACATCACTCATAGGCATCTGCAGAAGGCCTAATTTCATACATGTGATTTTTCTTCCTGTTAATTTAACAAACATTTAGCCCCTATTTGGTTGGTGGCTTGAAAATGCCTGGCTCATAAATTTGGAGGCCCGTAACGGAGAACAACTCCGTTCTGTGCGCGCTTTAGCTGAAAAAGCAGAGATGACAAGACCCGGCGCTGCAAGCTTTTCTTTTTCCACTGATTGTGTTCTCCTCTTCCTCACTCACGGGTCAGGAAAGCAAGCTTTTTATGGTTTATTATAAGGCCCTGTTTTCCACCCTCTTCTTGTTTTGCAATCTCTCGTTGTGTCGTCCTTGCCCTAGATCTGCTGAAACGGGTTGATCGCTAACAGGCCAGCGCGCCGCGTTCTTCTCTTCCTCATCCACAGGTTGATCGCAAGGACAGGCCAGCGCACTCAGGTCAGTTCTTTCTCTTTTGCCGCTGACTAATTTCTCCTCTTCCACACTCAACACGGATTGATTACAAGGGAAAGCAAGCACGCCAAGGTTTTCTTCCTCCTGTTTTCCAAACTCTCGCCATGCCATCTTTGCCGTAGATCTGTTCAAACGGTTTGATCACTGACTGCGTTGTCCTCTTCTCCACTCCAAAAGAAGGTTGATCGCAATGGCAGGCCAGTGCGCCGCATTCTCCCCTTCCTCACTCACAGGTTGATTGCAAGGGCAGCCCAACGCATCCAGGTTAGTTCGTCCTCCTTTTCCGCTAACTGCCATGCCGCCTTGGCCATCGACCCATTGAAACTGATTCATTTGCAAACGCGTTTGCACTATTTTCTACTGAAATGTTATTCATTCACCATATAAGTGCCTCTTCTTCCACTTACTGCTGTTGTTTAGGGTTTTTTTCTAGGGTGCGCAACCAACTTCAAATCCACGGAGCTGTATAGGACGAGTGTATCTATATTCTTTGCATTGTATCTGAGGTAAAAGAGATTCGCCCTTCCATTTTTATTCCAAATAATGAGAGATAAAAAAAATATATACTCATTTGTATATTATCTATGTTAGCAAATTTTTGGCTTGTCCTTGCGATCAACCTGTGGATGAGAAAGAGAACGCGGCGCGTTGCCTGTTAGTGATCAACCCGTTTCAGCATATCTAGGGCAAAGACTACACGAGAGACTGCAAAATAAGAAGAGGGAGGAAAACAAGGCCTTATAATAAACCATAAAAAGCTTGCTTTCCTGACCCATGAGTGAGGAAGAGGAGAACGCAGTCAGCGGAAAAAGAAAAGCTTGCAGCGCCGGGTCTTGTCATCTCGGCTTTTTCAGCTGAAACGTGCACAGAACGGAGCTGTTCTCCATTACGGGCCTCCAAATTTATTGGCCAGGCATTTTCAGGCCACCAACCAAAGAAGGGCTAAATGTTTGTTAAATTAACAGGAAGAAAAATCACATGTATGAAATTAGGCCTTCTACAGATGCCTATGAGTGATGTATTCACAAAATTGGATTGAAATATTGTTATTTGCAAATAGCATTTAGCCTAACATCACAAAGACCATTAAAGTGCATGCACATTTCAACTCTTTCATAAATATCAACCCCTACGTAAAGGAAAAAAAGAAATGAAGAAAAGTTTGGAAGAGAGTATCGAAATTTTAGCCCACAAACAATTCATTCACAAATATCTTTCAGCAAAGTTTGGATAAAACAACAAATAATTATGACACGGGCACACAATGAAACTCCCTGCCCACAAATTTTGAACCTTTCTTGACCCGTGAGTGAGGAAGAGGAGAACCCAATCAGCGGAAAAAGAAAAGCTTGCAGCGTCGGGTCTTGTCATCTCGGCTTTTTCAGCTGAAACGTGCACAGAACGAAGCTGTTCTCCGTTACGGGCCTTCAAATTTATGGGCCAGGCATTTTCAGACCACCAACCAAACAGGGGCTTAGTGTTTGATATTTTTTGCAAAATGTTTTTATTTATGTATTAGATAGAATTATTCGTGATTACTTGCAAATAAATTTTTTTTTTCAAAGGTGGCCTAAGCCTTTTAAGCTTATTATAAAAATCAATAGGAAGGCGATTTCCCTCTCAAGTAAAATTACCTAGAGCGGCTAAGTTCGCTATATAGTTTGGTGTACTCTTTACATGCATTGATATGAAAGAGAGTTTACATATGTGGAACAATGCATGGAGTGTAAAAGTCCTCTCCAGCAGGTACTCCTGCTCTCGGGTAGTTGTGCTACTGCTCTCGAGTAACCTATTTCCATGCTCTTTGTTTGGTTGGTTTCTACTCTCAAGTAGGCTGCTTCCTTACTGTTCATTTATCCTTTGTTACATTATTTAGAGCACTTTCAGACAGTACCTTCATCATATTCCTTGTACCACTGATACTCGCTTTGCTATAGCCTTCTAGCCTTCAAAAGCAAATCATTTTTAACCTTTTTGATGAGCAATCTGTAATTCTAGGTCCTCGAACACATGCTAATCTATTGTCGCCATTATGTCGAAAAGCCTATGCAAGCGTGCAGTCGAAAGAATCTCACTTGAATCTATCATAAGCTTACTTTATATCTACTTGATCATCTTATAACCATCTTTAGACTATGTTCTTTATAATCTATATATTACTTCCTGGGTTAATATGTAGTTGTCAGTTTATCTATTGGCCTGGTACAAACACCCCATCCGATTGGAACATTTTTTTAGTTATCATTGTAGCAATTTTCTCTACGGCTATCTCGCAAATTTAAGTATCAAAACTATAAATAAGTCGTGGGCCATCACTGCTCTTTTGCCTCCCTGCATCGAGGTGATGGCATCTTCTTCTACACAGCTTCCATAAGATGTGAGAACTATTGAGAAGGCTTTTTCTCCGACTTCCTCCAAAATCCAGTACGCACAGCCTCAACATTTCTTACAAAGTTTGAATTGTCATTTCAGTCTTTCAATTTACAAATGAAAAATTGTAAGAATTAGGGTGACTCTCTCCATCTTTCTGTTCTATCGTTTTTATGAGTCTCTTCCTTGTCACCTGTTCTTCTTGCTAGATTCAAATATTAATTTTGGATTAAAATACATCAATATAGTGAATATTAGATTTGTAATCAGAGTATTACATTAAAAAATCTTCATATAGACAAGATTAAAGTCAAATTGCATATATTCTCTTCAAATACAATAAAAATTAATTGAATACTCAACACAATTACTTGTATTAACTTCGGCTCCTTGAAGTTCGCAAGGTGGTCATAGGCCCTCACTGAAAGGGGTTACTACACTGTGTCGTGGTGGCCTATAGTTGCTACCTAGATGATAGCTTACTTATGAGATATCCTCCTAGAGAAGTGGCCACTCAGCTAATGCTATAGAGTAATTATTATTCATGTTTTCTAGTGAGGGATTCAGGAGGTGTATTGCCTACTCTTGATCCGATTCAGCAAGTAGTGTCGTCGAGCTGCATGATAGCGTCTCACTGCTTCGAAATCTCCTAGTTTTGTTCATGTTGATGCTAAAATCCGAGGAAGAATGCTCAGGGGATGACACGAGGGCCTCATCTAGAGGTCCTATAGAAGATTAGGATGTTTTGCTTGAGGATGCGGGATCATCACGTGTTATTTCTATGTAGGCATTGTAGAGAGGTCGCTTCCTTGAATCGTGTGGGGGTCCCCTAATGTTGCACCATCCGGAATCCATTCGAGCTAATCTCAATGAAAGCACCAAAACTAAAACTAGTTTTGTTTCGAAGTTAGTGTTCATTGTATTATTTTACTGATTTCTATGTCAATCTTAACCTATATTATTCTCAAGATAAATTTCTATCAGTGTACTTTGTGAAACACTTGTTAAATCTGCTTAAAAATATTTTTTTTAAGTATTATTTTAAAGTTTACAATATAAATGTTGTACACAAAACAATCTAATGGCTGACTAATCCTAATGCAATATGTTCTAGATATGATATTAAGAGGGCTTTTGATTTAATAATGTTTTAGCATTATGTAATCTAATTATTATGATATATAAATTTCATTTTGTGAATAGTTATTTCATAATTTTTAAAAAATTTATTTATAAAAATTATTAAAATAAATAATTAAATTTTTTAAATAACATATAAATCAAACGCCTTCAGAGTTTGTTTGTCTATCATCTCATTCTAGGAAGACCTCGTGCTTCTTAATACGCGTTTCATATATGAGCGGCAATCTATGACCGTCCTGTGAACCTTACTTGACCCCAACCTATAATTTTAGGTTCAAGTGATGACCCAACTGCTATACAGATTACGTTCAAATTATAAACTTTAACGCATTTGTTAAACGAATTTGATTCAGTCGCGCATTGTCAGATGTATTCAAGTTCGAATCAAGCTATACATAAATGATTTTGTTCTATAAATGAATCAGAGTGGGGGGATGACATAAACCGAACAACTCGTTTTTCAATAAGATCAAGTTTGGAGTATGGCAAGACCATAGAAATCATGTAATCAGGTCATTAATATTACTATCAAATATATACATATATAATCAACTTTGGAGTTTGGCAAGACCTATTAATATTATATATAATAATAATAATAATAATAATAATAATAATAATAATAATAATAATAATAATAATAATAATAATAATAATAATGATAAACCTGCTTTCCCACAAAAGTAAGTCATTAATATTATTAGGGCAAATTTCACCTAGGTCCCTGAGTTTAAGGGTTATATCATACAGGTTCACGTTTTTTAAATTTATCATCGGGGTCCATAGGTTTTCAAAAATTATCATTTGAGTCTCTTTTTTATTTATTTTTATTATTAAAAAATATAAAAATTACCATTATACCCTTACCCTCCCTCTCTCCACCAGATCCGACAGCCACGCCTTCACCGCGCCGCCTCCTGCGGCCTCACGCGACCGCACGACACCGGCCACTGGAGGCCACTGCTCGCCGCGCGGCCGCTGCGCGACACCGCCGACGGCCGCTCGAGGCCCCCCTAGCTGCGCAGTGGCCGCTGCGTGCCGGGCGGCCTCCAGCGGCCGGTGTCGTGCGGCTGCAGGAGGCGGCGCGGGGCGACGCAGCTGCGAGATCTGGTGAAGAGAGGGAGGGTAAGGGTATAATGGTAATTTTTATATTTTTTAATAATACAAAATTAAAAAGGGACCCAGATGATAATTTTTGAAAACCTAAGGACCCCGATGATATAATTTAAAAAACGTGGACTTGTGTGGTAATAACCCTTAAACTCAGGGACCTGGGTGAAATTTGTCCATATTATTATCAAATATATAAATAAATTTATATGTTAACGTAGACCTAGCGGCACTCTTCAGTTTATAATGTGCTGTGCAGAGCAGTGCTGCTGCTGCTGCTGTTGCTGCGCGCCGATGATCTTTATATATAACTGAAGAAATCTCTCCGGTGATCAAATTAAACCAGATCTCTACATGCAGTAGATCGATCAAGAGATTAATTATATAATTAACACGTCTCTAGCTAGCTAATGGCTTCCGGTGATCGTAAGTCGCCCTTCTTCTCCTTCCTCATCATAGCCTCCCTTCTGCCCATCTCCCAAGCCGGAAAAATCGCCGTCTACTGGGGCCAAAACGGCAACGAGGGCACCTTAGCCGAGACGTGCGCCTCCGGGAACTACGACTTCGTCATCCTCTCCTTCCTCTGCTCATTCGGCAACGGCCAAAATCCCCAGCTGAACCTCGCCGGCCACTGCGACCCGTACTCCAACGGCTGCACCGGCCTCAGCAGGAACATCAGCTCCTGCCAAGCTAAGGGCGTCAAGGTCATCCTCTCCATAGGCGGCGCCGCCGGCTCCTACATCCTCACCAGCCAGGACGACGCCCGGCAGGTCTCCACCTACATCTGGAACAACTACCTTGGCGGCCAGTCCCCATCGAGGCCCCTCGGAGATGCCGTGCTCGACGGCGTCGACTTCGACATCGAGGGCGGCAGCCCGAACCACTACGACGATCTCGCGAGGTACCTTTCGGCGTACAGCAGCCGGGGGAAGAAGGTGTATCTGACGGCGGCGCCGCAGTGCCCCTTCCCCGACGCATGGGTTGGGAAGGCGCTTGAGACAGGGCTTTTCGATTATGTCTGGGTGCAGTTCTACAACAATCCGCCGTGCCAGTACTCGGCCGGGCAGCCGGCGAACTTGGAAGATGCCTGGAAGCAGTGGACGAAGGGGATTCAGGCCACTGAAATCTTCCTCGGTCTGCCGGCCGCCCCAGATGCCGCCGGCAGTGGATTTATTCCGGCGGGCGACCTCTCTTCCAAGGTCCTGCCGGCGTTGAAGGGCTCCAGCAAGTACGGTGGAGTGATGCTTTGGTCCAAGTACTACGACGACGAGACAGGATACAGCAAAACTATTCGTGCGTCCGTCTGACACGTGTCAAATATATATATATATATATATAGCCATTGTGATCTTCGAATGTATACTTTTTGGAATAAAAATGAAACATGCTGGTCTTGTTCGGTTGTGAGCCAAAAATCACTCAATAAAATAAAAATATTAATATTTTAAAATTATATTATAAAACATTTAAATTTTTTTAAATTTTTTTATTCTAAAAAAACATAAAGATAATAAATAAAAATAATTTTACAGCATTTTAATATAAAAATTGCTAATTAAATATTAATTGAGATCAAAATTATATAATTTTTGCAATCTCAGAAATTCAAATCAATTTTTTTTAAAAAATTAAGGTTAACCTCAAATCTAGGTGAAATTTATATAAAAAATTAATAATCTATTTAGTTTATATAATTTTAGTCACGCTAAATATCAAAATAGTTTGTTATATTTTAAATAACTATTAACAAAAATTTTAATTTTATATTATATATTTTTTAATATAATAATTAATTCTATTGGTTTTTTTTAATTAATTATGTCATGTGTTATGATACCTAAGTGGAACTCAAAATCGAAACCTTTTTATGTAAGTTTATTTTGAGCTGATTTCAAGTTAATCTTGACTCGCTCGAAATATAAATCGATTTTGCTTAAAATTATATATATAATATAAATAATTTTGCCCTATATAATATATATAAATGTCATTATATATAATTTATTTGATAGTTTAGTGGTAGAGTGGAGGAAATTTAAGATTTATTTTTTCCAAAATCTAGGAATCTAATACTTTTAGATACATAATATTTTAATATTTTTTTTATAATTATGAGTTGATTCAAATTATAATTCAAGCTAATTCAAAATCAAATCATTTCAAATCGAGCTACTCTAATATTATTTTATTTTATTTTTCAACTAATTTTAAGTTGAGCAGAACTCGAAAATTTTCAGTACAAGTTTTGTTCTGCTCACTCCAAATCGGTCCGATAGCGTGGCGCTCCATTTCCCCCTTCCATTTTGCTCCACTGCCTTCATCGCGACGCCATTTCCCTTAGGCCTGTAAATGGGTCGGATCTTGATCCGATCCAATCCGTGATCCTAATCGATTATCTTATGAAATAAAATAAATTTTTGACCCGCACGATAATTCTGAAAAATCGACCCGATCCGTTTAAGTATTGTCGAGTCAGATCCGGGTCGAAAAAAATCCGACCAGAAATTTATAAGTATGAAATTATTTTACTTATTTATATATTTATTATTTAATTGCATATAATAATTGTTGTTTTATTTTATGAAGTTTTTGAAATGTGACTGAGGCCTATAAATATTAAAGAGACTATTACAAATTATTTTAAGTGCAGTAAACAGAAAGTGCTTGCATTGTGAGGTGAGATTAATAGCTACAAATATTTTTTACCGTTGAGATGAAATATTTAGTGCTAGCTTTAAAAGAATTGCGCTTTATTTTTTATGTAATATTTTCATTCACACTGTTAGTTTTATGTTTTGTAATATTATAATATAATGCTGATGTCAGTGATATGATCTTTAGATGTTTATATATTATCCGTATATTTTCTATTATAATAAATTTATATTATAAATTTTAGTGATCAAAATTTTATTTAAAAATATAAGAATATATATACAACTAATAGTTATAGTCATTAAAAAAATAAAGTTAAATTATTTTAAAAAAATTCCAGGTCGACTCGAAATTCGATCTAAAAATTCGAACTGTGACGAGTTATGAAACGGATCTGAGTTGACCTCGATCTGATCCGATTTTTAATCAGAATCGGATCCGGGTCGGGGTCAATGCTATTCGGATCCGATCCATTGACGGGCCTAATTTCCCCCTTCCTCCCTTCGGTTTCGCCGCCTCTTTTGCGAACGCCGCTCTGCTCGGGGACTCTGCCGCCGCTCACGGATTCCGCCTCCGCTACCTCGTGCAGCCGCTCCGCGGGGTCGCCCGATTCTTTGCACTGTTCGCTTCCTCTGTGGCGGACGCGGCCACAGTTGCTCCCGTTGGTGGACGCTGCCGCTACATCAAGTTTGGGGCTCCGCTGCTGAAGCGCCCCCTCCCATTTCGTTGATCCCTGGCGGCTCTCTGCCGCCTTTGATCTCTTCCTTCACGTGCACTACGAAGGCTAAGTGAGTTACCTCTCCCTTCCCCGTTTTCTCTTTGCGCTTCTGCGGACCTACATGTAATTTAGGGGGTGCAACTGCACCGCCTAATAAATTTTTAAATTTGAGACTTTATCATAAAATGACCAATTATATAAGTGAAACCCTAGCCCAAGCCGCCGCTCAGCGCTCTGATGCTCTGTCGGACGACTCGGACCTTCACCTGCTCTGCGATTTCCATATCCCGCCAGGCGCCAACGGCAACCGGCGATTCGCAGCGACGCCGACGCGATTCTCGCGGCTCTCTGGCCACTGGGCGGCCCGACGCGGTCTCGCGGCTCCCTCCCACGGCCGGACGCTGCTCTCGCGGCTCTCCCGACGCGAATCTCGCTGCCTCGCGGGTCGCGGCTCTCGCGGCGGAGGCGGCGGCGGCGACGCCGACTGCCCGACGCGGCTCTCGCGGCGACGCTCACGGCCCGACGCTGCTCTGAGTGCTCTCGCTGTCTCGCGGCGAGCCGGCGACACCGACGGCCCAGGCCCGAGTTGCCCGACGCAGTCTTGCTCGGCCCCTTCGCCCCTTCTCTAGTTCGCATCCCGGCTTCCGGCGAGTCGGCGACGAATCCGACGGGTCCTGCTTGGCTGCTCCGCCCCTTTGCCTCGCAAGCTGATCCAACGGTCACTGTTGACTGTCCTCCAACAGAACGCTCCCGGCTTGTGCTCCCAGCTCCCTCGTCGTGCAGCTCCCTAATCCCTATCAAGTGAGTTTCTCTTCCTCCAGCTCTGTTAAAAGATCTCATTTTACTCGAAAAAGTGATTGCATATTAGAAAACAAGCCAAAAAGATCTCATTTTTTATGCTGTTATTATAAATAATTTATTTGACTTCCCTGACTTAAGATCTTAGCTCCGCCACTGGCGGCTAACGTGACCTCTTAGAAGTAGTCTATAATTTCACAAAAATGCCATGTATATTTTCGTTATAAGTATCAGTAAACTTTAAAACCTGAAGTATTCATGTGAAATACATGCAGTAGAAAGAATATGAATTTGCAGCAAACCTTATTATAGTTACTGCAACCATCATTTCATTTTATGCTTGTTAAATTGACAACTTCTTGTGGTCGTTATTGAGAGTGTTTTTATTATCAATCCAATTTTGTTTTTATGATTCAGAGTCAATTTTTTAGATTGATCCCATGTGTCTTTGTCAGGCAATGTTGGACTATCCTCTTTAATGTTGGTTTTCCAAATGACATAGTTCTTAGAGCAGTCAAACTTTTTTATCTCATGCTTTTCTTTCTTTGACTACAAACAAGCAGTCCTAGTACCTGTTTGCTAGGAGTTATTCTCGTGCGTTCGATATGAGCGCAGCATAAACAAGATCAATGAACACAATAACAATGAATTAACTAATAATGGGATATTGACTTTACATGGTTTTTTGTTTGCAAACTTTGTTTGTCAACAGGAGAGGGAAAACCACTCTTTTCAAAGTCGCCAACACAAAAGCGTGAACACATATGACTATGAAACAAACATTCAATTGTATGTCTGAATACATTAATCCCATAACAAGAAAATTAATAAAAAAAAATCGTTCAATTATATTACTCAACATAGCATTGCTGTTAGCTTCTTGAAGTTAAATAGAAAATCCAAAATTGAAATTAACCCTCTCTTAGATAGCCAGCCACTACCCTTCTATCCCAACTGCCAATCTAGTGGAACCCTAACTTCAATTTTTTTAATGACAAGTATTTTATACAATTTGAATATACAATAACCATCGGGACTCGGCAACTACAACTCATATCAAGCAAAGGTGGCAATAATCTCAGTGTATGGAGTTAGATTGGAGACAACATTATCAATACAAAGGGCATCAAAACACATTTTCTCTATTATATAAGCCCTATAGAATGAAGGAAGAGGTAAGGGCATGAACACCATGACAAATCTGAGAAGCCAAACCAAGGAGGAATGGTGGCATCCTCTTCCCAAATGTACTTTCTTCTTCTCCACTTGTAATGTTGGATAGAAAGACATAGGGGCAAGAGAGCTCTATTCTCTTTATTATATGTTTTTTCTTCCATTTAATGATGATTCGTCAATCATGTAATCCTTATGGGGAACCCCTCATACATAAATCACTTTAAAAATCCATTAGGAGTGTCAAATAAACTATTTCAACAATATAAAAATTTAAAAATATTTTAATTGCAAAATACAAAAAAATTTAAAATTCTTATTAAGATAAATAATTTGTCTTACATAAATTTCAAATATAATGAAATGATATTACAACTGACCTCAATGAGTTTTCATATTTTGAGAATCAACTCATTATCAATTTTATTGAATATATCTCTTTCAGTGAGTGTAACGAAGCAACATTTATCTAAAAATCACCCATTTTATTTTTTAGTCGACTTTTCATAATATTCATTGTTGAAAATATACTTTCTTCTGTTACAGTTGCAACTATAAGAGTAAATGTCAATTTTATAAGTATAGACTAATGAATAAATGATATGTCTATTTATTTTCACTAATTTTTCAACAATGCTGCAAATTTTTTTGAAATGAGCAAAAGTTACTGTTGTTGCGCATATCAAATATATAATTGCCTAGTTTGTTATTAAACTTCAAGAGGTTTACTGAAGAAAAATTCAGTGGATAAAATCGAGTAAGTTCAATCAACTTAACTTTATCAAAAGCAAAAAAATTGATTAATGGTGTTTTGGAACTCCATACAAAAAAATAGATAAAAGATTTTTAATTATTGTGGGGATGCAATAAATGAACTATAATGATTAAAATTATTATTATATATTATAAAATTTCACAAAATTAAGAGTGTGCAATTGCACCCCCTTAAGTAAATATGGATCCGCCCCTGCTGTGCATGTAGGAGGTTCATTCAAATCATGTAAATCAATATTTTCACTAATTTTTTTTCCTTATTTTTAACAATTTGGAATTTGACAGTTCAAGATGTTTCACCTACCTTAGGCCGTACATTTTAAAACTTATCAAGACTTTTGACATTTGTTGAACTTCTAGTTTGATGTTGTCAAGGCCTTTTATTCAATAGATCTACTTGTCGTGATTTTGACATTTAACAAACTTCTTTTGTTATGTTGACAAGATAAATGTTGGAATTCACGACAATTGTGATAAATTTTCTTAAAACACAGTTTGCACATTCACATTGATTTTCATGGAGTTTTCACAGGTGATTAAGGATGTTCGGAGCAAGTTTAGAAAACTTATGCAATTACGATATCAATTACGATAACAAATGTATCGTGATCTTGGGATGAATTAGATATCAAGCACTAGAACATTTTTTTTTAATGGTGCACTAGAACAAAAATTACATAAAAACAAAGCGCAATCTTGTCTGTAATGTAATAGGGAAAGCACAAACTATATGGAAGATTGAAATTTGGTTCAGCATGGATTCAAAAAAACAAGACTAGATTTAAATCTAGTACAACAAATAGTAGAGAACAGAGATTAATTTCAATGATTAAACAAGACTAGAAACAGGAAATATAATAAGCATTCACTAGGAATAATCAACTAGAGAATTTGGATGACAAAGAAACTAAAGAAATAGATGGACCAATATAGATAGACGTTATAATCAACCCAACCAAAATCTCAGTAAAATGGTAGTTGCAGCCTCTTTGTAGCTCCCAATTGAATCGAGGCCTCTCGAATCTGTTCAACAAAAGAACACCAAGCTCAGCCCCCTATTGTGCCTATGCCAAATCTGAAGCCACCTACCTAGAATCACTCAAACAAAAAAGAAATCCACTCTTCCATCAGCACTATGAAATCATCAACTATCATCAACCCTCCCTCTTCTACATCCATCACACCTTCTTTATAGGAGAGAGGTTGAGAAGAGAAAGAGCGAAGTCTGCTCAAACATGCCGGAGAAGTGGCTGATTGTGCGTGTGGGGTTTAGAACTGGGCATCTATCGGGCTCGGGTCGGGTCACCCAGTGAATAGGTTAAATCACACCCATACATATATATTCGGGTCAATTTATATGACCAAGCCTGATATGGCCTCAAGCCGGGCCGGGCCGGGCCGGGTCGACCCGAATGGTAAGCTCTTCTCCATAAGAAGTAAAAAAATTGTTAAGCTTTTAGGTGTCGGGCCAGGCCGGGACGGGTCGACTCGAATGGTAAGCTCTTCTCCATAACAAGTAAAAACATTTTGAAGCCTTTAGGTGCCGGGCCAGGCCGGGCCAAGGCCCTGGTGATCATGCCCAAGCCCGATCATGAAAATGATTGGGTCGGGCCGGGCCGGATTAAAGGAATAAGATGAAAGTTTTATTACAACCCAAGCCCTAAAATTTTCGGGTCGGTCGGGCGGGTCCCTGGGCCCGTGCCCAGGTCTAGTACCAGCAAAGAGGTCAGCTTCATGCATTGTGGTGGTCAAACGTGTGTGCTCACGTCTCTTCAATTGTCTCTGCAAGAAAAGGAGAAGAACAACAAACTCGATAGAATCATGGAAGTTCTGATCTAGATTAGGGCTTAAGTTAGATTAAATCGAAATTAATAAAAAAAATTTCAGTTTGCTCCTATTTTGTTTTCATCACAGCTCAATCTTGTTTAAGCCAACTTGATAGATTCCAATCTGATTCAACCCTAATATTTTCCCAACCACACAAATTGAATCCAATGATATCCAACACGATACAGGATATAAAGTGGGCATTGTCACCAATATGATAAAATCCAAATGACTCAAATTACCAAATAACTAAAATAACTATATAATAAATTGATTTTCTTTTGGATGCAAAGATTGTGTCGATGCATCTATATGTGGACCGCAATGCTCCTGCATCATCCTTCTTTCTCCAATACTTTTCATGAATGATGTATTTTCTAGGTAATCCCTCATACATCATGGATTTCTTTCACCTGAGCCCTGTTGACATAGATGCATCTATTTGAATAGCATTAAACGTTTTCTTCTTATTTGTGATCTAATTGTTCATGCTATTCAAAGGATCTGAGAGATTCTCATATGTCATTATCTTCAATATTCACATGGCCTTTGTTTTCATCTACCGTGTTCATCTTAGTCGATTATAGGAGGAGAAATTAAATTATTCTATCAAATTTTCCCTCTTTACAACCAAAATGAACAGCCGTGCAAAGGGCATGCAGAACAAGCACAGGGAACAAAATTAAGGCTTGTGGAGAAGCAGCAAAGCAGTGAATATATATAGCTTGGGCCAAAGCGGTTTTCTCCTCAAACTAAACAGACCCTTCATCTCATTTTCCATGAAAAGCTGATGTAGCGCCAGATCACCAGCACCGATAACTTCATTATAATCTACACCTCCAGTGTAGATTATAACAATTTATTCACTTGTACATAGTTATCTTTATTCTGCATTTATTTCGAGTTGATTGGAGTCGTACATTATGTTTATATCGGTGGGAATGCCCACTTTGATGTCATGTATGGGTTGAATCAAATTGGGTTCAAGAATAGTTCACCTTGAATCAATTTAATTCAAATTAAGGCAAGTTTGGGATTTATTTGTTATGCAGCTGAAATATAAGGACCTGGATGTAATTTCACCATCAAAAAAATCAGATCCAGCCCTAAATAAGGATCGGGACCGATTCTTTGCTGTTTCTTCGCTCGGGTGGCCTGCGTCTCCGGTTCGCCATGACGCCGAGCCAGCTTCGCCGGTTTCGCCGGTCTAGCCGCGTCCGAGTCCTTGGCTTCCAAGATCTCCGTCAATAATGCGTCGCGCCAGGCCAGCAGAGGTTTGGTTTCGCCCAGTTGCGCTCAGTCAGCCACGTCCAACGGATTTCGCGAGCTTCTCGGCGCATCTATGCGTTGGCCAGCAACTGCCGCTTCTTCTTCTCCTTCTATAAAACAGGGACTCGGAAAGGATGATGGGGTGGATGATTTCTACCTGATTTCGAGTGGAGAATTTGCTCCTTTGGCTGTGAATCTACGCAGGTGGCGTCGATTCAGACCGGGAACGCAGAGGGGCTGCAGGTTTCCCTGGTTTTTTATCTTCGAGCGAATCTGCGCAGGTGACGTTGATTCGGACCGGGAACGCAGAGGGGCTGCAGGTTTCCTTGGTTTTCTATTCTGGTTTCGGTTTAGTTCTCTTTGATTTGGGCACTTTCCTGTATTCTGATTTTCATTCTCAGTGAGTTGAACTCTATTGCTTTGGTTTCCTTGCTTGAAGCTTCCATGAAACAGGGTTTGTTTGCTGTTAGATTCTAATTCCTGACATTAATGCAAAATTTATTTGTGATCAAATGTTCCATGGCTGCCACTTTGCGTTAATCCACTGATTCTGCCTCTTGTGGCGTAAACTTGGGCTGAAGTATAAATTAAATTGATTATTATTTGACTTACTATCATTGGTTAATTGTATGCTTCTGTTCATGCAATTTCTCTGTTTTTTCCTTGAGTTGGCTGATGTTAAGTTCAAAGCTTTCACATTGGAATTAATTGACCACCATGCCAGATAATCAAGATGAATGGATTAACGGTTAATCTTTATTAATTTGATAGTTTCTTATTTTTCAATTGCTTAAGTTTCGCTGAAGTTGCTTGAAGTATTTTAGTTTCCTTTAGAAAAATTCATTAAAGTTTATGTGATTCTGCAAACGCTGTTAATTAGTATAATTTGTTTATCTTTTGGTTAATCTCATTGGCATCATATAGTTAAATTAATTTGCATATTTGGGTCCCTAGAATAGTATCCTTCAAAGTAAAATTAGTCCTAGGCACAATCCTAATTTTGGTAGCGTTAGGATCGCCTTAGACCGATCCCCGCGCTGCATCAAAAGCTTTATCAAGTTTAATTACATTTATATTTCTACTTGCTGCTTTTCATAGTTCTGTCCTCTTTGGAATGTTTAGGTCCAAATTTAAGACCCATAATCATGGTCCTATTTAAGAATAGATATATGGTGATTGAAGTTGCCATAAATGTCATCAAGGATTCATCTGGCAATGAGCCTATTATAGTTACGGAATACAACTTGTTAAAGGCAATCAAAGACAGCATTCTGTTTGACTTTGGAGAATGTGGACTTGCTCTGTCTCTTGGATCATTGCAAGGTAGTAGTCTAATTTTTTTTCTTTTGATAAATTTCTTTTGTAAGATCTTATTTTGTTTACTTTATTAAATTTTCTCCCTTTTTCTTAAATGCAGTTAAATATGTCAACCCTTCAACAAAACTATGCATTGTAAGAACTTCTCGTGAGGATCATCAAAAGATTTGGTCTGCAATGACAATGGTGACAAGTATCGCAAAATGCCCAGTAACAATTACGTTGCTACATTTGAGTGGTAAGTGTTCGTGTGTAAGATTATCACAAATTTCAGTGTTTACACAAATACATATATGTTTAGTTATTGCACTGTATAAGATATTAACTGGGGTGTTATGTACTAAAAATAAAAATATTTTTTATTTTTATTAGCATTTTATTGCTTTATGGAGAGACTGTTTTGAATATTTCATTCTTTTCTCATGGACGTTATGCTAAGTAGGTTCACAACTTGTTCAAGTTGAATCCCTGACTGGCAATCTGCACATAAATTTGAAGGATGTTTTGGTAATGACTTTTGCACTCACCGCACTCAGCCCATGGAAATGCAATTTTTTCTGCATTTTCCATTATGCCCATCAGTTTTTTGTTCGATAATGGTCATGCATATTAAGGCTGATCCTGTTCAAATCATATTTGATTCTGAAGTGAGGATCAATAGAAAACTTGATATGCTGCATTCAGTTTATTAAACAAATTTGTCCCTACTATAACTCCTCGGGTAAGTGGCATGGTGCTATCTTCAAACTGTATTGTGTTTTCTGAATGCAACAGATTCTTCAGGCAGTTATGTGACCCAATATGATTTAAGTGCAATTGAGTTTTGAAACTAAGAAACAGTTTGTCTGCTGTACAGATTGGTTTATTTATTTCAATACATAAAGTCTGTTTGATTAACTTGGTCAAGCTATTTGTTACTAGTAGTATGTTTAGTCCCATATGCTTTTTTTGGTGGCGTAATTAGCCCCAGAATCAAGAATTGAACATTTGGGTGTGAATTGATTAGAAAAAATGCGTTTAAGTGAGGTTTTGATTCCGTGAAGGAATTGATTTCCCGGAAGAGTAGTGTGTTGAACCTCTTGATTTTGATGATTACAATTAATTTAGTATTATGGACTACTCCTCTTATTAAGTGTGTTACCAGATATTATGATTGAGGTGAATGTCCAAATTCAGGTTCAAAAAAAAGAAGTGCACTTCATAGTTTATTCTCCTTATTTTTCTTTTCTAGGATAATATTGTAAGCATTTATGTTTTTGTCAAGGATTTAACTCATACTCATTCTTAGTTAGCCTTAGGTCTACCCATTTATTAATAATTTTTGCTGTAAAACTCATCACTTTAGCTACAACAAAAACAGATTGATTTCAACAATCAATCGAATTTCTCTGTGATAAGCCTAAACAAAACTGCCAGCTGACCATTTGGCCCATCCAGGTTCTCAGATTTGTGAATATTTTATTTTTATTGTTTGTCCTTTGTAGCCCAGTTTGAAAGCTTTTTCTATTTGCACATCACTTGAAAAATATTTCTTTACCTTTTTGTTTATTCAAAAATAGAAAAATATGTCTTTCTCATTCTCGCTTGCTCTTTCCTACTGCCCTTGAGCTTTGTGTTGAATATTTTGTCCACCTAAGCCCTCCAAAATATCAAAAGCCTCTTAGGTGGCACTCTCTTTATTTCAGCTTTTGGGTGAAAACTTGGGTGTTTTAGCCTTCCTTTATACGTACAAAAAGTTGTACTTTTTGCTCATTTATCATGGTTTCAAGCATGCTTAAGTATTGATCTTTAAAAATAAGCTCAGCAGAAGCCACTTTGCCTTCAACATTCTATTGGACACATCATTACCCAAAAATATCCAAAATGCCCTTAGGTTGCTGCTTTCGTATTAGTCCACTTATGTGACATGTCAAAATAGTTATCTCACATTGGCTAGTTCAAATCAATGGCAAAAATCTCAAGTTTTAAACATTTTACCCTTTGTAGGAGAAATAAAAATAGCTATCTTCTTGTTGCTTTACTACTTCTTCCTGCTTTCAAATTATTCAAAGTTCTCCTTCAAGCCTCTACTTGCAAACAAACTTCACCAAGGAAAAACAAAAGAAGAAAGGGTGCTATGTTCTTTATTGTTCTGAAGCCAAGACAAGTAATCCTCACTATTCACATTCGTTTTCCTTGGCTTTTCAGTTTTATTGCAGCTCGAAGTTTTCTTGAACTTGAATTTTCATCAGTTTAGCTTTTTGATCGTATAATAGAAGCAAGATTGTATAACTAACAATTTTATCTCTCAAAGCTTGCTTTTACCTGAATTTTTTAAAAAGTTATTTTTCCTCACTTAATCATTATACTCTCTCCTTTTTTCAAGATTACAAAATTTATTCTTGGATTTCTACGAGTTTTATCCTTGGCAAACTTGTGCATATGTAGAGCTCTTCATTGTAATTTGTTTCTCTTTGTTTAAGTTGTGATTAAACTAGCGAGTCTAGCAATACCTTTTATTTTTCTCTGATTTTCTCCTTAATGTGGGTTTGTGAGTTTGCTCGGCTTTGGTTCCTGCAAAAAGCCGTGGTGTGTAGGTTTGCTCGGCTTTGATTCCTGCAAAAAGTCGTAGTGTATAGGTTTCTTCGGTTTTGGTTCCTGCAAAAAATCATAATGTTGTATCAGGTTTATTCGGCATTATATCGGAGAGATTTAGTGAAAATTTTCATTTGAGGAGTGGGGAGTGGACTAGGCGGGAAGCCGAACCATTATGAATTCGTTGTATTCTTTTCTCTTTTGCTCATTACTACTTTTAAATTAAATCGATATAACATATTTAAATTTAAATATTTTGAAGTTAAAGTAAAATTATAATATTTTCATTTAAAACAGATATATGATTAGTAAACTTTTACTTGGTAATTTTTGAACTCTTTCGGATCTATTTCTGCACTACTCTGTAAATTTTGGTCAATTTTTAAAATCGACCAATTTGTTCTGGTAGTATTTTCTGCACAGCTATTCTCTGTCCAGATGATCTCAGAATTCAGTATATTTGCTCAAGCTGAAACACTTAAGCATAATACTTCTCCTTATTGTTAATTCTGAATTAAAATTAATTAATTATTTTTAATTCTCGATTCACCCTCCCTTGGGAAGTCTCTGAGCCAACATAGTATAAGGACCTTTCACATTTGAATTTTAGAAACCCAATTATACCTTTTTGGGAGGGGTGAAAATCTTTAATCCGAAAGGCCATTTTGTGAATCCGATTCCATCCATTCTCTTTAATGAGTTGCCATCAATCTTCGTTGATTGCCTCCAATCCTTTTGCCATTGCACATGAAATTCTGGGTACCATGGACTTCAGCCTTCATGTAGTCGCCATCTTTCAAGATTGTTTACAAGATCTTGAATGTGAATTCATTCACATTGTGGCCTGCATTTAGTGAGCTTTTCTGATCCGAAATATAAACCTTGAGGCATCCGATTGACATCTCGGATGACAAAATTAACCTTGATAGAAGACCCAACGCATCAATCACGGAGGTATCGAGAGGGCAGGAATAAATGGGTGTATGAAAGCCCAAACCTTCTGGTTAGAGCTTGGCAAGTCTCGACGACAACTATGGTAGAAGAAAACTTGAAACCTAGCCATATTGGGCCAAGCAAACCATGCCTTGACTCTTATAGTATACTCGAGTTGAAAGAACTCAACTCGGCCAAAAAGACAATTTGAGTTAGGAAATTCTGAGATATGATATCTCAGAACACTCAAGAGAAGGCTCCCTGCTTTGACACCGAGATATCACTTTGGTTAAGAAAAGAAGTCCTCAAATAAAGGAGAAGTTATTGGGTCCAGACGGCATGCCAGCACAAATTTTCAGAGCTCAATCACGCGCGGACGCTTGTGCAACCATGCCCCACTCGTGAGGGAAAAGGGAAACTGTGTCATTTCCTCACTGTTCTACATAGCAAAATAGTAATAGATCATTTTTGTTTCATAGAATTACTTTTAAGAGATTTTTGTGTTATGCAAGGTTATTTTATAGCTGCATAAAGCCATAAAATACAATTTTGTAGCTACAATATATTCTTACATAGTTGTGTTATATGTTTAACCATTTGTAATGCTACTATTAACAATTAAAGATTCTATGAAGATAAATACCTTAAAAATTCCTCTACGTGGCTCTATGTAACAAAAATGGCCTGCTACGTAGAGGACCGTTGAGGAAAAGGTGTCGTTCCCCTTTCCGTCGTGCGTGGGGCTCATGTGTGCATGCATCCAGACGCGATTGGACTTTTATTATCTATACCGGTATGCAGTTCGGACCCAATAATTTCTCTAGATAATGAGATCTTAGATATGACATCTCAAAACACTTTGTAGAAGAACCCAATCTTGGCTCTGATGTATCACTTATGTCAAAAGAAGTCCTGAGGTAACCGCTCGAGAGACCTTGCGAGAGTTATGTCGAAGTCTCAAGATCTTGATGATATCTTAGACTAACATATCAAAGAATGCCTGTCAACTATTACCTGGTCTTGCCCAACCAGGAAACAACCCCAGATGCTTCAACCCTTGGCGTAAAAGGCTTAGAAATGATCGCGGCTGTCCAGTATACATAGTGCAGGGTGTAAATGTTGAGATGGGACAAACTGTTAATCAAACCCAATTAGGACTCCAACCAAATAAATGCCTATAATTAAATAGGAGAGAACCAGTGTAAATCAAAAGTCTGAGACTCAAGAAGTTTTGTCTTATTCGTTGTTGAACTTCCTCCTTACATCCTTTTACTTTTCTGGCGAATATTCATTGAATCTGAGAGTGTGAACCCACAATCAAATCCATAGATGGAAGACTTCGTTGAGCCACCATGCCGACAGAAGGGAGAACCCCCAAAAACTTTCGCTCCTCATAAATTGGGATGCAACCGGATCATTTCCACATACATTTGGATGCCTGGAAGCCCACAGCTCTGGAACATCTGCAATTGGCCCAACATCTCGTTCAGCTGCCCAACAAGATTTCATGAATATATCAGCCCTTGAATGTGCATTCTTGGCCAACAACCAAGAAGAAGGAACTTCAACAGCATTTCATCCTCTCCCTCACGTGGTCCTAAATTCTGATACAATAGTTGATTTAATTAAGGGGGCGTTTGATTCAGTGTTATCTCCATGTTATGTTATGTTTAGAAAGTAATTGTTTGGTTTAATGACATCTTTAAATAACATTATAATTAATTACAAAAATGACATTACATGCTGACATCTAGATGTCACCTAAAATCGGGCGACATCTCAAGATAACACCATTAATTTGTTATTATAATGTCAATAACTTCCAACTAAACAAAAATAATTTGGATGGCATTGATATTTTCTAATATCATAACATTGAACCAAACAAATGTTCATTGATGAATAACAATGACATTTAGATAACATAACATCTAAATAATATTGACATTGAGATAACACTGAACCAAACGCTTCTTAAATCATTTGATCTGCCTAAATTCCAAGTTACTAACGACCCAATCAGTTTGAATTTTAAATAGCTTTGTTTGGGGTTTTGGAATTTTCTGAATTTATCTGACAATTGGATCTTTGAAAATATATTGCTTGTCTTTAAGATAACTTTTCATTCAGTTGGTTGATCTAATTTCGGCCCATGATTTTTTTTGTCTAATTCAACTTATGGTCAGCCCACATCCTCAATTCTAAGCATGATGATTTTATTTCCTTTCTAATTCGATTGTGTTATTATTCCATCCTCAATTCATTTGGCATTCTGACTGACTGGGGTTTATGTCGAATTAATTTGTAGGAACAATTAAAGCTTGTAAGAATGCTGCTTTGAAGTGTGAAGAAGCAAAGTTTGAGCAATACAAGCTGGAAGCTGGACCTCGTCTCACCCCAGAGAAATCCCTCGAAATTAGAAGCTTCATTGAGAAAATAAATGCTTTGGAGAACTAGGAGAGATGGCATATCATTCTCTTTGTTTTGGATTTTTCTTGTGATCTTCATGTCTCTCTGTTTCCTTCTTTGACCATATAGTTTTTATTTTCTAATGTAAAATTAAATTTAGATTGAGATATTTTTTTATTAAAAGTTGTGAATGATGTGAAATAAATTTTAAAACAAACGAGGTGATGATGTTTTCAGTTAAAGTCTTGTTTTAATTGTAATTATTGTTAGCTTTAGCTGCTATAGCTCGAGTGTGATTAGTTTATTTTTGTGGACATATATTGTGTTCAACCATGTTAACTGCTAATTATTTAAATTAATGTCACTTTCAACTTTAGGTTTAATAGCTTCAAGCAGTTAAATAAAGTTTTTTTTTTTTTTGGATTTACATACAGAACACTGAATTCATCATAAATTATGTATTTCTCATCTTTTAGTAAATATTACACATATCACACTCTGTTTATGGGTTTTACATTTCTATTGCAACAATAGAAATGTAAAAAGAGTGTGATATGTGAAATATTTATTAAAAAATAATGAAATGCGCAATTTGTGATGAATTCAATGTTCTGTATGTAAATCTCTCCTTTTTTCCCTGTTTTTCTAACTTTTTTATTGCTTTCTCAAACAACAATGTTAATATTTGTTTGGAACCACTCCGAGAAAAGAACATATAAATAATTCTATCAAAAGAAAATGTGAGAGCGAGAAAATAATAAGTTTAGTTCAACATCATCATCATCAATATCAAAATTATGATTTTTTTATCGACTTAAACTTGCTTGAACTCAGGTCAAGCCCACCCGAGTTTTAATTTTGTAGGAAAATTTTTTTTAAGTTCATGTGTTTTTAGAAATAAAATAATTTTTTAAGAAGAACATTTTAAATTTAATCTGTATTTATATTTACATGTTACGGTAGACAAAATAAGGCATTTAAATTTCAAAGCTAAAACGCAGGAGCTTCAACGGCTCTCTTCAATGTATACCGACGCGCAAAATACAGATAAGCACCGAAATTCAAAAACGAAACTCCCGCCAAAAACCAGAAGAAATAATCGAGATGTCCCTCGTTCAGATCATCCGCTATCCACCTTCGTCTTCCCCACTTCTTCGTCACCGCCTCCACCACCATGACCACCGCAGAGTTCAGATAGTTCCCCAGCGAGATCGTCAGCAGCGAGATCGCGGTAGAAACGCTTCTCAGCGAATCCGGCCCCTCGTCGTAGAAGAACTCGAGCTGCCCGACGTAGCAGAAGACCTCGGAGCAGCCCACCACGAAGAACTGCGGCAGCTGCCACAGTATGCTGATTCTGTTCCCCTTTGCAGCTGATTCCAGCCTCTTCGTCTCCAGAGCTCCGGCCATGGACATGGTCAGGATCATCAAGAACTGCCCAACTCCCATTCTTTGAAGCTGAGTTAAAGATCGTTCATGGCTGATGCAGCTTCTTGCGACCACCACGATCATGATGCTGAGGATCTCGAAGGCAAGGAGAGATGCGGGCGGGATGGTGACGCGGCCGTTGATCGTGGTGTCCAATGCTCTTCCTTGTTCGATGAATGTGGTGTACAATTGGGCGTAGGCGACAGAGTAGAGAATGTTCGTCAGCCATATGGGGAACAACCTGAGTAGTACCTTCAGCTCTTCTACTTGCGTCACTAATTTGCATAATGTCCATGAGCTCAGAGAATTTCGATCTTTTGTTTCTGAGGTTGATGTAGTTGCAGCTTTTTCTAAGCATCTGCGATACAGGGATCTACACATTAAGAAGATTGCAGTGACAAAGTATCTTCTAAAGAGGTATGCAAAGCTTGGACATTTGTGAAATGTTCGTGAGAAATTTGAAGATATCCGCATTAGAGAGATGGAAAGCATTTCCGGTATTTCTCTTGTCTATCTGTAGTTGCAATTCAAAAGTCTAAAGATATCAGATACTTTTTCATTTGATCAGTTCAAGGGCTTATTATATTGCTAGTCCGAGGGAATTATCCATGGGGAAAAGATGGAACTGTTTATGGAGCATGTTCTAAAACTAAAGTTAGAGAGAGAAATTCGAGATAATCAAGGAAAAAATCAATAATGTTGATAAATATAAGCGCTAATAGCAATGCTACATAAGCAATTACCTTGGGGAGCTTGGGCTCAATATATAATGTAGCATCCTATAATCCAAATATAGAGGTATTGTTCATTTTGATTTTAGGGAACTGCGTGACTTGAATACTTCTCAGAAAGTCATTCATCCAATTCTACTCCAACTCAAGCACGCTTAACTATAAAAATTTTTATTATTAGACTTATGATTTTGCCCCAAAAGACGCATCTACTATTTTAGATCATATTATCTGCTTATACAACTCAGGAATTTTTCTCCCTTTTTGATGTAGGGTGATTCATTCATGTGTTTATTTTATCATTTATTATTCAAACTAGAAGCCTGTTAGAAATTATATTTTATTTTATTAATTTTCTTTTCTTAGGACATTATCTGGAAATCACTTCCTGTCCTCTTTAACCACGAGAATCATATACAATTAATAGATACCTATTAACTCAAAAGCTTAAGCTTATGGATGATGTTTATCAATTAGATATTAACACAATAAATTATGTTAGAATATCTAATGTGAAATAGTTCTCCATATATATCCTAACAAATTTTTCTCACATTAAAATCTACATTGAATATTTTTGTCTAATAGGTCATTCGAGTGCATGCATCTTAAAAGCCCATTCAACTACTTGGAAATACCGTGAGAGTCACGCGCTTTTATAATTTCTCAATAATAGTTAAGGAGACAAGACCCATTTAGGCATTATCTGCATGAATCACTTGATCCACTCAAAGCCTAGCTGTTCATAGATGCTAATACCCCTTTATTAGGGAATTTATCTTGGGGGAGTCTAATTTGGCCTAATATACAATTGATAGATACATATTAACACAAAAAGCATAAGCCTATACGTGCAGGCCATTAATTATATATAACTAACATAATTTGCATTCAATATTTTCTTTATATGTATCTCAACACTAAGTATGATGATCTTGGATATCTTGATGATGATCATAACTTGAAATAATTAGTTAACTATGTTTAGCTTATGATAGAATGGTCTAATTATATGAAATAGTGTGAAAGAGAATGATACCTTCCCATAAACAAAAATGAACAGGTGAAAAGGTGTGAAAAATGTGATTTCGAGTAAACACCTCATGTAAGTTTCTTGCAACTACCCTAGAGTCTCTCTAGGTATTTCGATCATTGTTTTGTAACAAAAGTTTGCACGTATGTTCCAAAATCGATTAAATTTTACACATAGTAGATTGCAAAGATTTCTACTATCGTTTCTTGTGTTTCTTTGTGCTTCTTTGTGAGTAAATTAAACAAAGTAAAATACTATACTGCATGCTAACATAAAAAAGGACCCAAATGAACATTATAAAGAAAAAAGATCTCTAAGAAAACATAAATCTCAGGTACCTGTAAGGTAACTGTTAGCTGGCTAGCAGTTGTTGGCAGTTATTTCTCTAGATGAACAATATGCATTTTTATTGATCAAATTAAATTTGTTCACAAGTATACCTAAACACATCTGTATGTGCTAAGTTGTGAAATCCTTGAACCTCATTCAGGGAACTGGAATCAGCAGCAATTTCATCTTTCATCTTAATCTGAGAGGCAACAAATTCTTGAAAAATCCTCTTCAATTGGCTCCCTTCAGGCCTCCTTACTCTATAAATTGGAGTCCCAATCAGAAAGGCAACAATAGCCAAAAGCATGCAGGCTGAAGCAATCCCATAACCAGCTGCCCAGCTTACGTATTCCTGTATCCACACAATCAGAATGCTTGATAGAAATGCTCCCAGATTCATGCAGAAGTAGAACCAACTGAAGAAAGACTCTTTCTTCTCCCTTTCGGTCGGGTTTTCATCGTCGAATTGGTCTGCACCAAGAGGGAGTAGTGATGATTTGACTCCACCGCTGCCGAAGGCTATCAAGTAGAGCCCAATGAATAGAATCAATTCTTTAGCTTCTGAGGATGAAGATGATTCTGAATGTTGAACTGTAGCAGAAACTGTAACAGTGAGCATTCCCTGTAACAGAATTACAGAGAATGAGTCTCAAATCATACAATAGGAAAATTATTACATGTATGAAATCATCAGAACTTGAAGATTAGCGCACGAGTAGATAAATGATGGAGGAGAAGACGATAGTTTTGTAGTTTCCCGCGAAGGAATCTGCGAGGACGGCTCCGAGGATGGGGGAGAAGAAGCTCGTGCCGGTCCAATTGGTAACATTGGCAGCGACTGTGGTATTGCTTTCATGAATGATGCTGCTGAGGTATGTAACTAAGTTTGTAGATATTCCACTCAAACTCAAGCTCTCTAAGCACACAAATCCTGAATCAAACAGCACTTCAAATTTTCAGCTCAATTAAGATAGGTAGCTAATGTAGTTGAGCATGAACATAGTATAGATTTATCTTGATGAATAACACTGATAGAAATACATGAACAACTTTGAGCAAAAAACCCAATAATCATTGAAAAAAAGAAAAGAAAAAAGACAAGTGAAGCAATTCAAATGGTAAGAATTTTTAGGTATATATATATAATTGCCCTATGAATATTACCCAGTGTGATTGCAGGTGCTCTCCAGTCATATTCTTTACTAGTTCTAATCCTTAAGCTCTTGGCAGAATTTTCTCTTGCAAGTTCCTGAAAAAAGCAAAATATAAGGCAAGCTTTTGAAAATCAGGGCTTAAAATTAGAACAAATAAAATATGAGGCCTAAAATTTTAAAATTTAATTGAAATTAGATCGAAGTGTGACCGTGAGATTTAATAATTCAATAAAAATTTATAAAATGTAATTTTGTAATCAAATTAATAAATAAAATATAAAGATAATATTTATAAAATAAGTAAATTGAACAAATCAAATTTAAATAATAAAAACAATGAAAAAAAAAGATGATATTCATAATTAAAAAAAACTCAAAAGTTTTATAAAAAGAGGTAAGTAATAAAAAAATAAGTTTTTATATTAAATTATATCAAATAGTATACTAGTTTATTACAAAATTTAATTAAAATAAGAAAAACAAGAAAAGTAAATTAATTAACTCCAAATTTGTTGATGAGGAATTCACGTGAGTCATTTTTGCAAATTTATAATCTCATATTACCACTTATAAATTTCAAAATATAATTATATAGCTTTATTTAAGCATTAAACCTTGATTTAATTATAATTTTATCTCGTTCAAAACGGTTTTTTGATAAACCTAATTTTGAACATAGATTAGATTGGCTTGACGATCAGTTCATGATTCAACTGACTCAATCGATCGATTCAGTTTGGATTTTAAAACCACTATATAAGATACTTGACTCTTAGAAATTTATTTCATGAAAATAAATAATAAAATTCTAACTTGTATTTTTAAATTTTAAAATTACTTAAATAAAATACAATCATAAAAATGTTTTTTTTTTATCAAAAATAAAATATTTATTAGACCAACTGAAAGCTAAACTTAAAAATAAACACTCATTTCAAATTGGCAATATGCAAAACTTTCCAGAGAAAATTGAGTTATAAATAGAAATAAATACTTTAATGAGGAATAAAATAATTCAATATTATCTTGATGTTATGTTATTCAAATAAAAGAATTATTTGTTTTAATAATATTTATAAGTACTTTTTTATAAAATTATAAAATTATTAGTCAAAAATAATATATATATATCATAATATTAAAATAATAATAAATCAAATACTTCTAAAAAATATAATAAAAAAAAGTAGTTTTACTTCATTCAGCAGTGGCACCATGCTGCAATCTTCTTCATTTGGTGAACCCCAGGCCTCCATTGGATCAGGCCTGCAGAGAACGAAGACTGTCCAAAAGTCAAAAAGAGAACTTTCTGCTTCGGTGGTCACTGCTTTACACGTGGCGGGATTCTCCGCTTCCACGTGCCAATACTATTGCGACGTGTCTCATTTTCAAGTGCCTTAGGGGTCACGCTCCCCAAGATTACGATCGCTGAGTTGGTCTTTTGACATATAAATTCTCTAATAATACATATAACTACATATTTTCTAATTTTTCTTCCATCTCCCTCTGTCGAATCATCTCTAGCCTGCGAAACTTCTAGCCGTCAGACGAGCATAGCTCATTGGAGTATATCTATCATATTGTGAATGTCAAATTATTTTTCATAATTTAAAAAAATATTGCACAATTTTTATTCATCTAATTTATTGCCGAAATTCTATATAAATATAAATTCTAGTTCAAATATTGAGGTCCATTATAAGAAAATCCGGACCTCAGGTACCCTGATGTAATTTTGCCAAAATGAGAAGCTCCTTGTTGGCTTCCCAAACTCTGATATTGCCTATGTAATTGTAGAAAAAGATTAAAGCTTAGTTTTGAAAATAATAAATAAAAATTAGAATTGATCATTTTTATTTATATGGTTAAAAAATTTTAGGATAAATTACATAAGTGCCCCTGAGGTTGTGAAGATGTTGCAAATTAATCACAAATTCTTAAAAATATTGATTTTAATCCTTGATGTTGCTAAAGTTTTACGATTTTAATTCCTTTTTCATAATTTTACCTTTTTTATTAGCCTTTTCTAACAGAAAATATGAAATTTAATCTTTTATTGACAAGTTTAAATTATTTATATATTTTAAATAACTATTATATCTCTCTATTCTCATCATTTTTAAAAAATTTAATAAAAATTTATAAAATTTGATTTCTTTCATCTCTTTTTCCACTCTAAATTTTTAAAATTAAAAACATAAATACTAATTTTTTGAAATTATATTATAAAAATTTTTAAATTATTTTTTTTCTTTGTTCAAATAAAAATTAAATTAGTTGCTTTAATTTTGAAGAGTTATTAACTTATTATTGAATAAGGTGAAAATATAAAAGGGGCCGCTCTACTCAAATTCAAATCGATTTTCATATAATTTAATATCAGCCGATTTAAAATTAGGAAAACACAATTTGGACCTAACTCAATTTTTATAAATATATAATTTTTATTATTATATTTTATTTACAATTTATTAAACATATTAAAAAAATATTTAGTTCAATGTTCTAAATGTTTTATAATATATCTAAGTGCTTTAATGTCTAATTATTATTTTTTAAGTTATAATTTAATAATTTTTTATAAAATTATTTACACATATTATCAAACTAAATAATTATTTTTTATATATAATTTAATATATATTAAATAATATTAATTCAAATGCTTCTTATTTAATTTAATATATATTATTGAACAAAATTTAAATTTTTTCCACTTAATTCTCATTTGATTTGAAGTATTTTTTTGTCCAACATAAATTAATAATAAATATCACATATAACTACATATTTTTCAATTGAGACCTATGTGATTTCAAGTCATATATATTTTTTAAGCAAATACTTACCTAATAGTCAGTTTGAATAAAGCAAACAAATAATCTAGTTGACCAACTAGAAGGTTCAATCAACAAAGCAGACTCTCCGATCGGCCAAACAAATGGTCTGTTCGGCTGCTCAATAACATAACGTCGTTTGTAGTATTATATGCGAAGCGTGACTCACTCACTTGTATAGCTCTTCGTGACTGGTAGATGAATGTCTAATCGATTAAACGTCCAAACACAGTAATTTTTCCTCACTTTGAGAGCTATATCAGTTTGAGAACTATCGCAGTTTGTTTTGGGCTGTATATAGGCCTGGTTATCGGACCGGTTCTACCGGTTCCAGGTCCGGTCCGGTTCCAACCGGTTTCAGATCCGGTCTGGAACCGACTACCATACCTTGGATCCAGTCCGAGTCCGGTCCGAATTCATATATTTGGGTCGGATCGGATTAATCGGGTAAATTAATTTAAAAATATTTTTTAAATTTATTTTATAAAAAAATTATATATTTTATAAAAATTAATATATATATATATTTTTAATATATCTGCAGCAGCCGGCAGCATTAATGCTGCCAGTTGCTTCTCATGGGCGTAGCTAGGGGTGGCAATTTGTACCCGTACCCGATAAACCCGCCCCGACCCGCCCCTAATGGGATGGGTATGGGTACTTAAATTTTACCCGGAACACCCGCCCCGCCCCGCCTCGTTATGAAATGGGGCGGGTTCGGGTATGAATCATATAGACCCGCCCCGCCCCGTACCCGGTTTAATAAATTTAAAAATTTTAAAAATTTTAAATTTTAATACCTAAATAAAAATAGTACTTTGGAAAGAGAATGCATGTACTCTTTACTGTAAAGTTTTTCTTACTTGTGATAGTTGACAATTTCAGTTGGCTCTTAAATCAATTGATACATATTGCCTGCAAGGGTCTTACAACTACCTCATATTTGATTTTCTCTTTAATTATCACATGCTTGCTTTATATAGAAATTTATGCTAAGAAAATTGGCAATTTGAAGAATTTATATGAAAGTTATTTATTATTCCTGATCTTGTTACATATATTTACATACAAGAAATGGTTTCTATAGAAAATGTCACTAACACCATGTGGTTACGATTTTTGTTATTTCAAATAGAATAAAATAATTCGATTTTCATTAACTGAGTGAGGAAACAGGGCGGGGCGGGTACGGGTTTATGAAAATTAGAAGCGGGGCGGGGCGGGGCGAAAATAGGTATGGGGCGGGTATGGGTAATGAATTATATATAGCGGGGGCGGGTATGGGTATTTATAAACCCGACCCAAACCCGCCTCGTTGCCATTCCTAGGCGTAGCGCCCGCGGCCCCCGTGAGTCGCGCAGGCGCCAGGCGCTGCGCCCAACATTTAGAAAAAAAAAAATTTATCCGGTTCGGTTTCAAACAGGCAATCCGGTTCGATTCCGAACTAGATAACCGGTTCTACGTAAGCAGAACTGGTCCGGACCGGTTCTGCGGCCCGGAACCGGTTAGAACCGGTCCGGTTCAATCGGTTCAGGACCGAACCGGTTCTTACTGGACCGGTTCCGGTCCGATTTCGGGTCAAACCGGTCCAATAAACAGCGTATATATGGTGTTACTCAAAAAACACTGACGGAGTTTGGGGGATTGGATGTCCGGCATCGAAGAGGAAGATGAGAGATAGAAAGGGAAGGGAGGAGAGAGTAGAGGGCAGCGGCTGACCAGAGCACTGGAGGCGAGAAGGAAGAAGGAAGAGGAGGGCTTTACCTAAGAGCTAGACGTGCAGTCTCAGAAAAGGAGGAGAGCGGCTTGCGGCAGGCCGAGAACGGAGCATCTCCGGTCGTCGGCAGGCGGCGGCTGGAGCTGGAAGGAAGACGAGGGAAATGAGCAGAAATTTGGACTGCGTTTTCGCTAATTAAACCCCCTTTTAAGTTTCTGCGTGGGATCCGCTCATCATAGTTTCATTACTGTTACAGTTAAAGGTCAACTGTGGTTGGTGGGAGATTATCATCAATCATAATTATAACAAAAATAGTCTTTAATTTTAAAAAATTTAAAATAAAATAATATTTTATTTTTAATAATTAATAGACAAATTTTAGGAACTGTTTGATACCTAACTAATTTTGTTCATACTCAATAATTAAAATAATAATAATTATAATAATAATTTATCACATCTACATAAACTTTAATATTAAAAATTTTATTTTATTTCACATCCACAATCATTTTTAACAAAGCTATCAACCTTAATTCACATATTTGATAAATTAAAATTAATGTAAAATATAAAATATAATGAATTAAAATTATGCTATAATGAATTTAAATTATGCAGAATGTGATAAAATTTTATTATTATTATTTTTAATTCAGTACTGTTTTGATTTTGGGCATAACTAAAATAATTTAGAGACTAAATAGGCCCTAATATAAAAAAAATTATTTTATATTAATTTTTAGCATCTGGGTCCCTTTAGATTACTCGTATGGGTAAATAGGTCTCTTAAATATTTAAATGTAGCAAACTGGTCCTCCAGTTTGATAAAATATGCACGTAGGTCCTTGGGCCGTAGACTTTTGAAATCACCTCTCTCTCTTCTCCCGATCGTCGCGCACGGGCGACGTCGCCGGACCTCGACGGCTGCGCGACATGTTGGGCGACGCCGCCGGACTCCGGCATGTTCTGCACGGCATGTAAGCACACGATCGGGAGGAGAAAGAGGTAATTTCTAACGTCTATTACGGCCCAAAAATCTACGTGCATATTTCATCAAACTGGAGGACCAGTTTGTTATATTTAAATATTTGAGGGACCTATTTGCCCATGCGAGTAAACTAAAGGAACCCAAATACTATTTACCCTAATTTTTATATAATTTGTATGACATCAATTAACTTTACTTTATATCTACATAATCTTTAATATAATAAATTAATTTTATTTTTTTATATACAAATTTCAAAAAAAATTATATTTTTTTATCAAATCTGATTTATTATTAATTTAAAAAAAATTGTAGACAATTTTGGCGTGGGTTTTGCTCAAGTTTCATTTCGGTTTTACTAAAATTTAATGAGCTTTTGGTAAAATTTTTCACCAGAAAAAACATTTTTGCACAGTTAAATATTTAATAATATGTTTAATAAAATAGTTTTTTTAAAGCTCTATATTTTGATAAAATTTTGAGTTTAAAAAAAACTAAGAAATAGCTATAATTAAATACTTAAAAAGATTGCGACGACCAATTATACAAAATTTCTAGCGATAGAAATGTAAAAATTTAAAAAAGTGTTAAACGTAAAATTAAAAATTCATTAATTTTTATTATAAGGGAATTTTTATATAATATTGGGTAAATTGTGAAAATCTTTTAGTGAGATTTTAAAAAGTACAATTTAAATAATAGTTATGAGTTAATTATAGAGATTTTTCAGTAATTAATTCTAAATATTATAGAAATATATATATATATATATATATTTTAACATTAAAAAAATAATATGGATTAAAAAATTGATCCAATTATGATTAGATCAAATCAATTTCAAGCCAAGGTAAGTCAAGATAAGTTTGTTTTTCGTGTACTTTCTAGAGCTAATGCATTTGATATTTAAGTATAAAATTATTTATTTTACAACTTAAAATTAATTTTATTTAATTTTAAACAGGCATATTGTATCATATAGTTAATTTATTTCATATTTTATATATATATTAAAATAATAACTAATTTATATCATATTTCTCACATATCTCGCTCACATATCTCGATATAATAATAAATTTTATTTCATGTTATTCATAATTTTTAATAAAAAATATTTTTATTTAAGTTTAATTTTAACTTAATTAAAAATTAAATTTTGCAAACTGGTCAGTTTTTTGAAATCAACCGCCCAGCTATAAGCTCCTATGTGTTTCATGGGCCTAAACTTCCATCTTTATTTTTGAAATATAATGGGCCGTAATTTGGGCCAACACAGTTTTGGGCCTTTTGCACACAAGTAGCGGAGATGATTTTTTTTTATTTATTTTTTATTTTTTTGCATCAAAGATCGGTGATGCTTGGTAAAGTTCTTCCTCCGGCCTTCTGGATTGTTCTGCTGCTAGACGTACCAAGCTCGACCAACGGCCGGGATCACTCCAGAAGAACATTCACGAAGAGATGGTTGAGATGTGTTGCTCACACTAAACCCTTTCTCGCTGTTCCTATAAAACCTCATCCATCTCCGCCTGCCGCCTCCCGGCGAGCTCCTGAAAGACGTCGGAAGCCCAACCTTATCTTCACAAATCTCCCAGAACCCAAGACCTCCGCTGCGCCTCTCAGGCAGGTACCTACTCTCTATCCGTTGATCTATTATTCGAGCTTGGTGTTTTGTCTGTTGGATAAGGTTGGTTCCGTGTAATTTTGTGCGTTGGCTGTCGGAAAACTTTGCAAAATGGAGACTTTCACGGTTCATTGGCAGACATTGATCTGTATGTTAAATTCAGAATGACAGGTGGAGTTTTTTTTTTCTCGTCTTTCGTTTCGTAGAGGTTGTTTTAGGGAGTTTTGAGTTAGTAGTTATTTTTGGGATGAAGCCAAAATGAAACCTTATTATAATGTTATGATAGAAGATAGAATTATTTTAATAATGAGATTTTGTGTTGAATGTGTAGGATATGAAACAAAATTGATTTTTTTTATGTTGAAATGTATTGAGAAAGTGAAATAAAGTTTTTTTTAATATTAAAGTTCATGTATGATCTGAAGTATATACAAATTAGGGGGGTAATTGTGTGATGGATTTGAGGTGTTTGAGTCCCTGCCAAGAAAAGGCTAAATGCAAAATCTTTGTGGGAAAATTTTCTCTTTGATCTGTTTAAGGGTTAAATTTTTTAGCTGTTGGACGTTAGGATTTGTTTCAGAGGAGTTTCTTCTTATGTTGTCTGCTTGGTTGGTTTGAAAAATTAGCTTTGCCAAGCATTATTCTGCTGAAAGATAGCACTTCTATCTTCCCGAAGATAATATGTCGCTGTTGTACTATGAAGTAAATCTTGAAGCTTAAATGGCAACATTTATAAGACTGGTTACCGTGTGATTTATTTATTTATTTATTCTTCTTATTGTTGTTTGATTCAATGGCCGGAGATTTATTCCTGTTTATCCTTATTTTACAAAATTTTAAGGACATTCCCATAATAAGTAAGAAGATTATGAAGAGCCTCTTTTCTTCCTGATTACTTGAAAATTTAGTCTGCAATTTTAAGCACTCTTGCTTCTTCCATTGCAGAGAGTTTTTTAATCTACTGTATGTGTACATTGTATTCTTTGTATTCTATATAGCCTGACGTAGCAGCTTAATTTAGTAATCTTTCATGTTGTTGTATTTTGTCCTTCTTTTTCACATATATAAGATTTTTTGTCCTTGAATGAGAATCCACTATCCAGACTGTATGATGTGTTTGTTGTAACTTGAATATTGTGAGATATACCGCTTTCCCACCTTATCCTCTTTGAATGTCCCCTATGTGGCTGAGTAGATTTTTGAGATTGTAATTAGTAAAATGCACAATCCTTACTGAAATTAGACTTGCTTTCTGCTTTACAGGAAATGGCAGCAACGTTCATCACAATGTCCGCAGTTAGTTCTTTGGCTGCAAGTGGACTGACTTCTGATGCTGACAAGCTATCCTGCTTCTCTTCTCTAGCTTCTATTTCTTCAAGTTCTTTTACTGGCAGGAGAAAGAAGCTGAGTTTGCTGAGAAAATGTAATAGTCAAATCAGCGCTATGGCCAAAGAGTTGTACTTCAATAAGGATGGGTCAGCTACTAAGAAGTTGCAGGTAAGGTTGTTTTTGGTTCCTATGTCATTGTTACTATCCTTGTTTGCTAAGCTTGTGTCTGGCAGGAGCCTATGAGAAGGTTTTGTGGTTGGATTGGCTTGTTTTGGGGACAGAGAGATAAAAATATATATTTTTTAATATCATGACATGAAAGAAAATTATTTTAATATTAAAATTTGTCTTAAATGTTGAGTGAAGTTGATTTTTTTATTAAAATATATGTAATATGTAGCATAAAATTAATTTTTAATGTTCAACTTTGTGTAGTATATGAAATAAAGATTTTGATAATTGCAGCTACACTAGAATTTAAATTTAAAAAAAAAAACTATGCTAGAACTTTTGTTTACCATTCTAATCCAGCTTTAGGTATGTTAATTTTCAGAATAAAGTTGGACAGAAGCATAATTAAAATTAGAGTGTTGGATTGGTTTTCATAAAATTTCAAATGTTGAAGGAAATGTTGAGAAATTGCTAGCTAATACTGTAGGTTACCTTACTATGATGAGATATGACTAGTGTGCAAGGTACATGATACCATGGTTCACCATCTGCTTGAACTGGAAGAGAGGTAAAGAGCTGAATCTCGATGATTTGACCTTGTGCCAGCCTCTTAGCTCGAGAAAACCCAAATTTAAACCAAATTGTAACATCGCAGAAAATGGCGATATGAATTTCAAACTTATACCAAGTATTTGAAATAGGGGGAAGAAGTACCATTCTCTTAAATTATTTATGATAATTTTGATCCAAAGTCAATGTTGGAGAAACAAAGAAATTAGAAAACAAATATCATGAAGAAAGAGCATATTAAAATACATGGTATGTGATGTAGATCTACTTAATTGCTCTGAATTAGTCAAATCAGATAAAATGCAAATAATCAATAAACTCTAGGTCTTATGACAGATTGGTGAGCACCTAAACGTAATGGTTGAAAAACAAAAAGACCTTCACAGAAAGATCTCATTTTCTTTAGGAATTTGTAATTATTTATTTGCTGGCTCTTTTTAAGCTGAAATTATTTAATGTGGTTTTACTGAGCAATTTGTTTGAACCCTGTTATTACAGACTGGTGTAAACAAGCTTGCAGATCTTGTTGGTGTGACTCTTGGCCCAAAGGGCAGGAATGTTGTTTTAGAGAGCAAATACGGTTCTCCAAAAATCGTCAATGATGGTGTTACTGTGGCTAAGGAGGTTTGTAACCGTTGTAGTTTAAAATTTGTATTATATTAAGGGGGTGTTTGGTTCATTATTATCTTAGTGTTATGTTATGTAATCTAAATGTCATAACATCTAGATGTTATCTTTTGACTAGTAATTTTATAATTTAATAGAAGATTATTTGTAGATGCCATTAAACTAAACAATTGACTTCTCTAAATAACATAATATAACATCAAGATAATATTGAACTAAATGCCCCCTAAGTTTTTTTTTTTCTTATTTTTGGCACAAAAAAATTAGTTTACACTATGTCCGGCATATTGAACATCTGATGGTCCTTTTTCTTAAAACTTTTTTTCCTTGAAACTTAATGGCTCTTTTAATGAATAAATGTTGAATCATCATATATCCTCTTAGAATATGGATCAGTGAACGGTTCTGATTATTTTGTTGTAGGTTGAATTAGAAGACCCAGTTGAGAACATTGGTGCTAAGCTCGTTAGGCAAGCTGCTTCAAAGACTAATGACCTGGCTGGTGATGGCACTACAACCTCTGTAGTTCTTGCTCAAGGGTTAATTGCTGAAGGTGTTAAGGTTAGGATAACGGTTACTGTAAACATGTAGATTGTTTTTGTTTTGCACCTAGATTTGACAATTATTTTTGAAACTTGATGTTTGATGTGCTTTAGTAGAGAATCGAACTAAACTATTTTGAAGAAGTATCTATTTCAACTTCAAGTTGACTTGAAACTGGAAAGTTGACTTAATGTATGTACATACACTTACATTTCTATAATATATTTCTATAATATAGTTACAATCATGAATATTCATGTAGGTTATGAAAGTTATTTTAGTATACCTACAAATTTAGATGGAAGTACTTAATTAGTAATGTTAACCATAAGTTAAATACAATGTATAGTGCTTTTTTTTATTATTATGGTAGATTTCTCAAAGCAGATTCCTATTACAAATGGAATCAAATTGACTTATTTTTCTTTCTCAGGTGGTTGCTGCGGGTGCTAATCCTGTTCAAATCACTAGAGGTATAGAGAAAACTTCCAAAGCACTGGTTTCTGAGCTCAAGAAAATCTCCAAAGAGGTACTTGTTTTGTAAAAAGATTATTGGTAGAATGCAGAGTGTTTTTAATGTTAACTGTTGCAGATTGTGACATCCCGGTTACTAATAACTCGGATATTTAAAAGTGAGGCCGAGTATTGGTAGCCGGGATGCAATGATAGTTATAATTTTAACTTTGATAACTACTGTTGGTTTTTGTGGAACAATCTAATGCTTTTTAGCAATTTATCTATAGGTTGAAGACAGTGAACTTGCTGATGTTGCTGCAGTGAGTGCTGGAAACAATTACGAAATTGGAAACATGATAGCTGAGGCCATGAGCAAGGTTGGAAGGAAAGGTGTGGTGACACTTGAAGAAGGTAAAAGTGCAGAGAACAACCTCTATGTCGTTGAGGGAATGCAATTTGATCGTGGTTATATATCTCCTTATTTCGTAACCGATAGTGAGAAAATGTCAGTTGAATACGAAAACTGCAAGGTCTGTTCTTAGGTTTATGTTTTTCAAGCACACTGCATATTATGCATGTTTGTGTATCACAATTTTACATGTGAATTTGCTCTTACAGTTGCTTCTAGTTGACAAGAAAATTACAAATGCAAGAGACCTGATCAATGTTTTAGAGGATGCAATTAGAGGGGGATACCCTATCACTATAATTGCTGAAGACATTGAGCAGGAGGCTCTAGCAACACTTGTCGTAAATAAGTTACGAGGCGCTTTGAAGATTGCTGCGCTTAAAGCTCCTGGATTTGGAGATCGCAAAAGCCAATACCTTGATGACATTGCAATCCTAACCGGAGGTTGTTAAATGTTTTTATTATAGTTATAAACATGATCATATCACTCTATATTATTCGTAGCTTAATACGGATTCACGGTTTTGTTTGCAGCAACTGTAATTCGAGATGAGGTTGGCCTCACTTTAGATAAAGCCGACAAAGAGGTGTTGGGCACTGCTGCTAAAGTTGTGCTAACCAAAGATTCGACCACAATAGTTGGTGATGGAACTACTCAAGAGGTGGTCAGTAAACGAGTTGCACAGATTAGAAACTTGATTGAGGTGTGATTACTTGCTCTTTAGTTCTTATTTACTTCATAGTTGCTATGAATTTCTGAGTGCTAACCACTGGCGTTTTGATCTTTTAGGCTGCAGAACAAGAGTATGAGAGAGAAAAGCTCAATGAGAGAATTGCAAAGCTATCTGGTGGTGTTGCTGTCATTCAGGTAAATCGGGTGAAGCATGGAGGTTTTATATTCAGCTTCATAGCTTTGACCAATAGTTTATCCTTGTGAAATAGGTTAACCTTACAAGATTACTATTTTCAATAGAGTATGCTATATACAAGAGAAATACTGGAAGTTAACTACCATGGTGTATGGATGGACAGTGAATTGACTAGTACGATTACTAGTTTCAATTGAATATGGTTACACATATGACGTTATCTTGAGTTTTCCAACTTGACCCCATGATTTTTGGATTATGCAAAGCTTAAACTGGTTGACCCAATATCCGTGTCAAGGTTGGATCTGAGTTGTTGGATTGATCAATCTTCACACCCCTGGTGAAGCATGCTGATGCTAATATTTATTTTTGTTTGTGTTTTTACTACGTAGATGAATTTGTCAGTACCTAAAATCTTGTGCTTGCCATAATTTATTGAATATATTTGCTGATAGGTTGGGGCCCAAACAGAGACAGAGCTTAAAGAGAAGAAGCTTAGGGTGGAAGACGCCCTGAATGCTACGAAAGTATGCTGTTAGATTATAAAAAAATTGGTTTTCAACATCTTTAAAAGCTAATTATTCTGTGGAAGAACCTGCCCCTAAAGCTTGTCTCTTGGTGCAGGCTGCGGTCGAGGAAGGTATAGTTGTCGGCGGTGGCTGCACTCTTCTGAGGCTAGCATCGAAGGTCGATGCCATCAGAGAATCTCTTGAAAATGATGAACAGAAGGTCAGAACATATCATATTATTACTCTGATATCCTCGTTATCTTCCGAACTGGATTACTTACTGGTGAGTTTGTTCTTTGGTGCAGGTTGGCGCTGATATTGTGAAGAGAGCTCTGAGCTACCCTCTTAAATTGATTGCAAAAAATGCTGGTGTCAATGGAAGTGTTGTGGTTGAGAAGGTGTGGGGCGTTCATGTGTTTATGAAGTCAGCATGCATGATAGTATTTTTATACAAGTTTGAACGATCTTAGGTTTTGTCTATCTGCATAGGTGCTCTCCAATGATAATCCCAAATTTGGTTATAATGCTGCCACCGGAAACTATGAGGATTTGATGGCAGCAGGAATTATGGACCCGACCAAGGTATTTGTTCTTATCTACTGTTTTTCTTGTGATTGTAATACCAGTCTGGAAAATTTTACAGAAGATTTATATTTTTATTAAACATCCCACTATGACACTGATATAGGTTAAGGATGCAACCTAATCATTGCAAGTAGGGATATGAAAACTAAATGAAACTGGAAACTTAATTCAGTCACTCCATTTGAAATCAATTTCATTTACTTTGAGTTTGAATTTTTGAGTTATTTTCATGTTCTGAAACTATTTTTTACTATGCTGACATGCTTGTAATGGGTTTGGTTGAATTAGGATACCTTTTTTCTAAGAAGCACGGACACGGGGATACGTCAATTTTAAAAAAAATAAGACACGATACTTGTAGGATACGTAAAATAAATAAAATTATTTATTTACTAAAATTTTAATAAAAATAAAAGAAACTATAAATTGATCAAATATATGTGATGAAAAAATTATAAAAAAGTTAAATGCATTTAACAGAACTAATTATCAAAAGAAGATTGTGACTCTTATGATGATGTTATTTATGTATTCATCTACGCATAGATTAACAAAAATAAATAATTATAAGTTCAAAGAAATTAGTTATATATTAAATTAATAATGATATGACAAAAAATTTTAAAATACATGGAAGAGAAGGAGGAGGAGGAGAAGGCGAAGAAGGTGAAGGAGAAGAAGGACGAGACTAAAACAATGAATGAAAGAAAAAAACAGAGAACAAGAAGAAAAAAACATAGAAGTAGAATAGGAGAAAAAAACGAACAAAGGTGGGCGTGAGCGCGAGAGAAACAGAGAAGAAGAGAGAGATTCTCTCTTTACGGAGGAAGAAGAAGACAGAAGAAGGAAGAAGAGGAAGGAAGAAGAAGAAGAGGAAGGAAGAAGAAGAAGAGGAAGGAAGAAGATGAGGGAAGAAGAAGATGAGGGAAGAAGAAGACGAGGAAGAAGAAGAGGAAGAAGAAGAAGAGGAAGAGGAAGAAGAAGAAGACGGCGATGGTGACTGCGATGGCGAGAACTGGCGCGACGACGACGACGACGGCGAGGGCAAGATGTGACCGCGACGGAGAGAGAGAGGACGCATGCGAAAAACCTAGGGCAAATCATTTGAACTGATTTTTTGGAAATATTAATTTTATTTTTTTATTAAAATTTAATTAATTAATAATTGAGCCGTGTCCAAGTGTCTTGCAAGTGTTCTACAAGTGTCCAAAAGTGTCCTAATTTTTTTTTAAATTAAAAAATTAGACACGTGTTCCGCCGTGTCCGACACGTGTCCCGTCGTGTCCGTGATGTGTCCCGTGTCCGACACCACCACGGCTACTTCTTAGAAGTATCTGTGCTTCTTAGCTTTTTTTTAATGAAACAAGGAATATTTTTTAAATAAAAAAATGTACTTACTGTTTGTAAATTATATAAGATTTGCCACTGTTCTATTTTTGTAAATTATTATTTGTTCTTGGGGACACTTCAATCTCTCAAATGTTCCTTCTTGCAGTTTAAGTTTTTGATCTCCACAATATAGCTCTCTCCTTTGGGCCAACCTGTCTATTCGTTTCATTATGCTATTAATAAATAGAAGGGTTAGTAGAAATTAGGTTCCTTTAGTTTGGGCTTTATGCAGTTAGATTTCTCAAGTTTCCAAATTAATGAAGTTAGTCCTCAAATTTAAGATAATGTGCAATTAAGTCCATTGGATTAATAAAAGAACCCAATGAAAGATATTTTCTTTAATTAGTGGGCTAGTTTTTTAAATTTTAAAATCACATTTACATTTCAGATGAACATGTCCAAATTGATATAGTAATTAAAAAAATATTTTTATTGGGTACCCTTATTAATATCAAAGCATCTATTTGTACATTTTCTCAAGCTAGAGGATTGATTCTGATTTGATTAATTTGAAAATTAGAGGTATTGTTGGGCCTAATTGCTATTAACCCTTAATATAATACAATATTATACAACATGAAGCCCTTAAACCTAACTATTTGGGTTTGGCAAAATGAATTTCTTTTCTCTATGTGTCATCAGATGATATAATACAAATTAATAAAATTATATTACAATTTACTCATTTTTTAGAAATTTATATTGAATTTCCCTGTTTCAAACTTGAACATTTGAGTAGGAATCAAACAAAAAACATCCTGAACTGAGTTTGGCTTTTTGCCTAGAACTCTATCAAACTTGGATCGTTGGCCGCCCTCTTCGCAAGCTTCTAGTTCTAACAGTAATTGTTTTTCTGCCATCTATTCTTTTAGTAGGCTGATGAGTAGTTGTTGCCTAGATAATGAACCTGAAATAACTTTATGCAACTTCAGAACTGAGAGAACTATTTCCTACTGTTAGAAATCATTTTAGTTCTTTGTAAAGTGTGTAATTCCTTTACTCTTATCAAGTGATGAAAGCCGGGTTTATTTCCCAAGGAGGCACTTAAAAATATTAGTTGAATCTTGCAGGTGGTGAGGTGCTGTTTGGAACATGCTTCATCTGTGGCAAAAACATTCCTGACTTCAGATGTTGTGGTTGTTGACATCAAGGAGCCTGAGCCAGCTGTGGCTGGGAACCCAATGGATAACTCAGGTATATTTCCATGTTTATTTAATGCTTACTTGATAATTATAGACTTGCATTCTTTTGATAATTTTTCTTCTTTTGGATATATTTGATAATCGAAAAAGTTTTTACTTACTGCTGCTTCTAAAGATAGATGGTGCAATGAAGCTAGATGCTAAGTCATCATAATATAAGCTAAAGGCTGTGTACAGAAACAGCTTTGAAAAAGCAAATATAAGTAGCTTAGCTTAAATCTTTGAAGCAATATAAATTAAATTTTAGGTGAACAACAATTGGGTTCTTTCTTCATGTGCAATTGGGCCTGTATTATTTTGAAAATAGCAATTTGATCCTTCAAGTTTGCTCCCATGTGTAATTTGTTTTTGTTATAACCGAGGACTCAGTATCACATGTACACCATTAGGACCTAGTTGTTATTTATGTTAAATTTTAAGTCAATTCTTCAATTTGCTTATCTTTCAAGCATCTCAAAAATCTATAACAGCTAATGGCCTTTATCCTTCACTTGTGACCTTGTGGTTTAATTTATAAGCATGAAATGATCCTGATCACGATGTTTAGTGGGAAATGTTCAAGAACAATCTGACATATTTTGATTACAAGTTCGTTTCATATAATATTTTGAGTTGAATGGTGGAAAAAACCACCCATGCTTCTCACTCTTGACTAGCTTGTGATGAACTTGTGCTTGTTACAGTAAGCACATCTGATTCCTTCCTAAGCTGAATTTCATTTAGTTTATTGACTTCAGAGCTTAATTAGCTTCAAAGAATCAAAGCTTTTTTCTTTCAAATGAACAAAAAAATGCCTAAATATCCTAATTTTCTGTTCATGTCTGTAATGTTAATGAAATTGTGCCTACTTTGCCAGGTTATGGCTACTAGTGGTGGGACTTCTGAAGGGAAGAAGGGGGCTGGAGGAGCTCTACAAATTATGGTGGCTTTCTTTGGATTTTGTTCCTTTTTTATTTGCTTTGCTTCTTCTCTGTTGTTTAAGGATTAATGTAGGAGAAAATCTGGGAGAGCTTGTGCTGTTAACTCTTTGTAGGGAGATCTAAGCTGCAATTATGAGCTTGTTAATAAAAGACTATATATAATTTATTCTTGAAAATGTCATCAAAATTTGTACTGCTGCTGCGAATATCTATTCACTCAACATTAAAAGTCTGTTTGTTTGTAAGATTGAATTTAAGAAGGTTTTAAATTAAATTTGAATAGAAATTTTTTATTAAAAATTGTGAATTATGTGAAATAAAATTAGTTATTATATTAGGATTTGTGAGAGATGTGATATAAGCTGGTTATTATTTAAGTAATATGTGTACGATGTGAAATAAAGTTAATTTTTAATATTAAATTTTATGTGATGTGATATGATTGATTAAAATTAAAACAGATTAATTTTAAACTCTCAGACAAATGAGGCTTATGGTTTGAGTATCATTTAGTGGCCTGATGTTCACGTTAAAGTTTGATGTTGTTTTGATGTTTTAATATTTAAAATTTTTTTATAAAATTATTTATATATTTAATTAAATTAAATAATTATTTTCTCTTACCTTTTAAGTTTGTTATTATTATTATTATTATTATTATTATTGGTTAGTATTTTAGTTAGGAAAAAAAAGGTGAAAATTAGGATATTAGAAAGGTTGCTAACATATCTTTTGTTCTATACCCCAAGCTTGGAAGTTTTAAGAGGAAAATGTTATTTAAAGAATAATTATTTAATTTAATAATATGTAATATTATAATTTTGAGATTATTTAAATATCATATTTAAATTCATATTTTTTAATAAATATAAAGAATTACAATTTTAGCTATCTTTAGTGTATCATAATGTTTAGATATGTTGCTCATTATTTCAGCTATTAGTGGAGGCTAATTATATGATTTATAATTGACTTTGCTAATCTTTAATTTTAGTGAATAATTATAATTTATTTTTAAATGTTTATATATAATGTAATAGTTAAAATATTTCTCACTTTCTAATGGGATAATTATTTGTCAAAATTAGAAATGTCATTTGTTGTCACATATAATATGGTCCACATCCAAATATTATTAATAAAATAGTAATTAATTCTAATTAGGCTAAATTAATACATTAGAAATTTCAAACATAATATTTTGCATATTAACTTGAAGATTAAAAAAAATCTATTAAAGTTAATTAAGTATTCCACTTAACCAGCACTTCTTTATACCAGGATATACTTAAAATTTATTAATTTTTGGTTGTTGCATATATAATTTATAAATTTTTGATGTTTTACACATAATTAGGCAAGTTTGTTGTGTTATTTATATAAAAAATCATTAAATTATACTTACATATATATAAACATTTGAACGGAAAACACAATATTAGAATTTGAATAAAAATTATTTGGGAGATATTTGATTTAATATTGTTAAGCTATTGTCGTTATTCGGAGAAAATAATTATCTAATTTAATAATATTTTTAAATAGTATTGTAAAAAAATTATAATGACAACGTGATAACATCTAGATGCACCTAAAATTGATCAATATCAGGCGATGTCATTTTCCTATGAATAAATAAACTATAACAAAGAGGCAAGAGATGCTTTCGTCACGATAGAGAATTTGAAAATCACAATTATTTTAAAGATAAATTATATTTTGATTCTTGAGCTTTGATAATAATTTAATTCTTGATCCGTAATATAATAATATTTAATCAAATAAGAAAAAAATACTAAATAACATTGACATCTAAATAAATTAATATTTAAATAATACTAGCATATTATAGATATTGTATTGCACTAAATACTTCATTAGAAATTAATTATATATAGATTTACATTAAATGCATATGCATCCAAAGTACTAAAATATAATTTTATCCTTAGTTATTAAAACATTAAAGGAGGCTTTAATTAACCTTAATTATTAAATTAGTTCTTCATGTCAGAAATGACAAAATCGTGCTACATCATGGTAGAAGAATAACGAGCCCACCACATCTCAGCAAATAATAATATATATTTATATATAAGTTAGTAAGGGGCCTACAATATATGTCATCTCTAAATAAAATTACTAAGTTGTTCGTCTTTTAGCCCAAAAATTCATATATATATTGTTGATGCAAAAAATGCACCACCACAGAAAGAAATGAGACATCAATTTTTACGTGAAAACCCGAGTGTCCGGGGGAAAAACCACGATGCCGTCCAGGCTATTTGAATCCAGTAATCGAATCTTCTCTTACAAAGCTTGATCTCTAAATGGAGATCGAATGAGTACAAGAGGGATAGAAAGAGAGGGGCAGCTCAGCCCGAGAAAGAGAGGAAGGAATGGCCCTTAGAGAGAACAATCTCCTTTTATTTATAGCTTGGAGAGGAGGGGACATAGTAGGTTTAATCTGCCACATTTGACACCTACTCCTGCAAAGAACGATTAAGGTGTGGGCTCTCATGCTGTCTTAAATGCTGAGTTGACACAGTAGTACGGAGGGTACGATCTTGTGATATCTCTTTGAGCTGCTGTTCGACAAGGGGTTGCTGTTGAGCTGCTGTTGAGCAGCTGTTCGGCAAGGGGCTGCTGTTGAGCAGCTGTTCGACAAGGAGTATTAGAGAGGTTCTAACATATATTAAATATGTTTTCCAGCTGCGGCTTAAGCTTTAAAATAATTAATTAGTTCTTAAATCATCGTGCAGGTATTAATATGTCTGAAAGATGCAATTTTTCTATAATGAGAGGAGATTTAATGATAAGAGAGAAGCATTTTAATATTGAAGTTTGGTACCTCTACTTTGCATCATCGTTATTTGGTTTCTATTTTTTCATTTAATTTACTTACTGTACTTTATATATCTTTTAAAAGATATATATTTGAGTTTTTTTGTTATCTTGAATATATTTAAGTTCATGAATGAAAATGACTATAGATTAATTCTAATTTTTGGAGTATGAGATAATCATTTTTTCTTTTATTGATCTTTCAAGAATTTAAAATATTTGAGAAAAATTTTAAATATAGATATATGTATCATCTAAATTCTTCTTATTCTCAAGTTTTTAAATATTTCATTATCATAAAATATATTCATGTTTTTATTCGAAATCTACTCTAAATCTAGAGTTAATCAATAATTCCTTTTACTTTTGGCACATAATTACTTAGAAGTACATTAAAATTGGAAATTGAAGCAAACTAAGGGATTACTTGCTACAATAGAGTTATCAGTAATGCCACAACTAAAATTTGATTTTCTTTTTATTGATCACTTGCTTGTCTTTCAATTTGTGAAAGAATAATGACTAAAGATCACTCTCGATTATCCCCATATACCATCAGTAACTCATGAAAGATAGCGATTGAGGAATGGACTTGTTATGCTGCCAATTGAGGATATATAGTCGAGGTATATCGACCATATTAGATTGAGATATATAGTTCTCTATCCAATTAATTTATATCTCAGAAAAATATGTAGTCCATTCTTTCTCGTAGAAGTCTTATAAAATTACTATGAGCCAACCAGAATACCACTTCTAAAGGAGGAGAATAATATATTCAAATATTTGTTGTAATAACATATATATGATTTTTTAAAAATAAATATGTTAATTAACTAATTAATAATTTAAGTATTATTAAAAAAATTAACAAAAGAAGTATATTTCTGATATCGTTATTGTTGACACTATTAAGGAGAAGTTGCCCGGTGGGCTTGCAACTTCTTCAGTGAAGAAGTTGCCCAAGCATTGGGCGCCTTCTTCATTAAAGAAGTCGCCCAAAGCAGGTAAAAAAAGTCGCCCATTCGTCGGACAACTTCTGCACTAAAGAAGTCTCCCAATGCATAGGAGATTCTTCTATTTAAAAATAAATAAATTTTATTTCAGAAACATTACTATTTTTTTTATAATTTAGTATTTTTTTTCATGAAAATATTACCATGAAATCTAAAAATAAAATGAGTTCGCATTTCATCCCATTCTTCAATTATAAGTTTTGTATTCCATGGTTTCTTGGTTGGCTAAAAATCTTGAAATGCGACATCATTATACAGAAAATATAAATATTCATCCTCTGTTTTTATCTATATTCTGTCATATAGATCTTCTATACTAGTCATATCAAATTTGAATTATTTTTCTGCATTTATTAAGCATGTTTCTTTGAGAGCATCCATGCTTATATCTAGACAAACTTTAAATATATAATAAAACTCGATAAAATATGTAAAATATAGATGAAATAGAACAAATACATATAAGATGCAACACAATAAATTTCTTGAATAAGCTTTTATTATTCAATATAGTTTAAAATATTATAATAGATATAAAAGATATACATTATCTCTAGTTTTCTCTTTTATGTGGTATGACGTCACTCCCAATAATGTACTGATCATCCAGGGCTTGATGTTGTTGCCGGTAGAGTGCATGCGCATATGTGCTACTATCATCGTCATCATGATCGATGGAGTTCGTTTGTCCCTGATCTTGGTCGATCAATGAAGCCGAAGGACTAACATCAAATTGTATTTGATAAAGACCATAATAGTAATAAGCACTCTAACTATCTCGACCGTACTGTGATATATGAACTATAAGATCCAAAGGCGAATACTCAACGAGTTCTCCTAAAGTGAACAGCTCTTGCACCTGCGAAGGTACATTTTAGTCAAAGTATAAGTATGCCTAGCCACTGGAAGGAAGTAAAGCTATAAGCAAAATTGATCATATAACAATAAATAGTTGATCTCAAGAGTCCATCCATATACTTGAGTTGCTACCCTTTGTACACCTTATCCACAGCATATATATAAATTAATGTCATTTTTTATTTATTTAATACTATCTTCTTATGTTGCATATGATTACGAATTGCAAATCACTCAATGAATACTGCAACTCCCACTTTGAATAAAATGCATCCCACTCTTGTAAATTTAAATGCAACTCTTAAAACTTTAAATGCCTATCTAGGCAACTAAGATAGGCATCATTATTAATCTATGTATCTCATTCTTGTATATTTGCAGTAAACGGAACGTAAGCATTATTTAATTTAGAGTATTATACCCATGTTGAATTTCTTATAACAAAATTGTGAAGAAGAGTATCAAAATCTCACTCTTTTTGGACATACTCCTTTTTGTTAAGTTCATCCTTACTAGAGTCCGAATTTCTTTTAGATTGAGTTGGACTATCACTATATATTAATTAGTAAGTATCATCTTTCTCATTGTTGACATCATCAATTTGCACATTATACTTGTGAATAGACCATAAATATCATAAATATTATGACCCAAACTGCCAATAATTTAAATAAATTTTATATAATAAAGTATACTTAACAATATATCTAAACAATATATTTACTTTAAAAAAATTACAGTGTATTAGAATATAATAGTTCTTGAGATTGTGAGAAAAGATGTATATTTGATAGTTCTTATGTAATTGAGATAAGAGCACTTTCTTGACTATACTCAAAATAAATTTGTTCCTCATTTATATGTAATGAAGTACCAATAAGTGGTACTACTTTAATATAGAGTATTAGAATCGTTTGTGATACACACTTTAACATAATCTTGTATTCGTCATCATCTTCAATATATCATGCTATATATCTTATATTTTCTGGGTATATATTTACGTAATATTTTTACGTCATGATTGTTCAAATCAAGACGGATCACTCGACGTATTTTATTTTTAAAATCAACTAACGTGTCGCCAAGTTTAAATTTTAGAATCTTAGCGTAACTACTAATATAATTCGAAGATCTATCATCCATAAATATTAAGTTATCACCAAAATAAATGCTAATATAAACAGATAAGTTTGTCATTTGAATACTCTAAAAAATAACAATATAATAAATATTTAAATATAATAAAATATTGTACAACCAAACGAGTTAGAACTAATTAATAAGTAATTAATTAGTAAGTAGGTTTAATAGATATGAAATAACTGCTTTTAAATTTTTTAAATTTTTAATAAATAAATAAATTATTATTTTATTATTTAAATAACTACATAATAAGTGATTAACTAAGTAGTAATAATAAGTAAAATTATTAAACAATTATTAATTAATTAAATGTTAATTATTTAATTAATTTATTAAGTATTAAATAATTAATAATAATAGTTATTTATGTAGTTAATTAAATAAAAGTATTAATAAAAATTTAACTTAATTGTCTAGTAATTGACCAATTAATAAATAATTAATTAAGTTGAATTAATAAAAAATATTTATGACATAGTTAATTATTAATTAATATTTAACTAATAATTAATAATTACTTATTAAGTAACAATAAAAATATATTATTAAATAGTTAATTAATAAAATAATTAATTAATAATTGATTGTTAAATAATTAATAATAAAGATATGTTTATTAAATAGCTATTTAATTATTAATTTTAAAGTGCGGAGAAAATAGGGGAGGCTAAATTTATAGATTTAGCGAGAGTGAAATCGCCCGCTCGTCGAGGGGCTTCTCTTTAACGACACCGACAATCGTTAGAAACATGCTTTTTTGTTAATTTTTTGCTTAATGATACTTAAATTATTAATTTATTTAAAAAAAATCACGAGAACACTATAATTAAGATAATTAATGCATAGTTTATAGAGTTAACAAACAGTATTCATGTGAGAAAAACAAGCAAAATTCAAAATTTTAGGATCATATAACTGATTTTTTTTTAAATAGAAGAATCAGAATATTGCAATTATGGGGAAAAGTATAGGTAATATAAAATGAATTTTCTCTCTTGTCAATTTGTGATATAAGTAATTGAATCAATTAAATAAAAAAAAGTAATTGAATCAATTAAATAAAAAAAGTAATTGAATCAGTCTATCCAGTCACTAAATGATAAATAAATTAATTAATTCTTTTCAGTTTTCATCACTTAAATGTTCATTCACCATTCGATATCAAAGAAGGCTGAGTTTAAATTATATTACTATGTCTTTATTATTACTATAATTTCTGAAAAATAATATTTATATCTATAAATTTTTTTGAATAATCATATATTTTGCCATCAAAATTTTCATTTGTAATCCTTGAAAGAAGTGCATATTAATCAATCATATTTCATAATTCTTATTTAAAAAATAATTATAATTATTCATGTTATTCATCAAAATTAAAGATCATACATAAATATTTATTCTTAAAAATTAATTAATTAGTAGTTAATAAATGTAATTTTGAGATGATATATCTAATTATATATTTTTTAAAAATAGTTAAAACCCAAGTTTAGAGTGGAGAAATATCCGATCCATAGTGAAAAATTGATCCAATTATTATTGGATTAAATCAAATCCAACTCGAGATAAGCTTGTTGATAGGACTAACCTAATAATCACTATTTGGATTAAATTTGAGAGACAATTCTTTTTGAGCCGATTTAAATAAATTAAATTTCATTGTTAAAGGATTCATGTCGATTCGACAAGTTTTACGCTGGCTGTTGACTGCCTAACGCAACTCTCCGCGTTTCTCATCCGAGACTTGGGATTAAGCTTGGTTGTTGTTGTTGTTGTAAATTTCATTTCTAACTTATATGAACATATTTGAAGTCTAATTCAAACTCCATTAACTTATACCTAAATATTGGACCAAAAATAAATCATACTTAAATGTTAAATGCATTAGCTTTATAAAATACACACATACATACATATATATGTATGCAAATGTATGTGATAAAATGAACAAACGGTCACAAATTGCTTGATTGACTGCTTCAATGTTGCATAAAATACCACATCAGTGAAAAGACATGCATGGCCATTAACGTTTTTTGATAAGATTTAGAATGTAAAAAGATAATATTTTATGCTGTGGAGTACGTCCCATCACTTTGACAAATTTAAGTTTGGATGTGATCATATTCATGGAATTCAATATGTACATTTTATTTTTTTCTGAAACTTTTTTTTTACAAACTAAATTCAAAATTTTTTATGAGATGCATGACATATAGCATCTCCTATATATGAATAATATTTGAGATAATTATATGTGACCTGATCTAAAGCTACCTTTCTTTTAGTTTAATATATTTTTAAGAATAACTATTAATTAATCGTTTCAAGTTTTGATGAATGATAATAATCTTAGTTCTCTTGATTGTGGATCAATTAAAGCATGTAATTATTTAGTATATAGATCTCCGGGGTGATAAATATTTTTTAAAAAATATTCATCAAAGTAGTTAGAGGTGATAAATAATTCTCCTCAATCTTGATGAATATATAATTTTAATTTTAATTGACCTCGATAATAAGAGGTAAAATAATAATGAATTTGATACATCTCTGTAGGTTATAGACATAAACTTCTGAAAATGAATTGTAATTATATATCAAAGTTGATGCATATGGTAACAAATTTAAATATATATATTCATCAGTTAAATGAATAATAAAAGTAAATATCCTCTATTTCAGAAAAAAAAAAAAAAAGTAAATATCCCCAGTAATGTTAATGCTGGCATTACAGCTTTTGGGCCAATATAGGAAATACCCATAAAATAATTTTCTTTATTATAAAATATTTTGATGTAAAGTACTTTTGTTTCAATATAATTTAAACGTTAATGTTATTTATGTATTACTGCCACTAATTTCAATCGTTTGATTTGAAAATTACTCTTAATTACTTATTTATATATATATATATATATTGAGAGTAATTACATTTAGGCCTTAAAATTGGTTTAAAAAAAATGTCACATTCCGTTCATTAAATGTTGTGAAACATTTTTAATTAAAAAAATTAGTGAACTTAATAAAATAGCTTAATTAAAAATTTCGATTAGAGTAAGTCCTTAATTTCTTATTTATGATTCATTTATAACTCTATCATATATGCATGACTCTGTCAGGATTATTAATTTATTAGAATTTGAATTCTTTAATTTATTGTTGATACATGAAATATGAGAGAAGATTAGAAGAAAGATCTTTTTTACGTGAAAACTGCTTAAGCAGAAAAACTAAGGCGCCAATCTTACGGCAGTTTCAAAGATTTTCACTAGAGAGAAAATCTTTACACTCTATCAGGATTATTAATTTATTAGAATTTGAATTCTTTAATTTATTGTTGATAATTGAAATATGAGAGAAGATTAGAAGAAAGATCTTTTTTACATGGAAATTGCTTATGCGGGGAAACTAAGATTCTAATCTCACAGCAGTTTCAAAGGTTTACATTAGAGAGAAAATCTTTACAAAAAAAAAGAACACGAGTTTTCTCTTTAGAGAGAATTTGCGTGTGATCCCCATTTTTAATTTCTTATTATAATATTAAAATTTTTATAGCTTAAGCTTAACTTAAAGTAATCACTTTAGAATCTGACGTAACAACAATGATTGCAGTGGACTCAGAGCATGGAAGTCCTGCTCGTACGAATTACACGGCCCCTACAGGCAAGCCATACCTCTTAAAAACAGTATGAAAGCTTTTACTCTGTACTTGCCTCATGAGTCTAGGTAGTTCGGCTTGGAGAGTTCAACTTGAGTCCTTCAAAGTGAGTTTTTGGTCATATCAATGCAACTAAATTAATTTTCCTTGTGTACATGCCATATGAATCCTCCACGTATATGCTTCAGATGCGCTGGCACGGATCCAAATATAACATTTATTTTGAAATTTCTTTTATTTTATTATAAATAGGAGAGTACTGAGTTTTATTTATTTATTTATAGAAGAATTTTCATTTACTTGATGCAACAATTATTTTTGATAAATCTTGATACAATAATATTAAATTAGGCTTCTCAATGTGGTGGAGGATTGATGTGGGTAAAAATTCATCAAATCATAAAAAATCTGCCCTGAGTTCCTTCTAGTTCTTTTCAATTACTGTATTCTATTTCATCCTAACAAATTCTTCCCTTTGTAACTCAAGTCATCTGAGAAATTAGAACAGATCATAAAGCAGTACAAAATGACACCTATATATATGATCCTAACATATATTAGAATATAAAATCATGCATATTCATAAATGAAACAACTATATATTTACAAAATAAAAAGGAGAACATCTGTTTATTTCTTTCAATAACTTCATAATTTTGTATTAGCCCTATAAAAAAGAGAAACTGCAATTGTTCTCCTATACATAAAATATCATTTTTTATATTTTTATGAAAAATGGTACAAATATAATAACAACAACCAAGCTCTTATCTCATACCACTAGGTGAGATCGATTATGTAAATTTTTTGTTTCAATTGCACTATGTGAATTGATAAATTATCATTGAACTTTAAGTGTGTAGAATCATTCTTTATAGTTTCTTGTACTCATATCTTTAATTAATTATTTGATTTCCCTTTTCTCCTTTTTTATTTGGGCAAAATTTAATAATTTAATTTTCTTTATTAGAGTTTTAATCAGCCTATGATTTATATGTTCATACTATCAAAGCTGACTCTCTCTGAGTTTATTCTCAATTGATATTGTTTCATAACTTTCTCGTGAATATACTCATTTTTTATTCTGTACTTTTGTGTATACTTGCTCATCCACTTTAGCATGCTCATTTTTACAACACTTATTTTATTTTTCATACCTATAAAAATATGAATATATATATTATTTCTCAATTTGGTGCAGAAATCCATACATATATACATGATATATATGCATTTATACACACGAAATTAAAAGAAACAACCTTTTGCTCTCTGTGATAGCATTTCTTACACTGCTACAAAAAAAGACATAATTAAACTCCTTATATATGTACTATTACACGTAAAATGCTACTTTCATATATAATAGTAAAGCAAAAAAAAATGGCATCAAGTTGTTTCTCTATTCTGTATATCTCATTAATTTCATCTCAAAGGCCTTGACGGGATGCCAGTATGATGGCATCATATTTATATATATAGTAGCACGAAATATTTATATTCAAAAATCCACACTAATGCTATCTAACGTTCATTATTTTTTCTTTTATATATAATTTGCTGTCAACATATATTCATTTCTTTATACTATATATATATTCATTGATTGTACATAAATTTCGAGCATTACTTAATTTTGTAACCTTTCTCAAAACTCTGAACTTATTTTAAATGCAAGTAAATTTCACATATGTTGAGAAATTACTGGTGTGACACGTCCCAAGCATGTGCATGGATATGTACAAATTTCTCTATTAAGCAACTCATGAGAGTTCCTTTACTCAAATGCCACGCTTGCTATTCTTTTTCCTTAAGATATGGTTCAGAATTTTCTCCAAATGTACCATATTGATTCTCTAAGCAGTACTATAAAATGCATCAAGCTCCCCAAAGTAGATCTGCCAGTGCCAATTAATCCTAACACTCATTCATTTTAACTTTGACTCACGCTAGCTAGGCCTCACAATTTTATTTATAAAACTTAATAACCTTTAATTATATCTTTTATTTGAGAAAATTCATTCCTAGTTATCATCTCGAGCATTTTGTCATCTTAGAAGACATTAATAATTGCACATTGTCTAAATCCTCGGTCCGTTGATCATTTTGGATCCTCATCTTCGTCATTAATACGCTCCAATTATCAATTTACTTGTATGTGGAATTATTTAAGCCATCTCTAGGTTAACTAATATGCAAATTATCAATATCAATGGGCTAGCCAAACTCTTTTTGATTCCAATAAATCAAATTTTTTTTGTTTCAGATAGAGAATAGGCAAAGATTAGTTAACACATCACAGGCAAACAGGTAAAGATTAGGAAGCTTTTTTCCTACTCTTAAGTACAATTGAATATATATATATAGAATCCTCATTGCCCATAATTAATAAAAAAGTAGTAAAGATGGGGACATGAAAATGAAGGAACATGATGGCATAAAAAATGGTATAGCATGAGAAGCTATTAATCAATAAATATGAACACTATGTAGAAGTGCTTCCTTTGGAAGCTCTTTCTTCAATCACACCTCATACATGTACTAAGCCTAACTGTGGAAAGCTTCTGTTCCTCAGCTTTCTGTCCCATCTTCCAATACTTGTTGCATATAATTAAGTGGGTCTACTCTTTTTGTTAAATAACAAGAAAATCACAAATTATATATAAAAGAAATTATGAAAGATGAAAGAAATTTAAAAAGCTCACATGTGCATGACTTAAAACCCTAATTATGATCACTATAAATGAAGTTCTATATTAATTTGTGCCCTTGAAGGGTAAAATACATGTGATTTTCACCCATATATGATTTTATTGTGTTCCAAGATCATGTTATAAACCAAACATATTGAAGGGATCAATACCCTTGCTCTCTTCTCCTCGACAACCTTAGAGCTCTGCGAAATCGGTGAAGAAGTTATCCGAATGATCGAAGGTCTGTTGAAATACCTTCTTGAAGTCGTCATCTTGATCAAGTTCATGAGCCGTAATCTCTCGAGCTTCTTGCTTTACTGCTGGGAAGCTTGAGCTTGAACTCTCTTTCGACTCTTCCTTCAAAGAGTTAGCTGCCTGCTTCGGGTTCTTTGACGAGTGAGATCTTGTGGATCCGGCGAGAGCGTTCTGGTGAGTCGGCCACGGATGATTGTGATCCGAAGTGTAGGTGATCACTAGCATGTTGGGGTCTGTACGGCTTCGCTCTACTTGCTTCCTTGCCGAGCATCCTTTTGAGCTACTGCATCTATAATAGCCTCTGAATCATAATGTAAGTGGAGCTCTTATCAGTGACCTTATTCAGCTTAAACTTACTGCGATTGCCTTATTTTGTCAGTGTTGGGAATGAAAACTCGAATTTTTTAGCACCAAAACTAAGATGGAGAAGTGCAGTAGTGGTTGAAGTTCTTCCAATCAACATGTGGTATTCTTTGATTGAACATTAGAAAACTCTTTCAAGTTCTTTCTAGCCAATTAGCTTCAGGTTATTAGAATATAAAATTAATTATTAATCTCTTGAGTTATAAACTATAAAGCATTTAACTTAAAGTTGAAATCTTGGCAATTAACCCCCAATTATCTCTATCATAACGTTAAAGATTTTTTGGATAATAAAGATTAAAGATATTAAAAACTGATCTGTGATGCAGTAAATTCACATGTTACGAAGCAAATTAGTTTGTGCATGTGGGGGCATTCATATATGAATATAAAAGTATTTCAGAGCCATATAAGTTATAAGATTAAAGTTTTAAGTTAGCTAGCTAGCCAATAACCAAAAATTTAACATAAGACCCTATTATAGTCATGCATGCAGTTGTCATCCAACTCTTTTTAGAGGATCGATGAGAACTAAGGCACCACACAATGATAGAGAGGAGGAGGGAGAAAGAGAGACTTCATGAGCTTGCATACAACCCATGTGCTTCTACTTCTATTATCATAAAATAAAGAAGAGTGGAAGAAGAATTAAGAAGTAGTTTACCTTAACTAATCTGTTTCTAGAGGAATCTGAGTTCTGATCATCAAATGATATTGAATATAAAAAGAAAATAAACAAATATATATATTACCTAGGGTGAGGAGACCCTTTGATGGGTTTCTGACCATATTTTCTCCAAGCCCATAAATCAGAAGGAACAACCTCCCCAGTACCTGGTCTACTGCTTGCAGCCGCTGGTGCAGGAATGCAAACCACCTTTTTCAACTGGCTCTTCCTGTAATCCAATATATATATATATATATACATCAACAATATAATCCTTAAAATTCCTACAGCTAAAATTAACGAGAAAATCAAGAAAAGAAAAAAAAATTAAGCAAAAATTTCGAGAGCTAGCTGAGGACATAGATATGTGAAGCTAGCCTTCGGAAATCGATGCAAAAAACTACTCATCGTGCACTCATGCAAACACATATATATTTAACGAAAATTTACTTCAAATCAAGGCTACGTCTAAAGAGATCGACATGAAGGATCAGATGAATATTGAAAATTCTAGAATTTTACATTAGCTATAACCTAATTAGAGTTTATATAAAACTAGAAGAAGAAACAAATCTCCGAAGATGTCTTTAGTGCCACAAGAACGAGGACTCGAATTGAATAACTGGCTGCAATTAGGAAGAAAAGTTAGTGCTTATCAAAGCAACTCAAAATTCTAAATGATATGAACTTAGGAAGTTTGATTTTTTTTTTTTTTTGTTTCTCTGTGCAGGTTTGGCAGAAAGAGGTTTCATATATATATATATCAAAGGGGTTTCAAATAAGGAAACTGAACTGAGGGTTAGTTTATTGTCATTTAATCCATTAAGGAAAAATTCCTTCTTTCCATCCAAATTCTCTTGAGTTTTGGAGCCAGAGAGAGAGAGAGAGAGAGAGAAAGGAAACTAAAAAAAAAAAAAACCTTTTTTTGATCCCGGATGTTCGAGGTGATGGGATCTGCAAGCAGCCACCATCATGACTGCCGGCGCCGGCCTTCTTCACGTCATCAGAAGCCACACGTGGCGGCGATCTCACCACTGGCGAAGCCTTGATGTGTCCAGGTGAGATCTGAAGCATCCGGGAGAAGAGACTGCTGCAGGGCTTCCGCGCCTCTTCTCCGCCGCCGTCAACGGCCTTCTCAAGGCCAGTACTGCCTCTAGCCGCCGTCGCGACCTCCGGTGGCACCTCGAAGAAGTTTGTTCCCGCCAAATCCTGGAGCAGTGGGTCTTGAAAGTCGGCGAAGGGGTCGCCGAAGCAGCTGTTATTCGGCGGCTGGTAGGCTGCGGCGGGTTCGGGAGGAATCTGCCAGCAGCCTTCGGTCAGGTTGGCGGGAAAGTCGGCAGTGGTCGGAGGGCTTTGAAGGCCGCAGGCTCGGAAGATGTCGGTGAGGTCTCCTTGGCTCTTCTCCATCGTTTGCCAGAAGTAGTCGCACATGCTGAAGATGAATACCGGGGGGGGGGAGAGGTTTGGGGGTTCACTAACTACTCATCAATGAAAGGTTTCAAACTCTTCTGTAGAGAGAGTGGTCTTCTTCTTCTTCTTCTTCTTCTTCTTCTTCTTCTGCTTCTGCTTCTCTTTTGTGGAGAAGAGCCAATAAGAGCTGCTTCCGGCGGATTATCGTCTTGCCGACCGTTTTTAAGCTGAAGAGCTAGATCTATGACGACAAGAGAATGAATGGTTTTTCAAAGAAGATGGAGAAGTATAGCTGGCTCTTACTAGATCAAACAATCCTTGTTGTTCTAAGAGGAGAGAGAGAGAGAGAGAGAGAGAGAGAGAGAGAGAGAGAGAGTTTGTTATGCAAATATATATTCGCGGCTGACTTCTGTTAAACTCGGTTCTTCATCATACGCAAGGTAGAGAAAAATGATGGTTTGTGGGAGAGATATATAGCGTGTCAATTCAGAGGCACACATCAAATTTGGGTCTACCTGAAATCTGTAGAATCACTGTGTACTCACAGAGGTTGTCTCCTTGATCGACATCCATATATGAGACTTGAGATTGTGGCTTAAATCTCCTTTCTCTCAAGATGTTACGTTTCCTCGACATTTTTTAGTTGCAGAAACTCAATGTTGACATCAGACTTTATATTCTCTCAAGATGTCAATATATTTTTTAGTAAGTCCCTCAGTGCTATGATATCAAGTCTTAGTTCACTTAAGGTGTTGACATTAAAGATCAACTAGCTCCTAGGCATGCATGTTTGAGATGAGGCACCATACATTGTGATATCTTACCTTGGATTCACCTGATATGGGTATTGAAAGTCAACTCATGTATGTGAAGGCTTGACGTTGCGACATTGATCCATAGGTTCTGTTTAGTTAGATACAATCGGCCTTGTTGATAGATTGACAATTGGTATTTTTTGTGAGGCCCGACATGCTGAGCCTCAAGTGTTTTGTTTAGCTAAGGATGGTTCTAGATCTGTAGAGTTTGGGGTTGATATCTGTTGACATAGGATATGGGGGATCCAAAGAAACACAAAAAAAAGAGAAGTTCTGAGAGACGGCGGTGCACAAATTAAAAATAAGCCTGTCAGTTAAGCTTTAAAAAAGAGAAAAATACCCAGAGCAGTACACAGAGGTTTAAGGTGATTCGGGGAGGAAGTCCCCTGCATCCACCGGTTGACCGGCGAAGGATTTTCACTAAAGGAAAAAGGTAGCCGTAAGGGCTCGTACAATGCTTATGAAAGAAAAAGAGGGAGAGAAAGAGAGCTCCTCAGTTGAGGCTCTAATACAATGAGAATGGGAGAATCCGAGAGGTAGCTTGCACTCTTGTCGCTCCTGTTGATTCTCTCCTCTTCGATCTGTCCTCTTGAAAACTGTTCAAGAGCATTTGTAATACAACTTTGTTCTGGTTTGCCGAAGAAAAGGAAGTGAGCAAGCTCTGAGCTCGCACCGCTTGTCGGCCACCGGGGGGATCAAAAGCAGCAAAAGGAGGGTGCTAACTTTTAATATCTGTACTGCTTCTGGGGATCCGTGACAGCTAGAGCATGCGGATCTTTGATTTGCGTGTCTTGAAAAAAAAGGTTTTGTACAGAGAACAGCGCGATCGGGACAAGCTGATTGTGACAGGCACCGCTTTGTAACATCGTTATCGATGTTATCAGGGATGGTCCTGGCTCGTCGTGGACGAGACTTGATTGAACCCTCGTGTCCGAGGTTTGACCGGGGGTCTGAAACCTGTAAGAACAGATAGATGAATTAGTAAATAAATAAAGATTAAATGTCAGCTTGACGCCACGTGTACGGCAGGGATGCAGCGCTGGAACCACGTGTTAACAATATCGCAGATTGATACCCTAATCAATTTAGGTCAACGTACCTAAGCCTAACCCACAAAAGATATGAGAGATACAAATATTGTGCACATTCCATTTAGTTGGATCAGCTTGGATCAAATATGTGTCATGTTAAGGGACAAATTTGAAGGTCACTTTTACACATATTTAACATGAAATTAACTTCTACTTTGAATAACTCATTTTGCACATGAATCTAAATTTGTTGCTCACTTTTTTAATTAAGGTACTATTAGCTAAATTTAATTTAAATCAATCAACCCGATGATGAGACCCTAACTAATGCAAGCCCAATTAACTTGAAATAAAGGAAGATGTTCGAAATTGGTAGTATGTTTTGACTCCAAACTCAAGCTAGTTTTGCACGAATATAATGGGATTGAAAGGAATTAAGGCCTTAATGTTACAAATAATGAGTTGATTTTCATTCGTGTCATTAGGTGCACCTATAGAACCTACTTGTTATTGAGTTGATGACGTTGGCGTTCTTTGGGAAGGAGAAGACCATTCCAAAAAGAAAGTCTTTTCCTTTTTGAAAAATGGGAAAACGAAGGGTAAGAGGCAGCAAGCAGCCGCATTTCTCGGCTTTGAAGTCCTTTTTTATTGTTCTATATCTTCCCATTTCCTTCAATATTTAACCATTTAGGAAGTTTGCTGATTTTATGGTAGAGCCGGTACTCATTTGTAATTTCCTCTTTTCATTATCAAAGTTTATTTCACTACCAAAGTATATTTTATTTAGTAAGACTAGCGATGATATATTATGTTAAATACTGGCTTGCAAAGAGGAAACATACAAATAAAATAAATATTACAGAAATGAGGATGCTAAGGTTGATGTATGAATATACACAAAAGAATAGAACGAAATATAAATATATCCAAAAAAAATTAGTATTGCATCAAATGAGGATAAACTTTAAAAAAAATCGGCTTAGATAGTTTGGACATATAAATCGTAGGCCGATTGAAGTTCCAGTTAGAAAAGTCGAGCTATTGAATCTTGCGCATGCATAAAGAGAAAGAGGGAGACCAAAGAAGACATGAAAAGAAACTATAAGGAGTGATCTTAGTTATTTAGATTTAGATAAGAATTTGATAATTGATAGAGTGCAATGGAAACAAAAAATTCATGTAGTTGACCCCACCTAGTGGATTAATGTTTTGTTGTTGTTGATATTGTATATGTATATATATGTGTGTATAAATAAATATTTATATAGTATACATTCAGATAAAATTGCTTGCATTTTATTACTATAAGAAAATGTCATAAAAATAAATCAAAAGTATTTTGAATAGACCAAGATTTGAATGATCATTAAGAGAAATTTGAATTCAGAATTAATAATTACTAGCCCTCATCAAATGATATGTATCCAAAACCTAAATTTGATTTTTAAATGTTCATTATTTTATTTTTGAGGAAATGCTCATTATTGTTTTTTTTTGAGGAAATGCTTATTAATTTAGTAGTAATAGTTTGTTAGAGATTATATCATGATCGGACAAAACCAACTTAATATTAGTAATAAGTTTCAAAAAATTAATATTAGTGATAAAATATATATAGTAGAATTACATATGTCATTATAAAATTATTAGTTAAAGAAAATTTTTTTATTCAATTAAATATATATTTACATTAATACTTTCATGCTTTGAACTTATGGTACCGCTATATATTGATAAAAAATTAAATATTTGTTGACGTAGGATGTAGGGGATCTCAAAGAACACCGAAAAAGAAAGAGAGTTCCAGGAGACGGCGGCGCGCAGAGGGGTAAGCCTGTTAGAGGAAGCTTACGAAGAGAGAGAGAGAGAGAGAGAGAGAGTTCGGGGTATCCAGAAGAGCACACAGAGGTTTAAGGTGGTTCAGGGAGGAAATCTCTTACGTCCACCGAGCGATCAGTAAAGGAGATTCACTAATGAAAGAAAGTAGCCGCGAAGGCTAATACAATGCTTCTAAAAAAGAGAGCTCCTCAGTTGGGGCTTTGATACAATGAGGATCCCTCCTCTGTCTGGAGACTGTTTCAGGGTATTTGTAGGTGATGGAGTGCATAGCTTCGTCCTGGTTTTCCGGAAGAAAGGAGGTGAACAAGCTCTGGGTTCGCGCCGCTTGTCGGCCGCCGGAGGGGCTGAAAGCTGCGAAAGGAGGATGATATCTTTTAATATTGGTACCTCTTCTGGGGATTCGAGACGGTTGTACGGAAAATGGCGCGGTTGGGTCAAGTTGATTGTGACAGTCACCGCTTTGTAACCTCGTACCCGATGTTACCGGGGGTGTTCTTGGCTCATCGTGGACGAGGATAGATTGGACCCTCGTGGCCGAGTTTTGACATGGTCAAGAACCTGCGAGAACAAAGGGGTTAGTAATTTTAAAATAAAAAGAGTTGGAGGCCAGCCAGGCGCCACGTGTACAGCCGTGATGCAGCACAAGAACCACGTGTTAACAATATTAATTCTCAAGAGTACATTTTATAATTATTTGAAATATAAAGTAATATATGTAAATATTTAATTTTGAGATTTAAATAAATAAAAAGCTTTTTTTGAACATAGCATTATGTAATTTCTCCTTAAATATGTGACATATATAACAAGATATTTTCTTGGTCTTCATCAAGTTGTAGGTTAATAATTAATATAATTTTAGTGGCTCAAATGTAAAGAAACTTGAAATCTAAAACTATAATCAGATTTTACAAGCTAACCATCTAACATCAAATCACTTTTGTGCATAAGATTTTGTGCCTTCAGTCTTATTAGTGCAGCAATCATCAAGGCATGTCAAAGGTATTTATAAATTTAGAGAATGGGTCCATAGGGCGAGAATTTTTTGCGTAACAGTGCACGGTACACCAGGCCAATTAGCACACGACACGTGAATAAAATTGGTCAAACGTGCTGATGTGTCATGTGATAATTGGCTTGGTGTACCGTGCACCGGTGCACACAAAAAATTCTCCCATAGGGCATAGGCATCCTTACAATTTTTGCAAAAGGTGCCATTAGTGAAAAAACACGATGAAAAATCAGATTCAAATACGATTTAGAGAGCGTTTGATTCAATATTATTTTAATATTATGTTATGTTATCTAGAGGAGTCAATTATTTAGTTTAATAATATCAACAAATAATTTTTTGTTTGATTATAAAATTATTTGTCAAAAGATAACATCTATATTACATAACATATCACCAAAATAATAACGAATCAAATATATTGAATCGTATCTGAATATAATTTTAATGCTTTAAAAGAAAATATGTTGCATTATTAAGAAAAATTCCTACACATTATTTTATATTAAAATATATTTAAATATAAAAAATAATTTCTACAATTTTACGAACTGATTTTTTTATACTCAAATACGAAAAGTATATTATGTGTTAATAATAAATTTTAATTTTTTCAACATTATAAATATAAATTTAAAATATAATAAACAACAATAAATTTTTAAATAAATTAGATATTAAATTAGCTTTAAAATATTTATTAAATTTATATTAAACTTATAAAATTAGTTATCTAATTTGGATAATACTAAATTTTAATTATAATCAAATATTTTTTTTTATAAAATGAATACATTATTAGTTCAGAAAACATGCCATGAAGAAGTAATTCTGTGTAGATCTATTTGTACGCAAAAATTTTATTTTTTGTAATTTTGTGCATTGTGATATTTTGGTATTGAAATACAAAAAATATATTAAATATTAATAATAAATTACAAAATTTTTAACTTGATAATTATAAATTTATAATAGAATAAATATAAATAAAAATTTTAAACACCTCACATATTTATAAATTAGCCTAAAAAAATTTATTTATAATTAACATGTGAAACTAATTATTAGATTTAGTTAATAGCAAAATTTATTATAATTAAATGTTTTTTTATAATGAATAAATTATTATTGAGTACCAAGTGATTTTATTACATATTCAATGTGAAGAACCATTTCTATGCAAATTTTTTTCATATTCAATTGTTTTTAAATATGAAAAAAATATTTTTTATAATTTGTATAATAATATTTCCATATTCAAATACAAAAACTATATTATATATTAATAATAAGTACTTTTCATATTTTTAATATGACAAGCATAAGTTTAAAATATATTAAATATAAATTAAAATTTAATGTTAACTAAAATTGATAGTTAATTTTACAAGTTAATTATGAATAAAAAATATTTTAAAACTAATAAAATATGCGATGTATTTAAGATCCCCAGCTGGCTTCTTCGTATTCAAATATTATCAAATACTAAAAAGAAAAAATAATTTGGACAATTTGTTAGAAAAAATTATATTTAAATATAATTTTAAATGTGTTGTGATGAAGCTGTGCTGATTATTTTTTAGTATTCAATCATATTTAAATACAAAAAATTGAATGCTAAAAAAGACAAAATTTGCCGAAAAATGCTCCGTCACAACACATTTCTACGCGTGGGTTCCATGCCACATGTCAGATTTTTATTGGTCTCGCACAAATAGTAAAAATGCGAGTAACGCACCCAAGAATTCTGCTATAAATTTATTTTTATTTTTTTTAAAAAAAAACACTAATTCAAAGTTAGCTATCATGGAATGATCAATTTATTGATTGACTGATGACAACTTCATCACATGATTGCAACCATGACTTTAAAGTTTGCATTCTATTGCTCTTGATGAACAGGATGATAGTGATTAATTTAAATATAGGATGCTAATAATTTCATATTGTCATTTCTACCCATCCAAATCATGTTCTTAGGAGTCTTTAATTTTTTTGTATTTCAAATTGATTTTTTTGTTTATTTGAGACTAATTAGAAGTTATATTTTTTTCTGTAAATATATTAGTTTAAGTATAATTTAATTATAAATTTATGTATATTTATGTTGACGTAGGATGTAGGGGATCCTAAGGAACACCAAAAAAGAGAGAGAATTCTGAGAGACGGCGGAGCGCAGAGAGGTAATCCTGATGGTTGAGGCTTAAGAGAGAGAGAGTTCGAGGCATCCAGAAGAGCACACAATAATTTAAAGTGGTTCAGGGAGGAAATCTCCTACGTCCACCGAGCGGTCAGCAAAGAAGTTTTACTAATGAAAAAAAGGTAGCCGTGAAGGCTAATACAAAGAGCTTACAAGAGAAAGAGAGAGTTTTTTTTGTTCTCAAGCTCCTGTTTTACAAGAGGTGATAGAGGAGAGATTCTGCTCTTCCTGGGGCGAGTCCTCTTCTGATCTGTTGATCCTAAATGCTCAATGAAACTTCTTCGCTGACTGCTCGATGGACGTAGGGGATTTCCTTCTTGAACCACCTTAAATTGTTATGTGCTCTTCTGGATGCCCCGAACTCTCTCTCTCTCCTAAGCCTCAACTATCAGGCTTACCTCTCTGCGCGCCGCCGTCTCTCGGAACTCTCTCTCTCTCTTTGGTGTTCCTTGGGATCCCCTACATCCTACGTCAATAATTTATTAAGTTATCTCTTTATATAAATAATTATAATATATATATATATATAATTTTTTGCTATATTTTAAAAAATAAATAAATACATTTTTACTTCTAATTAAGCAACACTGAATTTAATTATTGTTCTTTGGGTTTGAAAGTGTACAAGTTTATCAAGCTAAGTTGATAATATTAATTTTGAGCTTTATATATTGATTTGATAATTGGGGTACCGACATGTCGGCACTGCAAACTAAGACTGATCAAATGATCTTGTGGTATATTCATCCTGTTGTTGTTACGGTGTGGTGTGTGAAGAGAATCGAGATACAATCGTAGCCGCCTACATCAGATAGGAGCTTTCACAATGTCGACATAAAACTTTTTTGCGCAACCTGAGCCTTACACATTGTGTTGCTCAGTGATATAGAAAAAAGAATTACTGAGGCAAAGTGTAGCTTCTTGCAGGCTTTTAAGTCAATAAATAGTGGTGAAAAAAATATAAAAATAAATCATCCTATATTAAAAAATTGGGAGAGATCTTAAATTGTATAAGTAGATAACATAATGTCAAATAGTAAAGATACTTTTTGGGGAAAAATTGTGAGGCTAATTAATATTGAAAAATTTTATAATTAAACTTGCTTAGATTGAAATAGTCATATGATTCTCTAAAGCCAAAACAGATAATATCTCTATATTTAAATTATAGGATGTTACAATATGGCATCAGAGCAGATGATCTTCCTTAGTATGATATGGTTTAAGGACGAACCGGACGGAAGTTAGTAAGTCTATGATACTCGTGACCGAAAAGGGCAGGAAGTGATAACTGGATAATGTCCTAAGATAAAGAAATCACTAAAATAAAACGTGACTACTGACAGGCTTCTAAGCTGATAAATAGTACTGTTACATAAATAATATGATGTCAAATAGTATTTATGCTTTTTAAAGAAAATCGTGAAATTAATAACAGGAAATTTTATAGTTGAGCGTATTTGGGCTGAAGTAGTACTAAAATGGGTAATCTTTCTAGAAGTAATTAAGCCACATAGTTCCCTAAAGTCAAAACAAATAATATTTCTATATTTGAATTATTTATGAGATGTTATACACGTGGCAAAGAGTTACACATCACCAAGCAACAATGGCATGCATATCAAATGGGCAACAACCATATGGTTAAAATCCATATACTCCTAGCATCCATCCCATGAAATCATCATCATGAGGTAGATAACAAAACCCCGATAGTAAACTAGTAGGGAGGAAGTTGGGCCTATGTCTTAGATCTATCTCATGCTCATTTATCGAATAAGTTTTGTGACATTCTTTGCGCCAAAATTATAAGAAAAGCTCAAACTCACCTCTTGATGTGTTCTTGAGGCAAGTTTAATGCCTTTGGTTAGTAGCTCAACTCATCCTCAATACGAAAGAAGGACAAATTTTGCCATCATCAGTCGTTAGTATGAATGTTTTTGCGACTTCAGTGATGTCTGCTTTAACATATCCCAAATTAGATGTTATTTAAGAGAGAACTCAAATTATTTGATAATTAGATGGCACTTTGACTATCATACCATAAGACACAATAATCTTATTTATTTCTATGTTCTTGCAAGAATTTTGATCTAATAATCAATCTAAGATATTTAATAAATTTCTTGTAAGGTCATTTATAAGGCCCAAAATATAGACAACATCTACGTCAAGAGAATTCCAACTTAAAAAGCACACAAATATTGAGTATCTTTAAATTTGTGAGAGAGTCAATATACGATGGAAACACCTTAATAGAACACAATGCATGATGATACCTCAATGTCAAGTATAATCAAAAGATTTCGAGAAGCCACCATAAAATGGAAATATATTCAAAGAAATTTATACTTGTCTCATTCAAAGACGCTAAGGCCTGTTTGGCGCGAAGATCAAAATAGTGCTAATTTAAATAATAATAATAGATAAATTTTTTTAATCATTTTACCCAAATTTTAACATAAAATAATATTATTTTACTTAACATACTTAATAATTTTTAATAAAAATATCAACTTTATTTCACATCAAAACCAAAATATTCGAATCAAGTATTTTAATCTAGGATGTGAAATAAAGTTAATATTTTTATTAAAAATTATTGAGTATGTGAAGAAAAATAATATTTTTTTATATTAGAATTTGTATAAAATGATTAAAAAATTTATTTATTATTATTATTGTTGGTTTTTTTAAACTAGTACTATTTTTGTTCTGATTTCTGTAAAATATGAAGTAAAGTTATTTTTTAATATTAAAATTTGTGTAAGACGTAAAATAAAATTGCATTTTAATATTTAGATTTATATAATGTAAAATAAATATAAAATATTAATAACAGTATTTTTGAAATAATTTTGAAGTTTTTAAAAATAGAACTAAATGAGGCCTTAACGTTTGACACCTCGAAAGATCAAACATATCTAATTCTAGGCATCAATATAAGAATTATCAACAAATATAATGTTGAATTTAAACAATGAAACAAGAGATCTAATAATAATTTTGAGTAATATGAGGATATAATGATAAAAAACTGAATTTTTTTTTTATATTGAAAACTGAAAAAGTTACTTCTCTTTTATCACCTTTGCCATTAAAGTTGATTTTTTTTTCAGAAGCTCTCATCTCAGGGCCCCAATGCAGTTTATTATTATTTTTAATCAAATATTTAAATCGAATCTGTTACATTAATTAACAAGAAATGTTACGTGATCCAAACCGAAAATAAATAAATAAATAAATATTAGCGATTAAAGTCCTGTTTGGTGCGAGGATCAAAATCAGGACTAAAATAATACTAATTTAAAAAATAACAATAATAATAATAAATAAATTTTTTTAATTATTCTATATAAATTTTAATATAAAAAATAATATTTTACTTCACATACCCAACAATTTTTAATAAAAATATAAACTTTATTTCACATTTTAGATTAAAATACTCGATTTGAATATTTTAGTCTAGAATATTTTTATTTTTCATAATAAAATTTATGTAGAATGGTATAAAAAATTTATTTAATTTTTTAAATTAGTACTAATTTGGTTCTATTTTAGTCATATTTTGATCCTTGCGTCAAACATGACCTAAAGAACTTGTTCATAATTTAACCATGTGCGCAAAATATAAGCATGGAATAATAATTTAATGATTAATTAATTGATTAAGCTCTTAGATATAGACGTTCAAGCATGCTTAGGTTTAATTAATTAAAAAAAATTGCTTAATTTTAATTAATTGCCTCGGCGGTGATGCGTGAATGCGTGATGTCAGCCGAGCAGATCCACGCGTCGTTTCAGCTAATGAAGTTGAGTGGTGACGCAGCCATACACGTCACCGAATTAGGCTGGAAAAATTTTTAATTTTTAATTTTTATTTATTTTTTTACATATTCACAAATCTTCTCCTTTGAACATATAGAAAAGTGTGCGAACAATGTGAGTGCAATCGCACGACTCAAGTTCAATTCGTCTCAATTTTATTTAAATTCGAGTTATCTCGAGTTTTAATTGAACCAGCTCAACAAACTTACAAATATTTAATTTTCTTTTAAAAAAATTATCTCTATTAAGATTTAAAATTAAGTCAATGATATCTATAAAATCATTTGATAGATACTTTTACTACAGTTATCACAAATTTATGTATAAATAATAAATAACTTAATATAATATTTAATTTTTAAAACTAGAGGTTAAGTTAAATAGATCTGATCCGAACATAGCTCACGATGGCTTGAATTAATATACTTGTGATCTGAATATTGAGTGACAATCAATCTTAGAGTCAAACTCTCAATTCGTATAATATTAAAAAGGGTTAATTTCACTCAGGTCCCTGACTTTAAGGGTTATTATCACACAGGTCCACGTTTTTTAAAATATATCTTCTGGGTCCCTAAGTTTTCAAAAATTATCATCTGGGTCCATTTTTAATTTTTTTATTATTAAAAAATATAAAAATTACCATTATACCCTTACCTTCCCCCTCTCTCCACCAGAT
>KZ451978.1:1347423-1372766 GCA_002786265.1 Apostasia shenzhenica
TATATATATATATATATATATATTTACATATTCATATTTTATAATCTTTAAAAATTAACAATTTACAAATAGCAAGTTGAGCTGTATAGATATTATGATTTCGAGTGAGTTAAGTCAAAAAAACGAAGTTTACGAATTTAAATTAAGCTAAATGGAGCAACTTTCAAGCTATTATCAAGTTTTGAGCAAAACTTACACCCCTAATATATATCAAAATTATAAAACTCATGCTTGTTCAAAAAAATGATTTAATTTTGTTTCTATCAAAAAAAAAATTAATTTTGGGTATATAACTGTGTTCTTGAGATTAGGGATGATGTCACACAGATTCACGATTTTAAATTTTTTTTATTTAGGTCTCTGAATTTCAAAATTAATTTTGATTGAGTCCGTGAAATCGACATAAATGTTCCGATGATATTCTTTTTAACAAACTTCATTAATTTTCCGCTACATAATGAACAAAATTTATTTTCATATTAAATTAAAGTGTTAATTACCTACGTGCCACACAATTTAGTTTTATTTATATCTTATCCATCCATTCTTAGTTAATTATACTATGCACACTCAAAAACATTAATTATAAAATCTTACATACACACATTTGAGTTAAAACTTAATCAAAATCTATTTGACAAAAAAATATTCTGTTAGTAAATCATTAAAATTATATTTTTATTCTTAATGGTACATATTTTTTCTCTCCCTCAATACCACACTAAAGTATTGATTTGTCCTAAAATTAATTCACGTCGCGGATGTCTCCTTCCTTTGCCGCCACCTAAACATTAAAATTTTAAGATTTTCACTCAAAATATATTTAAATATCTTTAAAATAATATGATGAAAGGCCCAGATTTTTTGTAATCTAACTATAATTAGGTTATTAAAAAATTATGATTACTCATTATAATAGAAATAAGTTAAAATGTGTGTATGTAATATTTTATAATATTTTGAGTATGCATAGTGTAATTAACTAAAAATAAATGAATAAGATATAAATAAAACTAAATTGTGTGACATATAGGTAATTAGCAGCAACATACAAAGATCAAGAGGCCATGAGTTAAACTATTTTGGGACATCTCATATGAAATGTATTTTTTAAAAAGACAAATTACACTTGAGTCTTCGAGTTTACAGCATATTATCATTTATGTCTATATTATTAAATTTTGTTTTGATACTATTATCAAATGGATTCTTTTATTTTTTTATTATTAATTTTTTAAAAATTTTCTATTTTATCCCCTCTCTCTCGCGTTCTCTTTAAGGAGGGGGCCACTGCCTCCCTCCTCCTCCTCCTCCCTCTCTCGCCCCCCTCGCTCCCTCCACCTGTGGTTGTTCCTTGCAAGAGAGAGTGCAGGAGAGAGAGTATTGAGTGCGAGAGAGAGGATGATACAATAAGAAATTTAAAAAAATTAATAATAAAAAATTAAAAAAATTTATTTGATGATCACATTAAAAGTCAAGTACTCAAATATTATAATTTTAAAAATATAAATCTAAATAATAACATACCTTAAACTCAAAGACTTAAAGGGGTATTTAATTCGTTATTATCTTGGTGTTATGTTATGTAATCTAGATGTCATGACATCTAGATGTTATCCTTTGACTAATAATTTTATAATCTTATAGAATATTATTTAGGGGGGCGTTTGGTTCGGTATCTTTAAAAAGTAATTATTTAGTTTAATGATATCTTTAAATAACGTTATAATTAATTACAAAAATGTCATTACACGCTGAAATCTAGATGTCACTCCAAATCGGGCGACATCTGAAGATAACACCGTCAATTTGTCATTATAATGTCAATAACTTCCAACTAAACAAAAATAATTTGGATAGTATTGATATTTTCTAATATCATAATATTGAACCAAACAAATGTCCATTGATGAATAATAATAACATTTAGATAATATGACATCTAAATAATATTGACATTAAGATAACACTGAACTAAACGCCCCCCTATAAATATTATTAAATCAAATAATTATTTTCTCTAGATAACATAACATAATGTCAAGATAACATTGAACCAAACGCTCTATAAGAGTAATTTACTTTTTTTTAAAATTATAAATTTGCTTGATATATTAATTAATCATCAATCTCAAAAACCTATATATATATGGGATTTTTACGTACAAGACATGAAATTTACACAAAATTATGCATTTCACCATCAATTCATAAATATTACCACTATCATATCATATTCATTTAAATTTTACGCATTTCACATATTTCACACCATATTCTTTGATGGTGAACTTCACATTTCTAAATTAGCCTTGATCTTAACTATATTATTAATATATTAATTAAATACTATAAATAAATTAATTTATATAAATAAAAATTTAAATATTTATGAATTTATATATTTTAATTTATTTATTCTATTTAAAATTTTCAATTAGGGTGCCGAATTTAAATCCACATCACTATAATTTTTAATTGAAGTAAGAAAATTAACGTGTTTACAGTAAAAAATAAAAATATATATTAGAATTTAAATATTAATGAATTTATGCATTAATATTTACATATAATATTATAAAGTATATAAAATATGTGAAATGCGTAAAATTTAAATGAATATGGTGTGATAATAGTAATATTTATAAATTGATGATGAAATGTATAATTTCGTGTAAATTTCATGTCCAGTATGTAAAAACCTTATATATATATATATATATTTTTTTTCATCTTTAATTCTCATTAACTGTCAGTTTAGTACCGTTAGAAATAATGATAGCTGAATTGGCATTTTGTTCTGAAGTAGTACACAACTCTGGACAGGGGGTTAAAAAAAAAAAAAAAAAAAAAAAACTCTGGACATTTATGCTCATCCTTCTTCTCCTTTTTCACTTCTCTCTTTGACACAAATCGTATAAATTTTTTGTTTTTGTAAGTCTAAATTACAGAATTATACGATCAAATTTTATAAATATTTAAAAAAATTATAATATAGATACACAAAATTAATAAATTAAGTTTTTAGTGAAAATATATGATAATTATATATTATTTTCCGAAATTCTGTTCTGCTAGCTTTAAGTTTTCGTAGCATATTTTACTTCTAAGTTCTAACTGATTTTTTGTGAATGTATGCTATAAAGAATAAATTAGAATGCTTTGTTAGATAAATATAACACTTTATCAAATGAGCTTCAAATAAGATTAATGAACTTAATGTTATTAATATTTTATCTAGTAAATTATATTAACATATATATATATATATAATATTTAGAGGGCAGGGAGAGGGGCACAGAAATGAATTGTCTCACATCAGAAAGGGAGGGAGATCCTGAGTTGTATAAGTGGATAACGTGATCTCAAATGGTAGAGGCGCCTTTCGAGGCAAAACTGTGAGACTAATAATGAAAAACTCCAAAGCGAACAATACGTTTACGATGAGATCACGAGATGTTACAACTACTTAAATTATTTTTAAAAAAATATGTGAGTACCAAATGTTACTAGCTAGAAATGTAGATTTAATATGTACTTCTATACAATTTGATCATATAGAAGTACTAAATTTAAAAATAATAACAAGTTTAATACTCCCATACAATATATATGATAGTTTAGCCACTTCTTTTCATTTATATAACTGGATATAGAAGAACATAATTCAATCTATATCAAATTAGAAAACATGATTATAAATATGATTTTTTTTTTATCCTATGAGTGTTTTTTTTTTTTTATCATATGAGTGTTTCAAGACTTTCATTTAATTTAATCACAATTATACTTTTCATGCATGGTTACTAATTTAGTGTTATATTTACTAATTAAATAGGAACCATTACTTTCAAAATGATTTGAAAATATTTTCATATTTTTATATAATCATCATATCTTTTAAAGTACAAAATTTTGATAAAATAAACAGGTGGTGTTCGTACTAGAAACAAATGAAGGATCATATTTGAGTTTTTACGATAGTTTAGTTTAATTTAATAAATTATTCATTTTTTATATTTATCCTTAGGATTTAATTTATGTATTTAATTACTTTAGAATGAAAATAATTGATTGACTTTACAAAGAGAAAAATATATTGACAAAATATGTTGAAGCACCTAATTCTAATGGTGCACGTGAGCGACAATAACACATCTAATCAATCATGCATCTTGCAGTGCATATCAATAATTAATGGAGAAATTGAAAAGGCGTTCTTTGAGTAATCGAGTGATGTGGAGGATCGAGATCCACTTTAGTATTTGGCCTTAATTCTCAAGTCATGACACGAGCCATTGAATGAGCAGGCGGGCTGAATCCCTGCGTCTCGAGACAAAGATCGCGTCGAAATTGATGTCGTATCTTCGAGCTTCCGAGGTTGACCTTGAGGGGAGATACTTGAGAGACACATAAAAAGTGGGAGTCAATGGGAAATAATGCAACAGGATGAGTGGATATAAATTAAAGTCTTTCACCTTTTTGAAGTAGTAATGCCAGTGGCAAATAATGCAACAAAAACAGTAAATTGGGGAAAGCTGATGATATTTAGATATCATCTAGAATTTTTTTTGTTTAGGGATAACATAAAATAAATCTATAAATTCGAAAACTCTTTAATTAGAATTCTTATAAGGTTGATATTTAGATTTCAGTCGTATTCCTTTATATTTTTTAAAATTTATATTTAAATTAAATGTATAAATATAAAACGATAAAAATATCAATCTGTGACTTGCAAAGTTTAGAAGTCGCTGTAGGCACTCACGACGATGGCGCGCCGGACCTGCTCGTCCCGGCCCTACGCGCTTAGGCTGCTTGGCACGCAAGGCCGTGCGGGTGTGGCTGCCGGGAAGTGCACGGCCGACGCGGGACCGGCCCTGTGTGCTTGAATCGTTACTCGTAAAAGGTCGGCCCGCACTGCCTCTGCGCAAGGCCGGTGCATGCTGCCACCTCGCATAGATCTGGCATGCGCAGAGCTCGGGCATTGGTCCTGCGCACCAGCACTGTTGTGGCGCCTGCTATGCTACTGGAGGTGAGAGAGATGGAGAAGTATTTTAGTCATTTAATATTAATATATTTAAATTAAAAATAAATTTTATTTAAAAAATTTTAAAAATTATAAATTAAATAAAAAAAAGAAAAAAACCCAAATATCAACTTTAGACACCCAATTAAAAGATTTTTAAAATCATAAATATTATATTTTTAAAATCATAAATACTAATTAACTAGGAACCCAAATATTATATTTTTTGCTGCTATTATATCTGAAGATCATTATAAATTGTTAAATTTTTTATTTTAAAATATTAATAATTATATTTTTTTTTAGTTTCAAACTTTTAGTGCAGAGAAGACAAAAATTGAGAGAAATTAAATTTTTGATTTTTATTAAATATTTAAAAAAGGTGTGGATAGAAGAGCAAAACAATCCTCATAAATAATTCAAACTACTTAAAAAATAATTATATTTCATATTTTATACCAAAAAAAAGTCAGTAAAAAAGGTGAAATTCTACAAGAGGAACTAAAATTCAATGATTTTATAACCTCAACAACTAAAATTAAGATTTTTTAAAAGTTAAAATCAATTATAAAATATCTGTGCATTGAAAAAAATTTAATATGTATTTATGTATGCATTTATGTTAAGTTGATTAAAAATTGAATCATTTTTATTTCTAATGATCAAATTACTTTGAGTTATAAAAATTTAAATTAATTTCAAATAAGATAAAAAAAAGTTTTGATCAAGTTCTCGGTTATATAAGATGTTAAAGCGTTTAACCAAGTTATCACAAAAAATTAATTGGGTCGAAATAGTGGGCCGTAGTCAGCCCAGTTTTATTTTGTATATATAAAAACTAATTGGGCCGAAATAGTGGGCCGTAGTTAGCCCAGTTTTATTTTAATGGGCTGATGAATTGTGGGTTAGTCCATAACCATTAAATTGGAACTTAATATACTGAATAATTCAGTAAATAAAAATATCATATTATGATTGATCAAATTATTATTAGTTATTGAGAATGTATAACAAGACTCTTTATAAAACAACCATACATGAGAAATGATTTATATTTTGTAGTGATTATAAATAACTCTAAATTTTAAATTCAACTAAAATTCAAATAAATTATTCAGTAAATTAAAGTATTATATTATGATTGATCAAATTATTGTTAGTTATTGGGACTGTGTAGCAAAATTTTTTGTAAAACAATCATATATGAGAACTGATTTATATTTTATAGTGATTATAAATAACTTTAAATTTTAAATTTAATTAAAATTCAAATATGACACGTATAATAATAGTGTCACATAAATACAAGTTATTTATTCAGTACCATTGTTATATAAAAATTTTATTTGAATTTAACATTTGATATTATTTATTGTGAATGTATAGCATTAAGTTAAAAGATAGTTATTATCAAAATTAAAAATATATATATTTTTTAGAAAGCTAAATGTAGCTTTTCAAATTTTTGGAAAATTTTATAGTCAACTAATTTACCGTATAAAAATATGTATTTTGTAATTCTCTTTCTCTTGTTAAATAAAATTCTAAAAATTCTTTTACTCATTCTATAAGGCTTCATTTAGTTGAAGGACATTTTAGGCAATAAAGTGGATATTTTATTTTAAAATTTTGATGAGAAAGAAAATTCTTTTAGTATTGAAAGATTTGTAAATTGTGACGTAAAATTAATTTTAATATAAAAATTTGTATTGAATGTGAAATAAAGTTGATTGTTAAGGTTGAAATTTGTGTTAAATATAAAATAAAATTATTAAAATTTATGATAAATTTAAAATACTAATTAAATAATATTTTACCTAAAATTAGGCATGAGACCTAAATATATAAAAAAAATATAAATAGTTACATAAATATCACCAAATCAATCAATAATAGTTAAATAATTAAAATAAAATTAATTATAATTATTTATTTAGCGACTGATTTAGAAAAACTTATTACAAAGTTTCAAGGAAAGTGCTTTGTAATGTTCTACAAAAAAAAGAAAATTGTACTGTTTACATTCAAATTATTCAAAATATATATAAAGAATTACTATATATGTTAGAACGCAAGATTATTGACTAAAAGTAGTATAAATCTATTTTTTTTTAAACTCATCAGAGCACTTCCCTTAAAACGTTGTCATAAGTTTTTTCTAAATCATTAGTTAAATAAATAATTATAATTATTTCTATTTGAAAATATGTATAATTGGTTACTATATACGTTAGAATGCAAGATGGTTTGACTAAAAAATTTTGTATTTCAATTGGATTACTTTCATCAAGGTTTAGCCTTAAATGTATATCTCTTTGCATTGATTATGAGAGTTTTGACTTGACACATTTAAGAAAAAATATCTTGATATAAGCTTATTGCAGATGAAATTCTTATTGTTGATAAGACTAGAGAAGGTACTAAAGCGAAATTCAAGTTATAAATAAATTTATTAGAATCTAAAGGCTTTCGTCTTAATAGATCAAAATTTGAATATGAGAAGTGTAAATTTAGTCAAGAAAAAAATACTTGTAGAGAAAAAATGATAATTGATGTTCAAGTTATTAGAAAAAGTGAACAATTTAGAAATCTTGGATCAAGTTATACAAAATAATAATAAAATAGATTATGATATTATTAGTAGGATCCAAATATGATGGGTAAAGCGAAAAAATGTATTTGGCATATTGTGTGACAAAAAAATTTTACTTAGACTTAAAAATAAATTTTATAAAATAACTGTAAAGCCAGTAATGCTATAAGGTGCTGAATGATAACCTATAAAGTAAAAATACAAATAAAATAAGTATTATAAAAATAATATTTATTAAAATAAATGAGTGGGTATACGTGAAAGAATATGATGAGAAATAAATATATCCGTGAGAAAGTTAGATTGGTTTCAATTGAAGATTAGCTCAAAGAGAGTTAGCTTAAATGATTTCGATATATAAATCGTAGGTTGATAGAAGCTCCAGTAAAGAAAGTTAAATTATTTGATCTTGCTAATATAAAAATAGAAAGAGTAAGGCCAAAAAGACATGGCAAAAATTTATAAGAAATAATCTTACATATTGTTGACGGAAAGAAGTGGGAAGTCCCGAGAACCAACGGCACACAGTGCATTTAGCTCGGGAGCCAGGGGTTTGAATCATGGCGAGGTAGAATAATCATTTAGAATAACACACAGAGATTTAATGTAGTTTAGGGAGGAATTCTCCTACGTCCACTGGGGCGTCAGTGAGGAAGATTTCACTAAAAGTAAGAGGTTTGGTCAGAAAACTATTAAAGGTGAGATTACAAATATCGTCCCCGACATTTGTCAGGGAGATCTCTAGCTTTACTGTTACATGTATTTTCTCTCTGCTCTCTGCCTCTCTCTGCTTTGTCTGTTAGGAAGTATTTATAGGCAGGTGGTAGTGGAATTCAGCGGATTCTCTAGAATGGGATGCTGAATACTTCTGTTGAGCCCATACCGGGTGGTAGTGGAATTCAGCGGATTCTCCAGAATGGGATGTTGAATACTTCTGTTGAGCCCATACCAGCTTCAACACTATTGGCCTCCAAAGAAACTGCCAGGAGTGGGTGGAGCACGCAGTTTCTTGGTCTTCGCAACTCATGGGAACTGGGAGCCATGTTGATATTTTTCTATTGAGCTCATACCAGCGGCACCGACACTGTCGGCCTCCAGGGAGACTGCCAGTAGTGGCTGGAGCATGCGGGTCTTTGGTTGGTGTGACTGGTGGGAGTCTGCGCTATTGGTAGCTATGCTGACGTGGTGCTCTGATAGTGACAGTCGGAGCCGGCAATTTCGTGTTCGATGTTGTGAGGGATGCTGGGAAGTATCGAACCCGACGTTAAGAGGAATGCTGTTAAGTATCATGTCCGATGTTACTGGGAGGTGCGGATAACCAAACATCGTGTTCCAGATAAGAGATCTACAAAAGCAAAACATGAGCAGTTAAATATCGTAACGGAGCATCATGCATGATGATAAGTAAAGTGAGTCTTTAAATATTACGTATATGGCTGAGATACAACACTGAATCCAAGTGATAACACATATTTAAAGCTAAATGAAAATTCATTATTTGATAGATTATAATAGAATTATAGAATTCATTTAGCCGTCCTTACTTAGTAAAATAAAATTTTAATTTATTATTATTGTAGCATTATTTAGCTACTAATTAATTATTTTAAAAAATTATCAAATAAACACATAATTATTATATTTAAAAACAATCTAAATATTACATAGAATATACAATTGTAATATTAAAATTAATTTAAATGCCATGAGAAATATACATATATTTAATTTTATTATATCTAAACAATATAAAAATGATAAGATGTTATTTATAATTATTAGTCTATACATGTTTTGCTCAAAAATATGATTTATCTTCAAAATACAGTAATATTTGTCAAACAAATTTATTTTTAACAATAATTTTTTATAGCAATTAGCTAATGCTAATTATAAAATATAATATTATATTTTTATACAGCTATATAGCTCAACATTTTTCTTACAAAGGGCACTAACAACTTCCCGTAAGAATTGTTTCAATTTTTTAATATTTAAAATACAATGTAAAAAAATACAAATTTTAATAATTTTAAGATTAATACACAAAATTACAGATCATCTTCCACATATGTGAAGTTCTCCTTCTCCCCCTCTTTACATTATTATTATTTTTAGATGGGTATTTGTTGTAGTTAATTATGATTTATATAATTTAATTATGATTTTAGTAATAGAGAATTACTAGGAAAATGCTAATAAATAAATTTTATTATTTAATTAATATATATAATTTGTATAATGAATGTTAATAATGGGCAGGAGAATAGGTTTGTGGGTCTGAAAATGCGATGATTTATGAGAAACTAACTTCGCAGTTTTTTATTAAAAAAATTACAAAAAATTACAAAAAAATAAAAAATTTAAAACAGAAATCACGGACAACTTCCGCTTTCTGCACCCGGACGGCGTCGTTCAAAACATGCTCTCTTTGTTAATTTTATTTTAATTATATTTAAATTATTAATTAATTAATCATGCTTTCAATTAATATTAACAGGGAAAAAATACAATTAAACCATTAACAGGGAAAAATTTAATTGAATTACCAAGTTGCTCAACTTGGTAATGAAAAAAACTAATTTAATTGTATTTTTTAACCATCTTTAAAAATCATATATAATATTAAAAAATTGAATTAATTATATTAAAAATTACATAGAAGATAAAATAAAATTAACTGATTTATTAAAAAATTATATTAAATATAAAATAAAATAATAATTTAATTTTAAAATAAGATAAAATATAAAATAATTTTTAAAATTTTAATCACGACTAAAATTAATTATGATTTTTATCCCGACGCCAAACATGGCCTTAGATATATTCGTTTGAGTCCCTTAATTGGAAAAAATGGAAAGTAAAATTCTTGCTTTCCGATTTCTTGATCATAATTCCAATTTTGATCAAATTTTAAATTTAAATATAATTAATTAATTAACTAATTAATTATCCTTATTTATAATTAATAAAATGGACATAAACGGCAGCCGCCACTAAGCGAAGTCGCCTGCTTCCAACCATGAACGGGTGACCCCACCTTTTCTGGAGTAGTTCCAGAGTTTTATTTTTAAGAGAATTACATACATACCTTTTAAATATCTTGAATTACATATTGAACTCCAAATTTTTAAATTTTACAACTTAACCTCCTAAATCATCCAAAAATAACATATTTAAGCCTTTCTCAAGATTTTTAAAGAATATTTTTTTACGCTTATTATTAATAATATGTATATATAAATATTATAAACATATTTACAAATACATATATTCTACTAGTTTTTATTTTTGGATGATTTAGGGGGTTAAGTTGTAAAATTAAAAAATGAGGAATGTAATATGTAATTCAAGATGATTTAAGGGGTATGTATGTAAATGCCCCTTTATTTTTTTATAAATCCCTCAACTCTATTTTATATTAAGTAATGCTATACAAATCGATAAGTGATCTTAAATTTTAAATTCAATTAAAATCTTTACAAGTTAATTGTGACGCTCGTGATCGAAGAGGGCGAGAAGTGATCACCGGGTGATGTCCCAAATGAGGGAAAATCACCGGTGTAAAGTGCGGCTCCTCACAAGCTTCTAGGCCGAATAATCAGTGATGAGAGGAGCACATGAATGAATCGTCCCACAACAGAAATGAAGGGAAATCCTGTGCTGTATAAGTAAATAATGTGATCTTAAACAATAGATGCACATTTTAGGACAAAAATATAAAGCTAATAATAAACAACTCCATAGTTAAATATATTTGAGTTGGAATAACACTGGGATGAATAACCTCCTGCAAAATGTTCAAGTCACACAATTTTTTTAAAGCCAACGTGAATAATATCTCTATACTGAAATTACGAGATATTACAACAATGATATCCCATAAGCAAAAAAATTATACCGTTATTTATGCGACACCATTGTCACACAAAAATCACGTAAAAATTTTAGTTGCATACAAAATTTGGAAGAACTGCAAAATATTTCTCTTCCTTATCACAGATATAATGATGCTTTTCAACTTTATAAAAAGCTAATTGAGATGAAAGTTAATCTGATTTGTGCTCACTTTTAAGCTAAGATTTCTCTTAAACTTGGGTTTTATGATGTCGTGTTAATGAGGCTGTTAAAAAAAATTATTGTAATTATTACATATGAAATATCTGCAGCACAAATTTTATGACTACATATATTATATAATTTATTTTATTTCTAAAGTTGGGAATTTCTGAACTCTCTCAAATTTTTTTTGACAGTTCATTCAAAAAAATCACATTGACCTTCAACAACCAAATAAAGAAAGGGAAGAAAAATATTTTGATTAATGATAAGCTAAAATTCCTAAATAATAGATGGCAATCACTTATCTGAAATTACTAAAATAGGATTAATGACAAGAAAACCCCTCTAGTTTAAGTGTACAGACGAGTTTCTAATTTTTCGTCTAATTCAAGATAATATGTAAACAAAAAATATTCTCCAACTAATCGACTAGTTAACATAATTTGAAAACTATATTAAAACTTTAAATAGAGATATCAGTTTAATGATTAGAGACACCATTCTTTATTATTGATGCTACAATGCTTATTTGCATATTATCTCGAACTAAAATATCAATTTATCTAAATTTGAAATTGTAGGAAACCAATTACACATCATCATAAACCAAATCAAAGGAGCCTAATTATGCGAAACCCAAGATAAAAAAGAATAAAAAGTGATCACCGGGGTGATATCTATATGAGTAAATAAAAATCACCCAAATAAAGAGCAACTTCTGATAAGGCTTCTAGGTGAAAAAAATAAGAGAATAATTTCTCACATCAAAAAGGGGAGAAATCCTGAGCTATATAAGTAGATAACACGATTTCAAATAGTAAAAATATCTTTTGGGAAAAAGCCGTGAAACTATTTGAAGAAAATTCTATAGTTAAACGTGTTGAAGCCAAATAGTACTGGAATGAATGACCTCCGCCGACTGAGCCATCGAAGTCGAGCAGAGCAATCGAAGCCACTCCGCCCTCCTAAGCACACAATCTGCCTTCTTCAAACCGCTTACATCTAGAAACATTATTTTCTATCAGATGAGATGCACATACACTCGGACATTAATGAGGTAAGGGAAAAAAAGTAGACACCAAAATCTTTCATATTTGCAAAATTATCCTGGCGGTTTAATTTTGCAAATAGGAATTTCCGCACACTTAATTCATAAGTAACCGGAAGAGAGTTTAAGTAGGTACTGCACGATGTTTAAAGCAATATTTCCACAGAGACAGCACAAGGAACTCCCCTTCTCACACCACACGGACATGGATATATTAGAGCAAGAGATACTCAAATCAAAATACTGATAATTACATGCATAATACTTTATATTATTATAATTACGTATATCACACTTATTTTTAAAAAATTATATTGTAATTTAAAAAAAAATATATGAGGTGTAATTTTTAAGTGTGATGTATAATTTTTAAAAAAAAATATTTTAATATATAAATATGGTGATATAAAATGTTATGTATGTAATATGAAATATTTCGTTAAAATATTTCCCCAATATTTTTTTATTTCATGATTTTATGATAATAGTTTATTATAATAGCGGTTGGGGAGAGCCTGATCCGGTGGATAGATCAGGGGTGGTGCGGCTTCTCGAGATCCTCAAGATCGAAGGGGCGGAAACTGACAACCTGGTCCAGCGCCGACGATCCACCATTCCCGGCGGCCGGCTTGCGGCGGAGGCCGCCGGCGCCGTGCAGATCGGCGGGGCCGAAGATACCGGTGGTCGGGTGAGGCCCCCAGTACTTGTCAGACTCGGCGTCAATCCAATGGTCCGGCACCACGGCCGGGCGCACCTGCTCCTCAACCTCCTTCTCGTAGTACGAAGCGAAGTGCGAATACCTCCTAAGATTAAGAAATCATCGAAGCATATCAGATTCGCGGCGAGCCGCCAGGTCGAAATCTATCAAGAAAATGCCCTCGCGCGAGATCGATTCTACATGTAACAAGAAATTTCTAGAGGAATTTCGAGCCTATTTGGGAGAAACTGCAGAGAGAAATTGGGGATCGAGTTTCTTAGACTACAGAGGCCAAAGTTCAATCAACTAGACCAAAGTTCAATCAAAAACTTGTACCGAAAGCATTTACACATCAGATCTCAAAGCAGGACTGCATGAGCCGGCCGATTCTATTCGCCAAAAACATAGATCACTAAATCGGAATGATTAACAAACTTTCCAAGAGGTAAAAATCTTCTGATGGAGAGAAGATCAAAGAAAAGCGAACGGGGTTTTGATTAATTCTCAAGGAATTAGTACCTGCAGATGGAGAGCGGAGTTGGATCGAGGGCCTTGGAGGCCCAGGTGTGTGCAGCAAGTCGCTTCACAGAGCTCCCAGCGATCGCTCGGCCCTTGGAACTGGCTGCTGCTGCCATGCAATAGTTAGCTTGGCTCGAGCTCGGAAGGAAAAGGGTTTCGATGGCGTGGAGGAGGAGAGTGGATGCGATGGGCTTTTCAGGCTTTCACCGCACTGAGCATTTATAGGTCTGCCCACCGACCCTTGACATCCTCCACCTTTCCATACATTCCGTGCTTCATTTCCGTGCTTATGCCGCATACGGTCTTCGGTCCCGTCACCGTCATAACGGCGTTAGTACATCAAAAGACAAAAAGGCCCCTCCACCAAAATCATGTCAGGGTTATTTGTTTGAGGAATTATTTTAAATTGAAACAACAACAAAAACTTCAAGGTGATGCATTTTATTTTGAGATTTAAAAATACATATGAAATATAAAATAAAGTTAAATTTTTATCTTAAATTTATATATCATATGAAATAATATTAAAATTTATGTAGAATTTAAAATATTAATAATTTAAAATTAAAATTTGTGCATGATACGTAAGATAAACTTAGACAAATAAAATACTTCTTAAGATATATTTTCATATAAATTCTAACGAGCAACATAATAAAATAAATAAAATATTAAAATATTTACAATAATGTTTGGCTTGAAAATTAAACTCGTGATTGCCACAATACCAACGATTAGTTAGCTGCAGTAAATATTCAATTTTTTTTCTACTAGAACTTACTAGAAGTAGAATGATATCAAAGAGAAATAAAAATCATTCTACATCTTTTTTAAATAGGGATTTTAATAAACTATATGAAAATTACTAAGGCGGCGTTTAGTTCAATGTTATCTTGATGTTATGTTATATTATCTAAATAAAATAATTATTTAATTTAATGATATCTATAAATAATTTTTATTAGATTATAAAATTATTAATCAAAATATGACATTTAGATGTCATAACATCTACATTACATAATATAACACCAAGATATCAATGAATTAAATGCCGCCTAAAATTTTTATAAAAACACTTACAGGTCCACAGGAGTCATTTAAATTTTTTTTCGTAATTGTTTGAAAATTTTTTATACGAAATATTTCATTAAAGAAAGGAAGAAAAGATAATTAAACTATAGCATAAGAAGGCCAATGCCTCAACTAAATTGATATAATTTAATTAACCACAACTTATTAAAGAAAATTTGGAAGCATGACAACTTCTTAACTATAAAACTATTTTAAAGAATCTTATAGCAAATAAGTTCCTCTAATTTAGACTTATGTGCATTGAAGTCTCTCTAAATTTTAACTTAATTAAATAAATCCTTAAATTTGAGATAAAAATAATTTAAATTAATTTGAACTAAATGAAAAATTAATAGTTACAATAAAAATAAAGTTGAAAATGAGTTATCAATTAAAAAAAATATTATCTATTAAGTATTTTAATTAATATCAAATGATCAATTTACAATTTATTTTAAAATAAGGGACTTAGGGGCATTTAGTTCAGTGTTATCTCAATATTATATTATATTATATTATCTTTAGAAAATAATTATTCCATTTAATGATATCTTTAAATAATATTATAATTAATTAAAAAAAATTTCATTACACGCTTACATCTAGATATCACCCTAAATTGAGCGACATCTTAAGATAACATCGTCAATTTGTCATTATAATGTCAATAACTTTCAACTAAATAAAAATAATTTGGATAGCATTGATATTTTCTAATATTATAACATTGAACCAAACAAATATCTAGTGATGAATAACAATGATATTTAGATAACATAACATCTAAATAATATTAACATTGAGATAACACTGAACCAAACGCCCCCTTAATAAATTTATAAATTTTGAATCTCGTTCTCGTATTTCGAGCATTAATTGCACGAGTTCATGTGGCCCGCCCAACAAAACCCGATTCACTGAGTTAATTAGGAGTCCTTTTGCCATTAATTAGGAGTTGAATTTATATGTTTCTTTTTTTTTTTTTTTTGATAATGATGAATTTATATGTTATAAGAATTTAATGATCTCCTTATCTTTCAAACAGCTACATGCAAATCTATTACCTATACATATGCATCAAAATTTTAATAGAGCATTTAGTTTAATATTATTTTAATATCATAAAAAATAATTATTTAATTTAAAGATATCTATAAATAATATTCTATAAGATTATAAAATTATTAATCAAAGGCCTCATTTGGTTTGAAGTATTTTTTTGGCCTGACACAAATTTTAATTATAAAAATTAATTTTATTGTACATCTAACACAAATATAATTTTATAATCAATTTTATTTCACATTCTACGCACTTTTTAATATTAAAATAGTTTTTTATTTAATTTTAAAAAATAAATTAATTTTTTAATTTTGTTTAAAAAAAATTGAACCAAATGAGACAAAAAATGACATTTAGATATCATAATATTTAAATTACATAACATAATATTTAAATAATAATAAACTAAATACTCCATAAATATAAAACTCATTCTCAAAATTTCTTAGAACAACATCAAACCCTAACTCAAATTCTAACTTAGTTAGGAGCTACGAAGAACAAATACTTCACGAATCTAATACTTTTTGAAACTTTACAAGTATGTATTTGATTTGCCACATTATGTATCGGTTTTTTTTAATTTAATTTTTATATGAAACTTGTCTAATATTTTCACATGCTCTTAATTAGAAAAAAAATATTGAATTGGCTAGTCTAACTCGTATTGTGATTTTAAAAAAATACTCATATATAAAAGATGATTTATGCTTAGACTCGACGTATAACAATATGACCAACACATTGGAGTCTAGCAATTGTTATAATAGAATTGTTGATTGCTCTATTACAATCAGGTTTGTATTGCAGAAAAAATAAAATTTTGATATTCAGTTTTTATTTTATTTTTATATTCAATGAATGCGAGACTCGAAGAGAGGACAGTATGCATCAACTTTTATTAAATCAGTATATCTAGATTTAGATCATAGTAATTATATAATTTATTAATTGTATCTCATTTTATATCGAGTTAATAATTTGGATTGGATTCAGGTTAAAAGTAAAACTAACCTACTGATATAAATTTAAACCTTTATCATACATATATATTTTATGATTATTAAATTGGAGAACAAATGAGAATTTTTCATGTCTTTATTCTAAAGTTAGTTCATTTATTTTTGAAATTTAATATAATGTTCAAAGTATTTTAGAATATATAACTATAAATAACTTTAGTTAAGAAAATTATTTTTTTTTTTGAAATTGTAATAAACACGATGTACAATAAGTTATTTAAAAATTTTCATGTGTAAGTTCGAATTTTTTGAAAATTAAGATAAGTAATATTCAAATTGAAAATATGTGTTTGACTTGTTCCACCGAAAACCGATTTGAAACTAAACGAGTAAATCATGGATTTGAGATAGTTCTACTCAGCTTTAGAATGAAGATGATTTTTAAAATATTTAATAGGTTAGTATTTAGGTCGGTTTCGAGTCTAATTGTCTGATAAACTCGTATTAATATAACATGAAATTGCCGAAATTATAAATATTGATTTACTTTCACTTTATAGTCATTCATATAAATATTTATATGTATAGACATGTAGAATGAGTTATATATATTATTGATAAAAAATTTAAAATCAAAATTTTCATGATCTTAAAGTTAATTATAACATTATATTCTCAAATTATTTTGATATTACTAAAATTAAAATTACAAGTAATTAAAAAAAAACGAAAATATTCTTCAATAATTCATTCACACTTCTGTCGCACAGTATATAGTTGAGATCAGAATTTAAATGCATATCAATAGTTTAATTTTACTTTTAATTTAAATTTGATTAAAATTAATTTGTTTAATAAAATCAAAATATAATTGATAAATTATTAATTATTGTAAATTGAATTCAGATTTGTTAATTTAATAAAGATTTACTTAACAATTCATTTCTTTTGAGTTTCGTCTGTATTTGTTTTTTGAAAGAATTTCGTCTGTTCACTATAGATATAAAATGTTATTAAAATTTAATATTTTAGTCAAAAAAATAAAATTAAGTTAATATTTTTATTAAAAAATTATTAAATATATAAAAAAATAATATTTTTATATTAAAATTTATTTATAATTATTATTTTTTAAATTAGTCCTCGCACCAAACGGGACCGTAATTTATTTTCTTAGAAATTTTTAATAATCTCTCAAAATTTAAATACGAGGTTCTATTTTTTAATTTATATTTCACACATGTTAAAATTATTAGATTGTTTGTAATATTTTTGGTACGTGATTATCCCACATTGTTAAATAAAATAAAATTATAAATACTTATAATAATTTTTTTTATAAATTTATTAATTCAGTATAAGAATTATTAAGATCATGGACTTTTTTTATTAGATTCTTGTGGGATTAATAAATATTTAATGATCAACTTCGGGTGTAACTCATTAAGTCAAAAAATTATTTTTGTAATTAGAATTCTCACATTTTAAAATATTATTTTATTAAAAAAAAGTGCTAATGCATCTCTTAATTCAAAAAATTACTTTGAAATGTCTTTCAACAATTAAATTAAATTTAAAAAATATCTATAAATATTTCATATTTTTTATAATCTTAAAATTTAGAGAATTTTGTTACGTTATTACATCCTAAAAGGTAATTATATTTATAGTGTAAATTTGTTTTAAAAAAATATTAATTATGCTTCAAAATTTTATGTTTTTTATTTTTTAAAAAATAAAAAGTATCAGAGCATATTAATTTAAGGGGTATAAGCGGTATTTCGCGAAGGTTGAAAGGAGCCTACCATTATCTTGATTCGAATTATTTTAATGAAAACTATTGCTATTTATATTCCTGAAAATTTCGCGGTCGCTAGGATTAGGAAAGCGCAGCGAAGCTTCCTGCCTCAAACTTCATCCCCAAAATACCCTCATAAAGTTAGAAGATTTGCAGCAGAGCCATTGAGCCAATGGCATTTCCGTCCTTTTACAACCGTTTGCTGCGTGGGCTGGCCCGGCTGGGCCTAAATTGTGGGCTTATCCACTGACCACGACTAGCGAGACCGCGACATCAAAACATCCTCAAGCTTGAAATTTGGTCCGCTGATTTGAAATCGAGTGGCTCAGATTTTAACTCGCTTTAAATGCATTCAATTCAAAAAAATCTTGAATATAAAAAAGGGCAAATTACGTCCAGGTCTCTGTGTTTAATGCTTAATATCTTGCAGGTCCATATTTTTAAAATTATAACATTGGAATCCCGAGTTTTAATAAATTATTAAATGGTCCTTTTAAATTTTTTTATAATTTAAATTTTTTAAAATTACCATTTTACCCCCTGCCATTATCTCTCTACTCCCGATCCGGCGCACGCACTGAGGCCGCGCGGCCGGCGGCGGTCCGGCTACCTCGCGACGTGTCCGCCAACGCCGCGCGACTCGTGCGCTTTCACCGGATCGGGAGGTGAGAGAGGGGCAGGGGTAAAACGATAATTTTAAAAATTATAATTATGAAAAAAGACCCATTTGATAATTTATTAAAACTCAGAGACCCGATATTATAATTTTAAAAACGTGAACCTGTGCGATATTAAACGTTAAACTCAGGTGGGTGTAATTTGACCCCAAAAAAATCATAAAATTCCGAACTGGGCCTCTCTTTATATGATGGATGGTAAGGGTTTTAGTAACAGTTTGGCACGGAGATCAAAATAATACTAATTTTAAAAAATAATAATAATAAATAAATTATTCTAATTATTTTATATATTTTTTAATATAAAACATATTATTTTATTTCATATATTTAAATTTTTAATAAAAATATCAACTTCATTTTAAATCCTAAATCAAAGTACTGGAATCTTAAAAATTAATTTTAAGAGAAAATTTGTTTTATATTATTCAAATATTTGTGTTATTTAAATCATATCTATAATATGTCATTGTTGATCTAAAAAAATAAGTTAATTACCTATGTTATTTTTAAATCTTTATTTGAAAAATTTATTATTATTATATTATATTAGCAGATAATCATATTATAAAATAAGTAAATTAAGAGTAAAATTTAGATATCATGCACAATTTTGAGTGTATATAGGGGTTATTTTAAAAACAAAAATTTTAAAATCTTTTTATAATATTTTTTTAAATATATCATTGAGTTAAATAATTAATTTCTCTAATATTTTACTTCAAAATCACCATTTGGTCCATTTCCACTAACTATTTTTCATTTTTTTTTATGAAACACGACCTTCCTGTTGATTTCCTTAGTTTTATTTCTGATTTCTTGTTATTATGTTAATCAATTTACTGTTTTATTCTCATTGTATTCAGTTTTGTAATATTTGAGTCATTTGATCTCTTCCACACATTTTTTTTTTATTAAAAATGAGTTTTTATGCATTGTTCTTGTTTCTTTTCTTCCTTTTTTAAATATTTTTTAATGTAAAATAAAGATAAATATCACAAAGTGACAAATTTGGTACAATTGAAAATTTTAATAAAAAAATTTGAAAGCAACATAAATAGACTTGAGTATTGAGCGGGTCACATCAAGTTCAAGCTGAGTTAGATCGAGTCAAGTTTTTAGTTTAAGCAAGACTGATTCCACATGAACAATACATCTTTAGCTCAGGAATTCCAACACCCACATTAACTCGGGTTCTTGAGCTCGCGCTCAACCCTAATTCTAACCATCCATATAGCACCAAGCCAATTCAATCATAGTTGACGGATCAAATCTTGTACGGTTCATCCCTCATCTCCATCATCCCAGATCTGCTTAGCACAATTGCGTAAGGAAACTCCTGTAATTAAAGTTTGTCTTCCGTCCTTAAATCGTCTATACCAATGGAACCTAGCCAGTTGCCATAGAACGATACAACTGCTACTTATATTATAACCACTCCGCGATGCCCGTCTTCTTTATTTTCCCACCCTATTTTAGGCAAATGGTTGGTATCAGTAGCACTAGTAAGCCTTGCCTCCTCCTCTCAGACAAAGGCTACGTAGATGATGCAAGAGAAAATGCCTCTTACTCTGCCAGGTTGACCGACTTATAAATGTCACCCTATGTAATGGAATCGAAACCGGCTTCGCTTATAGACATAAAAAGATCTCTTCATACCACATAAATCTTCACGTGCTTTATTTCTTCGCGCTCTCTCTTTTACTCTTTCTCTCTTTCCTCTCATGCACAATCGCTCCCTTACTCATTTGGTCGCGCACAAACATTTTATGCGCTGCGCGCAAGCAAAGTTCTCCTCTTATAAGTATCGTGCCATTTTAACAACGATAAATTCATAATAAAATATGAATCTCTCTAAAAAGTTTCGTGATTCAAATTAATGAAAAAACTTCATTATAAAGACAAAATTATTTTTTTTTTCATGAACTTCAGCTCCACATAATGAATAAAAAATCAAAGAAAATCAATTTACTCTGCATAAGAATGAGATTTATATAGAAAGGAATTAGGTAGGTCATTAGATCAATGTTTGAAGAAAAACTATTAAATTTATTTTATTATAAAAATTATATTAAATATGAAATTAAATTAAATTAAATTTTATTATTTGAATTTGTGTATAATTTAAATTTTTTAAAAATTGAGAATTTTTTAGACGAACCAAACAAAAATACACTTATTTTTATTTAATTATATGAATTATATTTTGAAATTAAAACTATTAATTATGTTCTAACTATACTTTTAAATTCCTACATGCTCAAATCAAATACCCCAATATATTTGACTTCAATTAAATAAAAAATTGCATTTGGCTATTTTTATTTTATAAATATTAATTTTAGGATATTAAAATATAATTAGAATATAGAATTTGAACTTATATAAACTGATTGCCAAAGTCAAATTTTGGTTGTAGAATTTGAATTTAAAGTGCTTTTGTAAGTCAAATGTGTGGATTTCTTTTTAAAATTAGATATACAACAATATAATAAAATATATATTAAAAATTTCATGTTTAAATTTATTTAAAATTTGAATTACAGATTATATTTTTAATATTCTATTTTCAGCCATCATGAAATGTTATTTAACCATTATTTTAATTCCATGATTTTCAATTTTGTTCTATAAAATTAATTGCACTATAATAAAAAAATTTTGGGATAATTAACTACATGTCATATTATTTTACTTTATTTATGTGTTACTGATCTATTCTTAGTTAATTACGCTATGCACACTCAAAATATTATAAAATTTTACATACACACACTTTCACTTATTTTCATTATAATGAGCAATTATAATTTTTCAATGACCTAACTATAGTTAGGTTACAAAAAATCTGAACCGTTCATCATATTATTTTAAAGATATTTAAATATATTTTGAGTGGAAATCTTAAAACTTTGATGTTTAGGTAGTGGCAAGGGAAGGAGACATCCGCGACGTGAATTGATTTTAGGACAGATCAATGCTTTAGTGTGTCATCAAGGAAGAAAAAAAAAACTATTAAAGGTAAAAATATAATTTTAATAATTTATTAACGAAATTTTTTTTTTCAAATAGATTTTGAGTGAGTTTTAATTTAAGTGTGTATATGTAAACTTTTTTAATAATTTGAATGTGTATAACTTAATTAATTAAGAATGAATAAATAATGTATAAATAAAGTAAAATAATGTGGCATGTAGTTAATTATCCCAATTTTTTTATTACACCACCTTTATATAAATAAAATATAAGTAAAAATTATATGACATTCTTTTGGTAATACCACTTTCAATATTTGAATAAAAATTATATAATTATTATATTTTTATATAAATAAAAACTATGTGAATAGCTATGATACCTCTTATTCAATATTTGAATACATGTTATTATTTATTAATAAATTATTGTTTCTTTTTGTTATATGTTATTTTTGCATCTTATTTATAGAAGATATGCTCCATAGATTATCTTCAATTTGATAATGTGAAATTAAATGTTCATATTAAAACTAATAAGAGTATGTATTTTTATTAAATAAAAATTCAAATAATAAAAATAATTACTTTTGTTATATATTTTATTAATAATTTTTTATGGGTGCATAGAATTAAAAAGCGCTGTTATCGGACCAATTTTGAGCGAGTCGAAGGCAACGCTAAATAAAAAATTTCGAGTTTAGCTCAGCTCAAAATCGGTCTGAAATCAAAATGAGATGTGATTCGAGCCAGCTCGGCTTGAAATCACGTTATTTCGAGCTGAGCCGGCTCGAAATGACTTGATTTCGAGCCGGCTCGAATCATGATTCGAATCGGCTCGTAATTGAAAAAAAAAATAGAGGTATTATGTATTCAAGAGAATTTGATCTCTAGACTTTAAAGAAAATAAACTTTAAATTTCCTCCACTCTATTACTAAACCATCAACTACATTATGTATAATGGTATTATATATATATATATATATATATATATATATATATATATATATAATTTCGAGCCAAATTGAATCGTGTTTTCGAGCGTGCTAGAGGCAACTCAAAATTGGCTCGAAATGAACTCCGAGTCAAAGTCCTTAGTTCATGATTTGACTTAAAATTTTTGAATTGATTTTGAATAAATTCAAAAATTTAACGAGTTTCGAATGATATTTTTACCGCCGCTAGTCTAATTGCCTGATGGTAGTAATTACATTATTATTTGAATAAATATTTCTAGCTTTTTACGGATTTAATAAGCACTAAAAAAATTAAAGAAATAAAATGAGTAGAACTCTTCCTTCATTGTCTGAATATATATAGCTAGCTAAGAAATAATGTAGGCACAATTAACATAAAAATATGAAAAAAATACTTATGTTATTTTTAAAAAATAATTTTTTTATTTAATTGAACCTAAAAATTAATTATTTAGTGTGTTGATTCATTGAAGGTAAATAACCAATTACATCTAGTCTTTATGTTATCAATAAAGTTAGTTTTAGTTTAAAATTGATGTAAAATGTAAAAATAAAATTAGTTTAGTAACCCTTGGCATTTAATTATTTTAATATTAATTTTTATGCTCAATATGAAATCAAATTTAATGTGAGCAGGAGTAATTAATTAATTATAACTAAACAGTAGGCTAATGACTCACTAATGAAGCCTCACTTCAATGCAATCTAGATATTAAAATTATTATGTAAATATATATATATATATATATATATATATATATATATATTAGCTAGTAAATTTTATTTTATTTAATATCATAATATTGTAGTCTAGAGTGTTAATTATTAAGATAAATATATTAGATTCATGATTTTAATTTTTTTTTAAATAATAGAGCCTTCAAATTTTGACATTAATATTTCAATTAGATTATTTTACCATATTTTGATAAACTATTTTATTAAATTAAAATTTTAAATAAAATGTTTAAAATTTGTAATTTACTTTTAAAATTGCAATGACCTCTAGCTCCTCCACCATATAATCATATTCGTAATTCCTTTTTCCCAATCTTTTTTAGGTACTAGTTTCTATATTTATAGCAGAGATAATATCTAAACTCTCATCAAAAATAACTTTATAAATTTAAAAATATAATCTAAATACACCGTCAAATTATTTTTATCTAAATAATACAATAAAGCAACACAATAACACAAGTTCATTTTAATATTCTATAAACACCCAAAATCATATTCATAATTCTTTATTCTCAACTTTTTATGGTACTAATTTCTCTATTTATAGCGGAGGTAATATCTACATTCTCGTTAAAATAACTTCATAATTTTAAAAATATAATCTAAATACACCGTCAATTTATTTTTACAAATAATACGGTAAACCAACACAATAACACAAGCTCATATTAATATTCTACAAACACCACAGAATCATATTCATAATTCCTTTTTCTCAACTTTTTATGGTATTGTTTTCACTATTTATAGCGGAGGTAATATCTACATTCTCATCAAAATAACTTTATAACTTCAAAAATATAATCTAAATACATCATCAAATTATTTTTTTATCTAAATAATACGATATACCAACACAATAACACAAGCTTATTTTAATATTCTATAAACACCACATAATCATATTCATAATTTCTTTTTCTCAACTTTTTATGGTACTGATTTCTCTATTTATAGCGGAGGTAATATCTACATTCTCATCAAAAATAACTTCATAATTTTAAAAATATAATCTCAATACATCATCAAATTATTTTTATCTAAATAATACGATATACCAACACAATAACACAAGCTCATTTTAATATTCTATAAAAAGTAGCATCATTCATATATATATATATA
>KZ451978.1:1372920-1428167 GCA_002786265.1 Apostasia shenzhenica
ATATATATATATATATATATATATATATGTAAACATTACTAAATGTTTGGTCCAGCAGCCAGAATCTCCTCAGTAAGCTTGCAGTCTGAGCCAATATTATACTTAGCAAATACCTCAAAGTTCTGTTTGAAGAGAATGGCCAGCTTCATCAGAGTCTCCTTATAGGCTTCCTTGTTCTCCCACTGCATGAAGAGAGACCAAGAAGAGCTAATTACTCATTAAATGAAAAGAATTTAATTAATCCTAAGTTCAAGAGTAATTTATTTATATTAGTGTATGTTGAGGGAAAAATTAGCCACTAAGTGAGCAGATTTAGCCTTTAGGCTAACCCACTTATGAGATCCTCGAATTCTCTTTCGGAACAAATTCGAAGCACTCGATTAGATTATGCCTTGTTGTTGAAAGGCCTAATATGGGTGGAACGGTCTCAAACAAACAGGTGCCAGCTGGTAGCTCTTGTCGTATCATAGTCTTGCCCTATTACGCAGCACTTAGGCTTAGAGGCAAGGGGAGAATCTCATCATCAGTGCTTGATTTGACAGACAATGTGATCTTTTTTCACCAAAAATGTAAGATACTCGCATTTATAGTGAGAAGAGGGTTCCTAAATAGCTAATTTCTCAACGGAACTAACTAAAGGAGACTGCCAGCTAGCGCTGCTTGCATGCTCAACAACTCTTCGACTATAGCCATCCTCAGACTATATAGCTAGCTCTCGCAAGTAGAGCTCCCACTGAATTATCTGCAACTCTTCTCTTCGTTCCTTCCCTCCTTTAGGGGGAGTCGAAGCTCCTTCACTTTCCTTTAAAATAAAATACTACCCGTCTTTAAAAGCTTCTTCGAGCTCTTTTTCTTCTTCTTGTAATCCTAGTTTAGAGTTTCTAACTCAAAACAGTATAATTTCAATTCACTTCCTCGTCAATGAAAGATTTGATCCGCAAACCCAATTATTATAAGGTTGAGTTTGTGGTACAACTACTTTGATTAATGTTAATTTACGTGGAACAGATTGAAATAAATATGAAAAATCAGGAACAAAAAATTGGGAGAAAAGGATAGTTAAAGAAAAAATGACTTTATATGAAAGAAATGTAAAACCTGAAGGACCTGTATGTAACTTTCCCAAAAAAACAAAATATAAAATGCTAACGTGCGGATAGATTGATAAATAAATTTGGGGAACAGAAAAGCTTACAGCATTCATGGGATTGAGAATCTCCGGCGGCACTCCGTCAACCTTCGCCGGAATCTCCAGCCCAAAGATCTCTGTTTTACCATACTCTGCTTTCAAAAGACTTCCGGAATGTATAGCGTTAATGATCCTGCGAGTAAACGGCAGCTTGATCCTGCTCCCAACTCCATACCTGAAACCAAACATCCAAACCCATAACTCATCTTCCTCCATTTCCATCTCCTTCCTCCTTCCTTCCCATCGCCATCAAATCATGAAATAAAAGCTTCACCTTCCGCCGCTCCAGCCGGTGTTTACCAGCCACCCGGTGGCGCCGTACTTCTGCATCTTCTCCGCCAGCATCGCCGCGTATTTGGTGGGATGAAGCATGATGAAGGCGGCGCCGAAGCAGGCGGAGAACGTGGCCTGGGGCTCCCTGATTCCGTCCTCTGTTCCGGCGACGAGGGCCGTGTAGCCGGTGATGAAATGGTACATTGTCTGAGCTAAGCTCAGCTTGCTCACCGGAGGGAGAACGCCGAAGGCGTCGCAGGCTAAGAGGATAACGTTCTTGGGTTGAGGCCCCACGCAGGGTATCTTCGCGTTGGGGATGTACTCAATGGGGTAGGCAGCTCGAGTGTTCTCTGTCCCAAAAACAGAAGATTAGAACTCGAGCTCGATCGATCAACTTATAATTTAGAATCAAACTCGTTTAACCTGTTACAGATTTATCGCCATACTCGACCTCACGGGTGTGCTCATCGAAGACGACATTCTCGAGCACTGTCATTACATTGATCGATCGATCAATCAAAAAAACATCACAGGGAGCAATCCATCACAAACAGAGAGGTAAAGTGATAAGAACTGAGATCAATTACCAGTCCCAAACTTGATGGCATCGAAGATATCGGGTTCCTTTTCAGCTGAAAGATCAGCGCATTTAGCATAGCAACCGCCCTCAATGTTGGAGACGCCATTATCGCTCCAACAATGCTCATCATCACCAATTAGCAGCCTGTTGTGGTCTGTAGACAGAGTGGTTTTGCCAGTGCCTACAGCAAAGAATTGATGTTAATCAGCAGATCCATGGATAGAAGACAGAGTGGTTTAAGGCCAAGCATTTGAGTTAATGCAATGTATTGATCCCAATTGAGCCCCTGTTTTTTCTACCCTAAAATCTGGTATTAAAATCATCAAGAGAGCTTCATTTAACCAAATATTATCTTGACGAAGAACATCTGAGGAACGCCACGTTTCTACAACTTTGAACAAGGGTATAAAGAAAGAGTCGAGTACGAAGATAAAAAGGAGCAAGAAATGGAGCTCACCGGAGAGGCCAAAGAAGAGGGCAACGTCCCCTTCCTTGCCCATGTTGCAGCCGGAGTGCAGGGAGAGGATCCCCCTCATGGGCATGAGATAATGCATGACGCTGAAGAGGCCCTTCTTCATCTCCCCAGCGTATTGAGTTCCAAGAATAACCATTTCCCTCCTCGCTAAGTTGATATCGATGCTAGTCGAAGAGGTCATGTAATGGGTGTACCTGTTACACGGGAACTGCCCGGCATTGTAGATCGTGAAGTCCGGGTTGCCAAAGTTCTCCAGCTCTTCAGGTGTCGGCCGGATGCACCTATTAAATGATCGATAAATTTTTAAAGTTAAACAAACGAGACTTGAACTCAATCGCGGTTAATTCTTATTTACTTACATGTTATGCATGAAGAGTGAGTGATAAGCTCTTGCAGAAACAATCCTCACTTTAATGCGATTCTCCGGATCCCAGTTGAGGAACTGATCATTCACAAACACCTGTTCAGATTCAAGACGAGCAAACTAGTGTTAAAATTCAGGTTAATTTTATGCTCATACAACTCGAGTATTAACTTCTTTTGAATTCTGCCAAGCTGCTCTCTTTTTCTATGAATTTTTTTGCAAGTTGGCTGTAGAAGAGCCGTTCTGAACGGGTTTATAATCTTATTTGATCGGTTCAGTTTACTTCGAATAAAGACGGGAGAGAAGAGAAGGCAAACCTTATCCAAAGAATTCAAGTAATCAACAGCTCTCTCTCTGTTAACCAAGAAGGTATGCTCATCCATCTCAATGTTTGGGGAGCCCCTAAAACAAAGATAGGTGACTGCCTGCCAGAGGAATATAAAAATGAAAGGCTTTTGAACTGAAGAAGACGAAGGGCACCAACTTACTTTCCCCACCAGAGGTCATCTGAGGTGTCCTCATCCTTAACGACCCTCTTGTCCCTTGGAGAACGACCCGTTCTGGCCCCTGAGAGTGTGGCCAGAGCTCCGCTCGATGTAATGAATGATCCATGCTCATACTTCACAGCTTGTTCATATAGCTCTGAAAAAGAAATCAGAATCTAACTTAACTCGAGTATAATCGAATGATAATTGAACAAACATATCTACATCATTTACGTAAGGCCGTTAATTTTGCTCGAAAATCGAAGATCGTTCAAAAATTAAATCAAATTCTGAATCGAATCGAGCTCGATTCGATCCAAATGAGCCGACTAACGAGCCGTTTTTTGGTATCGAATAGAGATGGCTCGAAATCGGATCGATTAAAAAAATAAAAAATATTACATATATATTTATATATGTAACTAGATTTAGTATGTAGTTTTTTTCAGTAGTCTACTGAAAAGATTCATCAGATTTTCATTAAAATTTTCTCTATAATCATTTAAATCATATTTATTACAAATTATTTTTTTATTTTTATCTTTAAATGATGGCGAAATAGATAATGACGTTATTAGCAAGATTCAAGCAGGGTAGGTAAAATGGAGAAATGCTTCTGGTGTGTTGTGCGATAGAAAAATCTCATCCAAAATCAAGGGTAAATTTTATAAAACTGTAGCAAGACCAGCGATGATATATGGCCAGCATGCAAAGAGAAAACATACAAATAAAATAAATGTTGCAGAAATGAGGATGTTAAGGTAAATATGTGGATATACACGAAATAGAATGAGGAATGAGTATATCCGAAAGAAAATTGGTGTTGCACCAATTGAGGATAAACTTAGAGAAAGTCAGCTTAGATGGTTTGAACATCTAAATCGTAGGCCGATTGAAGCTCCAGTTAGAAAAATTGAGTTATTACATTTTGCCCATGTACAAAGAGGAAGAGGGAGACCAAAGAAGATATGGCAAGAAGCTATAAGGAGTGATATTAGTTACTTAAACTTAAATAAGAATTTGGTGACTGATAGAACGCAATGAAAACAAATGATTTATGTAGCCGACCCCACCTAGTGGGATCAAGGCTTGGTTGTTGTTGTTGTATCTTTAAATGATAGATCAAAGCGAATAGCCATAGTCTAAGCTCATTGAATAAACAAATATATTTATACATAATATTTAGGCTCGAATCGAGCTTGAATCGATAACAAATGCCTATGTGAACTCATCTATCCATTGCGTTTTGATGAAAATTTTCACTAGTTATTATAAATATATGATAGCACGCTTACATTAAATTGATTTAAAGGTTAATGAAATTCATGTGGAATGAATTAACTTCTATTGACTCGAAGTATGATTTCTTAAAATAAATTCGATTAGCCAACTAAAAAATAACTCGATGCATGCATCCAACGCTAACATTTGAGCACGTATATCCATACAAATGTATGTATTAGTGAAAGATGACATTTTTAAAACTCGAGTTAATCTGGAATCTAATTTGAACAACATTTCAATTATGAGTTAACAGTGAGACGCTCAAAATCAAATGAATAATAACAAAAACTAGCTCAGAAATATTATGAGTTACCAGCAGGGGAGAGATTGTAGAGGACATGGGTAAACTTTAAGGCGCTGTCACTGATATTGATGGCCGGGGTGGAGAAGTAGTCCTGCTGCTGCTGCTGCGTTTTAGGCGTCTCGGGTTTTCTCTTTGGATCTCCCTTCACTACTTTGGGCCCAGTCTCTCTCGTTAGCGATGCCAACGAAGCACTGCCAAATTCATCAAAATTATTACAACATTAACAATCAAGCTTTAATTTCATTAGGTGGGGTCGGCTACATGAATCCTTTATTTTCATTGCGCCCTATTAGTTAACAGATTCTTATCTAAGTCTAAGCAATTGAGATCAATTTTTATAGTTTCTCATCATGTCTTCTTTACTCTCCTTCTTCCTCTTTGTACATGGCCAAGATCTAATAATTCAATTTTTCTAATCGGAGCTTCAATCGGCCTATGATTTATATGTCCAAACCATTTAAACCGACTTTTTCTAAATTTATTTTCAATTAGTGTAGCACCAACTTTCTTTCAAATATACTCATTTCTCATTCTATTCTTTCGTGTATATCCACACATCCACCTTAACATCTTCATTTCTGAAACATTTATTATATTTGTACGTTTTCACTTTACAGGCCAGCATTCAGTACCATATATCATCACTAATCTTACTACAGGTTTATAACCAAAGAACCAAAATAATACTTAATTAAAAAAATTACAATAATAATAAATAAATTTTAATCACATTCTACAAAAGCTCTAATATAAAAAATCTACATCATCGAATGCATGCACACTAAGCCCGCTTGATCACCCCAATGACATTAGGAGCCACTCGTTATTAAAATTTTAATTAACCATGACGAAACAAGCAAAAACGTGGAACCACAACCAACATTAATCACTGATCTTACTACAGTTTTATAACCAAAAAATCAAAATAATACTTAATTAAAAAAATTACAATAATAATAAACAAATTTTAATCACATTCTACACAAGTTCTAATATAAAAAATCTACATCGAATGCATGCACACTAAGAGAGCCCACTTGATCACCCCAATGACATTAGGAGCCGCTCGCTTTTAAAATTTTAATTAACCGTGACGAAACAAGCAAAAACGTGGAACCACAACCAACATTAACCACTTAATACTAGTAAAGTGAACATCAGTTTTAAAATCACTTGTTAGAGGAGTAAGGGCGGCAACTTTTACTTAGCCCACAAACCAAACCCGAATGAAACCTGAACCAACTTAACTAGATAAGGGTTGATCTTATATAGTTTTAGGTCATAAATGAGTCAACCTATTTATAACCCATCAATGACCAATTTATGAAATTACTTTTTATATTTTACTTTTAGTATAAAATTTATTATAAATAAACATCATCCATGTCCTTGAGGTTATGAGGTAATATCATGGAGGTTCATAATTTTGAAAATCCTTGAATTGGATTCCTAAATTTAAAAAAAAAAATTCATATAGTTCCTGTAAAAAAATTAACAGGTAGCTCTTTCCCCTTCTTAAAGGCCATCTAGCACCAAAGTTGCTATTGTGCGAGACATCAATCGCAGCGCATAATAGTGCCAACGTCACACTAACGCGGACGCTCCACGCCGATGCGCTGACTGCCAACTTGTCGGAGAGGAGGAGAGGGAGAGAAAGGCGGAGAAGGGTAATTCTAGCATTTTATATCTAAAATTTCAATTTAAAATTAAGTTCTATTAAGATATTAATGGAGAATTAATGAAAACTTATTAAAAATAATCTAATTGAAAATTTACGCAACCGTGGAAGATTTAAAGACCTAGATAATAAGTTTTAAAAAATGTAGACCTGTGAAATATTATCTAATATTATCTCCTAATTCTTTAAGAACATAAATAATAATTACTCTTTTATTATTAATTATTAGATATATACATATTATTTTATTTTATTTTATTTTCTAAATTGAACTTTATCTTATCATTGTGTTGATTAAAAATATAAAATATTAAATTTATCAAATATTAACAACTAAAAAATTATAATAAAAAGCTTGTCAAAAATAAATAAAAAAATAAATATATATATAATAAATGAATTAACAGACCAAATCCAGTGACCATTTAGTAAATGAGTCGAACATAAATTTTAATATTTGATCGATTTAATAAATGTGAGTCAGTCAAAAATGAATGGACCCAACACCAACCTTGAAACCCAGTCAACCATAAAAATAAAAAAAATCATTATAAATATCAATTATTTCAATAATTATTTTAATATTTTAAATCACAAAATAACTATGGAATGAACGAGACCTTCACTCGGTGATTACAATAAAAAAAAAAATTCAAAAGATAAACATTACATTTAACCATGACTTTGAATCTGTCCCTTTTTAATTGCAGAAAATAAACAATATAAAAAATATATGATTTCTCTTGTTTAGTAATTAAATTTTAATTATTTTCTTGACGACACATCAACAGTCCATCATTTGTGAGTCCATTCATAAATTATTTGACCCGTTCAACAAATGAGTCGAAAACCCTGACCCATTACATATATATCTCTTATATTATGGAATTTGTGTGAGATGAAATATAAAATAATTTTTTAAGTTTTTTTAAAATAAATTTAAGATTTTGGCCATGAGTAATTTTAGTCATGATTTTTAGCACATTGCCAAACAGGGCCTAAGGGACCTAAATGCAACTACCCATAATTTTTTTTATTTTTTTTTTTATATAATTCCATAAGTTCACTAGGTTAGGTAGATATAAAGTTAAACTTTGAAGGCACAAATGGCAACTCTATCCACCTGACAGCTAAGTTTAGAGAGGATTTTTCTTTATAAAAAATTTAGCTGTTGACTGCACCAGATAGACCTCCCCCACAAAATTACACTATCAATTGTTTATTAAAAGGATTAAAGCAGTGTGAAACTGTGAATGTGGTGAAATTTCTATTTTCACATTATTTTATTTTTTAGTATAAAATTTGAGAAATGAGTATATCCGAAAAAAAATTAATGTTGCACTAATTGAGAATAAACTTAAAGAAAGTCGGTCTAGATAGCCTGGACATATAAATCGTAGGTATATTGAAGCTCCAGTTAGAAAAATTGAGTTATTGGATTTTGCTCATGTACAAAGAGGAAGAAGGAGACCAAAGAAAACATGACAAGAAACTATAATGGGTAATCTTAGTTACTTAGACTTAGATAAGAATTTGGTAACTGATAGAGCGCAAGGAAAACAAAGGATTCATGTAGCTTAATTGTTGTTGTTGTTGTTGTAGTATAAAATTAAAATATCTCACATTAGATACAAAAGAAAGTCTAACTTGACTCATTAACAGATGGTAAATAGAATTTCAATTTGCTTTGGTTCGATTCTAGTTCTGAAATTCACAGAACCGAGTACTTCGATTCAATTCTCAGTTTTGTCATTCGAGGGAATTGAATTTGACCCGAAATGTAAGTATTGTGTTAATAAAAAAATAACTTTGGTTAGTGACTATTATATGATATAACTTTGTAAAAAATTTATATGAATGTTTTTATTTAAATAATTGAAGGCATATAATGAAGCCTGAATTGGACCCAAACCGATTATTTTGGTTCAGGTTTGATTTGGGTCCAAGCTGGTTTCTATTATGCATGCAACTGATTCGAACGGAGTCAAGTTGAAATTAGTAAATATGATATACAACAATAACAACAAATATTAATCCCATTAGCTAATTCATTATTTTTATTACATTCTATCAAATTGTTTATAATTTTTTATAATGTCTTATTTAATTTTCCTCTTTAGATAGGTGAAATTCTTTAATCCAACTCTTCTTCCTAGAGTTTCTATCAACTTACAGTTTATATGCCCAGACCATTTAATACAATTCTTTCTGAACTTATCTTTGATCGAAGCTATTCAAACTTCTGAAATATGTACTCATTCCTTTTTGTGTCTTTTACTTGCATATCTACTTATCTATCTTAATATTTTTATTTGTGCAATACTTACTATATTTGTATGTTTCTGCTTTACACGCTAGCATTTAATAACATATAACATCACTGAATAAATTTTACTATTATTATATAAAAACCTTTAAGACTAGATGAATTTTTTTCTATAACAGAACGTACCCAATATATTCCTCTATTTAATCCATCTAGCTTCAATATTGCTCATAATATCATCATATATTTTACATAATTGTCGATCTTACTGTATTCAAGTAGCTAGATTTATTATAAATGGATTTTTATTTGAAAACCCGAGTTCCCACATGATTTGGTTTTTAACAAGAGAGGATCTGGGCTGGCCATGATCTGATTGAAGACATCTTAGATTTGGATCTGACTCGACCCAAATCCGACTCGTTGACGGGCCTACCCAAAATATGTAAGTGCAAAAAAAAATGAGAATAACTAAACAAATGATATTTAAAGAAATACTGAGTTAAAAAAATGTTACATAAATAATATTTTAATTTTATGTGATTTTGAGTGGACATTACTTTTGAAAATGATATATCATTATCATTACGTGCGTACTAAAATTTTTCATTAACTTAATCTGAAATAATTATATTAGCTTTCAGCCTTCACTTACTGGAGGTTATAAAACAAAGAGCAAGGAGGAAAATGACAAAAAATTACTTGAACTTTTGAAATGTTTATAAGAAAGGGTGAAACCAACGCAAAAGTAAGGCTCTATATAACTTAGGCACTCAAATGCAATATACCGTGTGTTTTATGAAATATACCCTGTTTTTAAATAACAATCATAAAAACTAAATTTCAGCAGTAAATCTAGGCATGTCAACGGATCGGATTCGGATCGAATTGACTCCGAACCGGATCCAAATTCATACATGTCGGATCGGATTATACATCGGATCGGATCATGATCGATTCATATCCTCTCGGGTCGGAAATCAAATCGGTTCGGAACTCGGGTTTTCGGATTTAATCCATTTACAATAAAAGTAGTTATTTTTAAGTAATTTGTATAATTAAATTTAAAATAATGTTAAATTTATTAAAAATAAAATAAGCAAAAAATATTATATTTTTATGAATTAATTAAATATTTTAATATAAAAATCAGTATTTGTAATATATATACATATATATTTTGAAATATAAATTAAACATTATAAACTATAATTTATTAATATAATATATAAGAATCTTTTATTAATTAATTACAGTGATACTCTTTACTTGAGACTTCCAACAAAAAAATTATTAGTCATAATATATCCCTGTATGAACTACAAATTAAATTACATAAATAGATCGGATTTTAAACGGGTCGGGTCAATGGTAATCCATATCCGACCCATTTATTTGTAGATGGATCGAGTCAGTAAAAAAGGGATTGACGGGTCAAAAAAAATCATTTGAGGGTTTAATCGGATCAGAACTCGGATCGGATCATGATCCGATCCATTGACAGGCCTAGGTAAATCAGTAATATGACAATTCAATTTATTTCAATTTTTTTTTTTTGAGCAGCAGATCTATGATGGGGGAAAATTTTCAACGCTCACCTGATGGACTGCAGCTGAAGCCTCTGGCGCTCCTCGTCGGAGATGAGGGAGAAGGCGGTGGGGGACTGCAAGGCCCCGTCGAGGTTGCTAGGGGTGGTCGGCGCCGACCGCTTCTTCTGCAGCGAATGCAGCTCATCGATCGTCTGCGCCTTCACCGTCGGCACGCTGTCGTCGTGGCAGATCACGTCCTCCGCCTTCCCCGACGCCGCCGCCTTGGTCGCCGCCTTCGTCTGGATCCTCGGTAACCCTCCCGGCCGCGGCGGCGGCGCCGCGCTGGTATTCACGTTGCTCGCCGGCCCATTCGCCGCCGCCATCGATCGATCTTCTCTGAACTAGTCGATCTGCCGAAGCGGAAAAACAGAGGAAAAATTAGAAGCAGAGAAACCCTAATCGATGAAGGAGAAGCTATTGAGATCGATCGAAGAGGAGGAAGGCGGCACCGGAAGCGTGGAGATCTGGCGATCAGATCGAGAGAGGAGATGAGAATGGATGAAGTGTTGGACGGCTGGCTCCCCTTTTAATGCTCTCGCGCGGCGAAAGGTCGCGTGAGATGGAGATGGAGCCCAGCAGTCTCAATCATTCATCAGGGTTATAATTGTAATAGCGATTTAAATTATAATATAGGAATAATTAACTACATGTCACATCATTTAGCTTTATTTATATATTAATTATCTATTCTTAATTAATTACGCTATGCACACTCAAAATATTATAAAATATTACATACAAAAACTTTAACTTATTTTTATTATAATGAGTAATCATAATTTTTCAATAACATAATTATAGTTAAGTTATAAAAAATTTGAACCGTTCATCATAATATTTTAAGTATAATTAAATATATTTTGAGTGAAAATTTTAAAACCTTGATGTTTAGGTGATGGCAACGAAAGGAGACATCCGCAACGTAAATTAATTTTAAGATAGATCAGCGCTTTAGTAGGAATGGCAACGGGGCGGGTTTGGGTCGGGTTTATAAATACCCATACCCGCCCCGCTATATATCATTCATTACCCATACCCGTCCCATACCCGTTTTCGCCCCGCCCCGCCCCGCTTCTAATTTTCATAAACCCGTACCCGCCCCGCCCCGCCCCGTTTTCTCACTCAGTTAATGAAAATCGAATTATTTTATTCTATTTGAAACAACAAAAATCGTAACCACATGGTGTTAGTGATATTTTCTATAGAAATCATTCCTTGTATGTAAATATATGTAACAAGATCAGGAATAATAAATAACTTTCATATAAATTCTTCAAATTGTCAACTTTCTTAGCATGAATTTCTATATAAAGCAAGCATGTGACAATTAAAGAGAAAATCAAATATGAGGTAGTTATAAGACCTTACAGGCAACATGTATCAATTGATTTAAGAGCCAACTGGAAATGTCAACTATCACAAGTAAGAAAAACTTTATAATAAAGAGTAGATGCATTCTTTTTCCAAAGTACTATTTTTATTTAGGTATTAAAATTTAAAATTTTTTAAATTTTTAAATTTATTAAATCGGGTACGGGGCGGGGCGGGTCTATATGATTCATACCCAAACCCGCCCCATTTCATAACGGGGCGGGTGTTCCGGGTAAAATTTGAGTACCCATACCCGTCCCATTAGGGGCGGGTCGGGGCGGGTTTATCGGGTACGAGTACAAATTGCCATCCCTACGCTTTAGTGTGGCATTGAAGAAAAAAAAACTATTAAGAGTAAAAATACAATTTTAATGATTTACTAATGAAATATTTTTTTTCAAATAGATTTTGACTGAGTTTTAACTCAAGTGTGTGTATGTAAGATTTTGTAATGTTTTGAGTGTGCATAGCGTAATTAAGTAAGAGGATGGGTAATGCATAAATAAAGCTAAATGATGTGGCATGTAGGTAATTATTCTTATAATATAATATGAATTAATATTTTCGATAAAATCTAAGTTAAACTTATCTATAATATATATAAGAAGAGCGTAACTTGCTAAAAAAATATTTGTCCTCTTGCATCGGATAAATCGGAGCCATCCGCTCTAGCTTGTATGCCTCGCGCCATGCGTTTATGTCTGCATGCCACGTAATTAACGAAGTCAGAAGTCGGAACGGCAGCTGTGAAAAATGAAATGAACCGTCGGACGGTGGAAGCCAGACAGTCATCGGAGGTATCGCGAGAGAAGCTAGACAGCTGTGACGTCCCTTTTTCGGGACACCACGAAAACTCACTTAAATCATAGGAAAGATTATACAAAAAAACTAAAATAAGAGATTTCGATCAGCTAATTAAAATAAGTGTTGAAATAGTTTGTTTAAGAGATAAATAAATTTTATAAGTTTCAAACTAACATCCAAATAAAAAAATTATTCAAATTGCATTTTGTAGCTCAAGCGATCTTTTAAATGTTTAGGTTTGATTTTGATTTACCAATATTTTTTAAAAAATAGGGATAATAGTACTATTAAAAAATAATAATAATAAATAATGGTAAATTATATGGTGATCAGAATGACCTGAGTTGAAGCGGCTAAGCCAGGTCATTACTCAAGCTCGATTTTTTATTTATAGCTTGATTTGAACTCTGGTCAATTTTGAGTTTAAGTTGGACGAGTGACGACTAGAGCAGTATTCAATTTCGAGCTTTCTTAAACCTTAATCAAGCTAGCTCTAATCTTAAGTTAATTGAAAATTATGTTAAATATGAATCAATTATACTTATTAGTTCCCAACACATACTCATTTTGTCTTATATTTTATATGTAAAAGTAAGGAACGATTATATTATATAAATAAATTGTTGGGTAAATTTCATGTAAGGATATTGTAAATTTCATATAACGACTATACTATAATTATTTGTACTCAATTAAGATATAACTGTTAACCTTCTATCATTATATTGTAAGATTATTATTAATTATAAATTTTTGAATTTTTAGAATGTAATTTTGAAATATTAATTTTTATATTTTTTAGTTTTAAATTTTTGTTCAAATTTGTTAATTTTTTAAAAAATAATGAAGAAAGAAGGTTATGATGGCCTTTAAAACATATATGTGAATTATTTAAGCTAATTAAAAATAATAAAGTTTTATATTTTTTATTAGAAAAGAATACCTAAAAATGCGAGATTCTAAAAGAAAAATTAAAATTGTGGCGCTTTTAAACCTTATCAACTAAAATAAAATTTTTTGAAAGTTAGGATTAATTTGTAATGCCCACCTGACCTCAAGAGTCCAAATGTAATTTATCCTAAATTGTTTTTTAAAAAAACATATATTATGGCTTGAACTCAACTTTATAAAATTATGATATATAAATATGGCTAGTAGCTTGGCATGCTAAATTTAACTCAAAATTCTAATTAAATATTAATCTGAATATCGAATGATTATCAAATTTTTTTTAAATATGGCATAGCCATAGCATTACATTAAATTGAATATATAAAAAGTACAAGTGTCAACCAGTATTCCCTTTCATGATATACAAAACTCATTGGAGAGAATGGCGCATTCTCGAGAAATAAAAAAGGCTCAACATCATATAGTAGGTCAAAAAAATCATCGTACTATTAACGTTATATTATATATGAGTAACTTTATAAAAAAATAAAAGAAAGTAAAAAGTTTACGATACACGTAATTACAAGATTCTCACATAAATAATCATCAAATATTTTAAAATTTTTCAGCAATATTTGGTGTTGTAGAATTAATCCTTTTTTGGACAAGAAAAAGAGCATTCCAAGTGATCTAAGGCCCTTTTTGGCACGAGGACTAAAATCAGGACCAAAATGATACTAATTTAAAAAATAACAATAATAATAATAATAAATAAATTTTTTTAAATCATTCTACACAAATTTTAATATAAAAAATATTATTTAACTTCACATATTCAATAATTTTTAATAAAAATATTAACTTTATTTCACATTTTAGATCAAAATACTCGATTCAAATATTTTAATTTAGGATGTAAAATAAAGTTGATATTTTTTATGAAAATTTGTATAGAATGATTAAATATGTTTATTTATTATTATTATTATTATTATTATTATTATTATTATTATTATTGTTTTTAAACTAGTACTATTTTGGTTTTGATTCTGATACTCGCAACAAAATGGAGCCTAAGACAGTCTTTTTCGTTCCTTTTCATGCAATTTTAGGTTCCCAATATCGTTTTTGACGAGCTGGTGTGCTCTCGAGTTCGGTTGTTTCACCCTGAGCCTGAGAACTTTTATGGCTTCTCTTACGTATATTGGCTGGTATTATGTAATTAATTTGTTGTCATAGATAATGCTATACTCGATTTCTTGTATGTTATACTCGATTTTGAACATTTGTGTATATCAATTTATATTTTGCTCAACTTTTTTTGAAAGTGAAGTTTAGCAAATTTCTTTTTCAAATATTAAAAAAAAAATCTATAGCAAATTCGTATATTTGATTGGGTTTAAATTTACTTAATCTATATCTTCAGAGATTATAACTTTTTTGTTTTCTATCCAAAAAACAAAAAAAAAAAACTTTTTGTTGATAGCAACTGCCATCATTTGCGTATTTTTAAATATTTCAACATTTTTTATTTTTATTTTTTGATAAAAAATATTTTTTTAATTACCTCGTATTGCTAATTGTTTTACGAAATAACTTTTTTTTGTGAAAATAAGAGCATTGTCGTTATTTTTTGGCGATGTGAAACTCTCTCTTACACTTCATTTAATTCGAGCTTTTTTTTTACTCAACATAAATTTTAATTATAAAAATTAATTTTATTTCAAATCTAACATAAATATAAATATTAAAATTAATTTTATTATATATTTTATATATTTTTTAATATTAAATTAATGTTTTTATTAAATTTATAAAATAAAGATTTTTTAGTTAAACAATCTAAATTAAAACAACTAAATTTTGGTTGCTTGACATTTATGAAATCATAAATATTTTATCTTAGTGTACATATAAGTAGCATCATACATTATGTTATTTACATTTAATATATATTTCGACTTAGAAATAATATTTACTAAAAAATTTATGTTATTTATGTTGAACATTTTTTAGGTATATTTCAAAAGCATTATTATTGCATTCAAATATTCTAAAGTGGCATGCCAAGATCCTCAAAAAGTGAGCCTGTCGATCAAAGATCCTGTTTGACCTCAAAATCATTTTAATTCTACTAAAATTAAAATATTATAAAATTAAATAATAATAATAAATAAATTTTTATTATATCACATACTCAATCATCTTTAATTTTATTTCATATATTTAATCAATTTTATATTCTTAACGAATAAAATATTTTAGTCTACAACTCAAAATTTATGTAAAATATTATAATCAATCATCTTTAATTTTATTTCATATATTTAATCAATTTCATATTCTTGACGAATAAAATATTTTAGTCTACAACTCAAAATTTATGTAAAATATTATAAAAATTTATTTATTTATTATTATTTTTTTTAATTGACTGTGATTTTAAATTGAATAGGACTAAAATAAGCTCTAATTCTGTTTGACGCAAAGATCAAAATCAAGATAAAAACAGTACCAGTTTAAAAATAATAATATTAATAATAAATAAAAATTTTAAATTATTCTACATAAATTTTAATATAAAAAAATATTTTATTTCTCATGCTCAATAATTTTTAATAAAAATAATAAATTTAATTTACATCTTAGACTAAAATACTCGATTCAAATATTTTGATTTAAGATGTGAAATAAAGTAGATAATTTTATTAAAATTTATTGAGTATGTGAAGTAAAGTAATATTTTTTTATATTAAAACTTGTATAGAATAATTAAAAAAAATTATTTATCATTATTATTATTCCTATACAGAACTTCACGAGTTATTTTACACCGTCCATGAGCTCTTTAGTTAATCAAACGTGCAGGCTTGACTATTCGTTGAATTGTCCAAGCCCCGCATCAGCCCGACTTTCGAGCGTGCCAACACGAGTGGCTCATGAATTGCCCAAGATCTCATCTAATTTCTATCAAAAAAAAAAAAACAAATCTCATGTAATTACAGTAGAAAATACTCATGAAAAAATGTAACATAAAATCATACATAAATGATGTAAAACATATGTTACAAATTAACAACCTCTTATTGGTCAGAAAATGCTCATCTTTTCATTAATTAAGGAATATGAGATCAACTGATTAATAATAATTAATAAAAGGATAATGAAGCTACCACTATCATATATAGGAAAAAAAATTAAAGTTTATAGTTATTATTTTGTTGTCGATTGCTCACTAATTTTTAATTAACTATTTGTACGTTCAAATTAGTTGAAATATTGTATCTTCATATTAATGATGTTTAACATATTCCTCGTGATAAAATAAATTTAGAGTCCCGTAATTTTATATATTTTTTTTTCAATTGCAAGCTTTAATTTTAGATATTTTATTTTCTTTGTTAGAATCTTTTCTAACACTCCTTATCGAACAGCTGCTCAACAGTAGCCCATTGCTGAACAGTTGCTCAATAGTAGCCCCTTGTCGAATAGCAACTTAACAGCAGCCCCTTGTCGAACAGCAGCTTAAAGAGATATCACAAGATCGTACCCTCCGTACTACTGTGCCAACTCAGCATTTAAGACAACATGAGAGCCCACTCCCTAATCGTCCTTTGCAGAAGTAGGTGTCAGATATCGTAGACTAAACCTATTATGTCCTCTCCTCTCCAAGTTATAAATAAGGGGGGAGATTGCTCTCTCTAAGGACCCTTCATTCCTCTCTCTTTCGGGCTGAGCTGCCCCTCTCTTTCTATCTCTCTTGTACTCATTCGGTCTCCATTTAGAGACCCTCAAGCTTTGTAAGAAGAGATTCGATTAGTGGATTTAAATCGCCTGGACGACGTCGTGGTTTTTCCCCCGGACACTCGGATCTTCACGTAAAAATTACCGTTTAATTTCTCTCTGTTGTGGCACATTTTTTGCATCAACATTCTTGTTATGCTGTTTTTTTTTTGTTATACTTCTTAATTTAGACGAGATTATATGATTGATGCACATTAACATATTCAAAGCTAGACCTTCCAAAATTATGAAGGTGTTTAAAAAAATGATAATCTTATGCACACTCTAGGCCTCATACAAATATGTGAAATCAATTTTCTAAATTTACATTTATAAATTAATAAAATCATGTAAATATTTGGAATACTACTCTACAATTTTTTCTCTATTAGATATATATTTAATGTAAATTATATTTAATCTTTTCATTTTTTTTTTGGCTTTGCTAATGATCCTCTCCAAAACAAATACATAATTACTAAAGAGATGTCAAAATAATTTGAGAACCGAATTCTATTTAGTTCAGCTTGAAGAATTTGTGATATAAAGAATTAAAATTTACGCCTCCCAAGATACATAACTATTTTATCCCGACACTGTCTTGATTTTAGCGTTTTTAAAATTATATTATATTTTTTATTAGAGTAGTTGTATTCTATATATATTGTAGCTGCTGCTTCTCATCATGTAGACATCTTGTTTTGATATAGTGATCTCTTCATCTGTCTATAATTTATTACCGATTTTTGAGAATTTTTACGTAAATTTGTGTATTCTTGTGTTTATATATTTCATTTGTTATCGTTTTGGCGTGTCATTATTGAATATGAAATTTGCAATGTTTATATTATTTCAATTAGACGTAAATATTTAAAAAAAATGATGTCGAAGATATGATAATGACATCAAGATCAATGAAAATTTACCATTAATTCTTCGAAAATTTAAACATATGTTGCAAGGTTTAAGAATTAGGACTGAATGGATATTGACATTGCAAATAAGGCCAAAAATCGCAATTTTGTCAATCCTCTACAAGGAGAAGGCGTTTTCTATTAGAAAATTAATCAGGTTAAATTTCTTTGGAATTCCTCAGATTGATCAATTCTTCTATACAGGTCCAACTATTTAAATTTGACGAATCGAAATGGTCTTAACTTCTGGGGCCCAATTACGCTAGCTTGGTTCGAGCACTCGGTTTAATCGAAATTGGAACTAAAATTGACGTTCAACCAAAGGCCTCAATTGAATCAAATTAAAAATTTGGACTGATGTTTAATTGATATCAATCTTCAGTACTTCATAGTAATTTGCAAATAATAGGTTTCCAGAATAAGACCTACAAAGTGAATCCGGATGGTAAAGATAATGATTTATATGGGGTGGAGGTGAATATAATGTCGAATAATTCTTCCAAAATAATCTAATTATTTGAACTTCATACTATAAAGTATATATTTCAATACTAATTAATAAAAAATACTATATAAATATAATAGATAATCAAGTGATCTAATAATCTTTAAATTTTACATTTATTAGTAATCATCATGTATAAGAAATCCATATTTAATCTATATGTGATTATTAAAAACATATTTTACGTAAAATTCATCTAGCAGAAAATCTTTCAAAATGAACTTATTAAAGAAACATTTTTACATAAAAATTGTAGTATAATATGTACTCTATACTTTTATAAATTTTTATGTCAATCTAAATTCATTCGCTATATCAAATCCTCTATAAACTAAACTCAATAAAAAATTCTAAATTTCTGTCAAGTTCTACTAACGATACCTAAATCATACATTTCGTTCAGAATTAGTTAAAAGTGTCTTCACGAAAATTATAAGCAAACTTCAAAGTCTGACTCACTACTAATTTTTAATCAAAATCAAAGATCATTTGATACCGCAAGATAGTGCTATAAATATCTAACCTAAAACTGAAAATTTCAGCATTATATAATCTTATTAATATGTAAATAAGATTATCTAATAAGATAATCTAAACCCATAAATGAAATTTTTAATCATCATGTTGAGAAAATTTTAGCAATATAATAAAATAGAATTTTAGAAGTAATTAAACATTGAGGCGTTTGGTTCAATATTATTTTGATATTATGTCATGTTATCTAGAGAAAGCAATCGTTTTGTTTAATGATATTTATATATAATTTTCTATTAAATTATAAAATTATTAGTCAAAAAATGACATTTAGATTACATTACATGATACCAAGATAACAATAAATTAAATGCCCCCTTAATTTATTCAAATCATGTCAAATTATTATAAATTAAATTATTCAAATTTAAATTTTTTATTAATTTAAGTCCTAATAATTAGAGAGATTTTCACCAAAAGGAACCATAAAAATATTTCTTTTTTCTCTTTTTTTTTTTCTTTTGTAGTTTTCCTTGAATTCCTTTTCCATAATTGTTAATTTAATTATGCATATTTATGAACTTTAACTTATGTGTTCTATTCATTGGATTCACTAGTTGGATCAATTTTTAATCAGTTTAACTTTATCACATTAATAAACTGAATCGATGTTGAACTAGTTTGATCGGTCAGTTTTATTCGAGTTTGAAATCGTAATTAAAAATTTCGGTGGAATTTACTTATGTTATCTCTCCTAAATTTAGATATTTACACTTGTTACTCTTTGTTATAAACATCTCTTTCATGAGGGGCATGCTTGTAATTATTATATATATATAAAGTATGGAATAGTAAATAGAAATATTTAATTTGGAGAATAAAATGAGTAAAAAAAAATCAATTTTAAAGGTGATATATATAAATTTTGAGACATTTACATGGTGAACACACAAATTAAACTAATTTAAAGATTACATCATAAATCTCAAAATATTATAAATATCACAATTAAAATAACTATTTTTTCATTTTTCACATCCTACAGTAAATTCTATCAAAAAATTTAACTATAGTTAAATCTCAGAAAGGTCTGATGCCCGTTCGCGATGCCCGTGTAAGAAGAAGATGTAAATAGTGATGTTAGCGTGAATACGTTGTTATCTCGCGAGAACACGCTGCCGCCTCGCGTGAATATGCTGCCGCCGGAACCAATACAGCTCTACAATGTCCTAACATGAAAGTCGATGGTTAAACGATGCAATCAATGACTAAGATTTTGTTGAGATTTAACTATGATTAAATTTTCTGATAAAATTTATACAGGATATGAAAAACGAAAAAATAACTGTTTTAGATGTGATATCTATAATATATTGAGATTTATGATAAAGTTAATAAATAAATTTAATTTTTGTGTTCATCGTGTAAATGTTCCATAAATTTTTCAAAAATTAATCGCAAAAATGCAAAATTGACAGTGATGCCTATCAATTAGACGTCATCACCGCGTTATCTAATCTCGTCGGTTGTCCTCATCTCTTCGGCCGTTCGGCCAATTCCTACGAGCAATGCATTACACGTCACCAAAATAGAGAAAGCCTGATCCCAGCTGGCGAATTTAAAATGGGAGAGAATTACAAGTACGTCCTTAAAATTAATTTTATTTACATTTTTATCTATTTTATTTTAATATTTTGAGCCTCCCCTCCCCCCAAGTCTCATGCAAACAAGGGATAACAAGTAGGGCTGTTATTGATCCGATTTCGAGCCGAGCTAATACCGACTTGAAATCGGATTGATTACATTTCGATCGACTCAAAATCAACTCGAACTCGATTGGGTTCAACTTCGAGCCAGCTCGAGTCGATTCCAATCGACTTCGAGCCGATTTCAAATCTCAAATTTTTTTTGAGCCGATCTCAAGCCAAGCAAGCTCAACTCGATCCGACTCGAGATCGACTAGGTTTATAATATATATATATTATATACATATATTATATATATACGTATTATAATATAAAATATATTTTAATTCGAGCCGATTTAGAGCTGGATCGAGCCGAGCCTACCCGGCTCAAAATCGGCTCGAAATTATTACCGAGCCAAACTTTTGGCTCGTTAGTCAGCTCATTTAAATCGACTCAATTTCAATTTAATCTAAAATCGATTTAATTTTCGATCGATTTTCGATCTTCGATCAATATTAACACCCTTAATAACAAGTATAGATTATCTTTTTTATTGTGCAAATTCTACAAAAGTGAGATAAAATTTTAAAATATAAGGAAAAAAAAGGAGAGGTAATAGAAAAATTTTAGATTAATGCTCAACTTGGTAGGTTGAATTATCTCAAAGCTAATTTTCTCTAATTTAATAAATAAAAAATTATTTAAAAAATATATAAACAAAAATAATGATCAAAAGAGTTAAAAATTTGGGGCATTTACATACATAACCCTTAAATTATCTTGAATTACATATTAAACTCCTCATTTTTAAATTTTACAACTTAACCTCCTAAATCATCCAAAAATAAAAACTAATAGAATACATGTATTTACAAATATATTTATAATATTTGTATATACATATTATTAGTAATAAATATCCAAATAATTATAAATCAACAAAAAATATACTTTGAAAATTTTGAGAAAGACCTAAATATGTTATTTTTGGATGATTTGGGGTTAAATTGTAAAATGAAAAAACAAGGGGTTTAATATATAATTCAAGATGATTTAAGGGGTATGTATATAATTCTCTCTAAAAATTTTTATTATTTAAGTTATACAGCATTCAGATTGAGAGAATTTATGACAAATCTATCTATATGTAAAGACGCACAATTAAAAATAAGAATATTTTTAGCTTCTGTTTAATTGATGTCTAAATTATTCATAATTACTTTTCAGATTTTTTATAAAAAAATATATATTATATATATATAATGAGAAATAAAATTAATTAATTATAAAATATTAAATAAAATTGATTGATGTATTAGAATTATATAAGCTACTTTATTTTTTTTTAAATAGTAATAACTAACTTGGACATCAACCAAATAGAGACTTATGCCTCATTTATTTCGAGGCTTTTTTAGCTTAACACAAATTTTAACTGTAAAAATTAATTTTATTACACATCTAAAGTAAATATAAATTTTAGAATCAATTTTATTTTATATTTTATATACACTTTAAAATAAATAGTACTAAAGAATTTCTTAAAATAGAATAATATTGTATTAATGGATAAATTTTATATAATACTATTAGGATTGTATTGAGAATCGAGCCGCATTTAATAACACATATTTTCAAAAATATCTCACACAAATACAATGAAAATATTGTAAAAAATTGAAGCAATAAGAGAAAATTCAATGTAAATCACCTAATAAAAAAGAATAAATAAGAGGATGTCGAGAAAATTTAAATCCGAAAAAAAAATCACGATTGCATGAGGGGAAATTTTATTATTCTTAAAGAGCTACTAAAAAGGTGTTACAAAAGATTATAATATTTTCAAATTCTAAAATAACTTCTCCGGATTAAGAAATTCTCGACAAAATTATATGGAGGACAAACAAAGAAATATTTATAAAGAAAATTTTATAATAAATAAGTCCTAAAAAATAGACTAATTTAAGAATTTGGTCAATACATTAGATAATCGATGAACGTACAGTCTGATCAATAATGATCTAATAATTCAATTTTTTTTATTATTTGTTCCCCAACAAACAAGTGATTCCTTGTAGATCGAGAACTTCTATAGTCGCTACTTTCTCCAATTCATTTAATCATTCGCACAACGATTCATCCTTCATCCAAAATGCTCTTATAAAAGTCGAGGTTTCATACACATCGATTTCTCTATAGTTGATAATTAAGTATATCAAATTGGTTTTAAGAATCAAAATATTTTTATTACTTTTAGGCCTCATTTAGTTTGAGTTTTTTTTCTTAGATAAGAGAAATAATTAATTTATTTTTTAAATTTAATATCAAAAACTTTATTTTAATATTAGAAAGTGCAAAAGATGTGAAATAAAGTTAATTCTAAGATTTGTATTTATATTAGATATGTAATATAATTGATTTTTATAGTTAAAATTTGTGTTAAGCTAAAAAAAAGCCTCAAAACAAACGAGGTCTAATAGTATCCAGTTATCAATTAAGCTCTTGGTAAAAAGATATTTCAATATAATATGATTTTTTTTTAAAATAACGGGAGAATATGTTTTATTCACGAATAAAACACTATATTATAAGTAAAACAAATAACACTCGTATATCATTGAACAACATGCTATTATTTTATTCCCCGTTAAACTCTTTTACCTCGTTGGCACTACTTTTGACAACGATAGTTAATATTGTTGATGATAGCTACTATCGAAGAAGATTAAAATAAATTTGTTTTAAAACTTAAAATACATGTACTTTAAAAATTATGTTTACCCATTAATTAATTTTCAAATTTAATTACACATATATCATTATATAATTGTCAATAAGACATTAACGATATTCTATATATAATTAATTTAATTTAAACAGTCGTAGTAGTGATTGAAGGTGGCAAACGGCAGTGCTCATGAGACAATATTGAGCCAATAATGATCTACAAATAGAATATTTTATGTATAATTTGTTCATTATTACTGAAAATTAATCAAAGTGAATTATACGTAATATTTAGAATTATATGGAGGATTAATGTAAATAAATTTTGAAACATAATAAATATGTAAATATAATCTTCAACATCGTCTAATCTTCTTTTGGGACTAACAATTTAAACAGTTCGAATTTGTCCTGATATTATAAATTCAAAATTATTAAATATTTAAATTATATAAATATGCGATATTAAGGTGATTAAAACTCAATCATACTTTAGTTAATTAAAATTTGGCTCAATTTTTATATAACTTAAAATTAATTAGATCAAAATAAAATATATTCAAATCTTAATTGACTTGATATATATATATATATATGTATATATTAAATATTACTTATTATGTAATTATGTTATTTTGCGTATATAAAATAAGTAATTATGATATATTTAAATGAAATAAATTATAAGTATATATATATATATGAATTTATAATAATATATTTTTAATATATAATAATTTAATATATATATATATATATATAATTTATGGCTAAAATAATTAGATTTAATTTAAATTAAAAATTAACTTAAAATTGAATAAATTTTAATCAATTTAAATTAAATTCATCTAAAAATTAAAATATCAACTTCGACTCATCGATAGTTATATTAAAAAAAAAAAAATCCATCGATAGTTATGGACGCGGGACGCCCGTGAATATTTTATTGACTTTTTTTTGTACAGCTTTATTTAATCACTGAAAAGTCCCTATAGCAGGGGAAATGAAAGTAACAGAATTAGAAATAGTTAAAATTTAAAAATTTAAAAAATAAAGATTATAAATTAAAATATAAATAAAAATTAATTTTTTTTAATATTAAAAAGTACATAAAATGTGAAATAAAGTTGATTATAAGATTTATATTTATGTTACATTTGTAATAAAGTTGATTTTTATAGTTAAACGCCTGTGCATATTTAGTCTCATGATCATTTTGGTTTTGTTAAAAATTAAAATAATATTAAATCAAAAATAATAATAAATAAAATTTATTTTATCCTATACAAATTTTAATATAAAAAATTTTATTTTATTTCTTATACTTCATCATTTTAAATACAACTATTAACTTTATTTCACATCCTTAATAAATTAAATATTTTAATTTAAGATGTGAAATAAAGTTGATAGTTCTATTGAAAATAATTGAGTATATGAAACAAAATAATTTTTTTTTACAATAGAATTTAAGTTATTTATTTATTAAATTAAATATCATTTTTATCTTAAGCAAGACTAAAATAGCCCTGCGGCTAACTTGATAAGAGTAGGCCTATGCATTTGGTTTAATCAGTTGGTTTGGTGATCAAACAAAAAAAAAGATTGAGTTCGATTTTAAATTTAATGAAACCAAACTAATCAAATTAGATTATAAACAAAACTAAACCAACCAAATAAATTTCGGTTTAATTTGGTTTGATTCAATTAAAATTATATTTTTTTATCTTAAAAATTTTCTTAATATTCTTATAATGATATTAAATATTACTATGTTAATATCTAGATAATAACTTTAATATAAGAGTAATTTAGTACAATAAGTAATTTAACTTAATAACTCAATCGCATCACCAAAATAAACTAATAAAAAGTATGAAGAATTTAAAAGCAATTGCATACACAATATTACATCAATATCATAGTATAATTAAAATTACATAATAAAAATTTTATCTATTTATCAAAATTGATTAATATTTTTTCTAGTTTTCAAATAGCCTTCGTTGTAATAATTCATTCTATTTTCACACTTGAAAAAAATACATTAAATAATTAGCATATAAATATACATACACTACCACTTCAACATATTCAAAGTCAATACTATAAAACTATTATAATACAACTGAACTGACTCAACCCTAAAATCATATTTATACATGAGCTATTTAATAATCGGTCAATTTGGTCGGTTTACTTTCCAAACATGTAAAACCGAAGCCAAACTAATTAATTAACCAAAATACTCAAAATATCAAACTATTACCAAACCATTAGATTTTAAATCAAACCAAACCGCTAAATTTAAACGATTCTGTTCGATTTTTTGATTTAAACCACAGTTTGTACAACCCTCGATAAGAGCCTCCTTTGAGCTTCCAAAATAACATCATACAACTCAAAACTTCTCGGCCAACTGCATAACTTATTGACCTACCAAATTCTTGGTTACGCAACCGACATATTGGCCTATTTAATTTCACACCACTGCTCCTAGTCTCATTCGGCTCTTCGCCGCGTTAAAGATCGTATCAAAGATAACCTTTACTCGATGAGAGGGTGAAGGCCGCCGCAATGTCGATCACCGATGCAAAGCGAGTGATTCTTCTTTTTTCACAATTATTTGTGTATTTTTTCATACATATTTTCTAGAAAGTGATGACAGGCCTCTAGATTTCTTGTTTTGCTAGTTAGATGTAAGAAAACAAGAAATCTAGAGGCTGGTGACGGTGATGGTGATGCTCTTTAAGAAAAATCTTCGAGCTTTTGTTGCTCCTCAAATAAGTAGGTATTCGTGAAATATGTGAATTGTGGTTTTTTCTTTTTATCATAAAAAACTCTTTATTTTTTAAATTAATTTTAATATTTCATCGTATATAAATTTTAATTTGAAAATTAAATTAAATTCACATTTTATCTAAATTTTAAAAAAAATAATTAATTTATTTTATATTAATAAATTTAGCATATAATTTAATGTTATTTTAGTGTTATGTAATATTACTTAGAAAAAATAATTATTTAATTTAATAATATTTATATATAAATTTTTATAAAATTATAGAATTATTAATTAAAATTTAATTTTTAAATGTTATGACATCTAAATTACCTGATATAATATAAAAATAATAATGAATCAAATACGCGCTTAATTCTTTTATAAATTTATAATAAATTATAATTTTTCATACTAAAATCCTGCTTGAATGTAAGGAAAAAAAATTTAATAAAAGTTTTGATTTTTTTAAATACATAATTTTATAATTGTTCAACAAATTTATTTAATATTTTACATAATTTTTACTATAATTACCTTCAAATTTTTTATTTTTTTATTTTTTAAAATACCTAAAAAATAAGAAATAAAGTTAAGGTAATTATAGTAAAAATAATATGTAAAATATTAAATAAAATTAATTAACATATTCAAAATTATGTAAAATATGATATACAACAACAACAACAACAACAATCAAGCCTTAATACCACTAGGTGGGGTCGGCTACACGAATCATTTATTTCCATTGCGTTCTATCAGTTATCAAATTCTTATCTAAGTCTAATTAACTAAGATCACTGTTTATAGTTTCTTGCTATGTCCTCTTTGGTCTCCCTGTTCCTCTTTGTACATGGGCAAAATTTAATAACTCAATTTTTCTAGTTGGAGTTTCAATCGGCCTAAGATTTAGATGTCCAAACCATCTAAACCGACTTTCTTTAAGTTTATCCTCAATTGGTGCAACACTAACTTTCTTTCGGATATACTAATTTCTCATTCTATCCATTCGTGTATATTCACACATTTACCTTTACATCCTCATTTCTGTAATATTTATTTTATTTGTATGTTTTCTTTTTGCCGGCCAGCATTCCGCACCATATATCATCGCTGGTCTTACTATAGTTTTATAAAATTTATCCTTGATTCTGGATGAGATTTTTCTATCGTACAGCACATCAGAAGCATTTCTCCATTTTACCCATCCTGCTTGAATCCTGCTAATAACATCATTATCTATTTCGCCATCATTTTGTATAATTAATCCAAGGTATCTAAAGCACTCACTCTTTTTGACAATTTGATTACCAATTGTCACATCTCCAATCTAAGTATTTCTTTCTTGACTAAATGTGCACTCCATATATTCAGTTTTTGATCTACTGAGATGAAGACCTTTAAATTCTAAAGCATTTCTCCAAAGCTCTAGTTTTACTTTAGCTCCCTCTTTACTTTATATCATATGTAAAATATGATATAAAGTAATTTTTTTATTAATATTTGTGTTTGATGAAATAAAAAAATATTATTATTTTAATAATAATTCTCCAATCAAACGGGACAAAACCCTAACAATTTCTCTTGGGACTGACATGCATGGGCTACATATTAGCACTTTTTTTGTTTTGTTATCATCATACATTTATTTTGTTTCATTCTTCTTTTTTTGCAGCTTCTAGCCAAATTTTTTTATATTCCATGTCTTTTCCTCCACAGTTCAATTGTTTGCGATATGTTAGTAGAATACAGAGAGAATGTCAGTTCCAAAGTTCTAGCGTTACTGCTTCGATGTAATAGAAAATTTTCAATAATTTATAAATCTCTTTTATACGAAAGTGAAGATTGGAAAGTACGTAGTTCAGCTCCCTGTTAATGCAAAGTTGAAAATGTTACGAGTTTATTCTTTATGATGCCGATTTTTCTTACGTCGTTAATTATATTTTGGTGTTTAACAAATTTAAATTGAACAGCACGTCACTTGTACTTTTAGTTGACCATGCAGGCTCGAATGTTTCAAGCCAAAGTCAAAGTGAAAAAATCTTGAAGTCATGATAAAATGAATAAAAAAGGGTGGACGTCACAGATGGATTGGAGTTAGAAGCTTTATATCGAGCGACGATAATTTAAGCTTCAGGGTATTCGAGTTGGTGACAAGCCAATGAAAAAATTTGTACACAAGTGCTCGAGATTATTTTTATTTATTTTTCTCTGATAAATTTTCATGTAAGATCGGTGTTTTTAGCATGTATATGAAGATGGTTGATGCATGAGATATATGAGTTAAAGTAATATGTTTTGAGTCATAATTATTTTATGAGTGATCTTTAGCTTCTTAGGGTAGTAAATGTAGTTTTCCGCAGTAAGTTGACCAAGTGTGCCTCGATCAACCAACTCGGTGGAAGCATAACAAAGACTCGGGAATTTTTTGCCATGCGTAGTTTGTAAATCATGTCGATTAGCTGAAGTGTATTTTGGTTGACTAACGCAAACCATTTCATTATTGACTCCAATGTTGATGTCGTGCATAGCTTGTGGAGAGACTCCGACTTTATTTTGTGTTATTTCATTTCTTTATTGTGATTTTTTTTTTGAGAGAGAGAGAGAGAGTGGGCACATATTATGTGTGAGAGATGGTGACTCATGATCTTATTTTAGGCCTTTTTGGTGCATTTTGGGCTTATAAGGCTTTTTAGAGCTAACAAGCCCAAGAGAGCAAACAAAATCCATTAATGAGCATGTTCCCTCACTTTAGTCTTCTCCCTTTCATCACTTTGTTACAAATCAAGGATTAATAATATAAAGGAATTGGGCTTATAAATATCATGGTGGGGGATTAGTGTTTTCAAGCCTCCTTTATTCCCACATGAGAAAATATGAGAGAGGATCACCCTTCGAGTGCTTGTCAGCCACCCTGCTACGCGCCATTGCCGCCATGCATGCTGTTGTTGCAGCTAAAAAGCCATCGTCGCTATAAATTTCTAGCTATCAGAGAGTTCATTCATTGGATGTAAGAGCTTTGAGTGAAGAGTTTAACATTGATTCAATTACAGATAGAAGAGTTTAACATTGATTCAATTACAGATAGAAGAGTTTGAGTTCTTTATTTCTCCACCATATTTGATCATCACCTATTTCTAGCTCACTTTGTTTTTCTATACTTAGTTTATGTGTGAACTATGTGGAACTATCATTTGGGCTTGTTTTTCTCTATTTCTAATGATTTTATGTGTGAAGTTTGGTTCTATGTGGTTAGCTAAATTAGCTTTTAATTGAGTTTTTTTTTTTCATTATTGTATTTTTCTTTTTTATTTGAGTAGAATTTTTGTAAAGTTAATCTTAATTGTTAGAAAAGCTTGGATTTTAGTTTGAAAGTTAGAATCTCAAGTGTGTTGGTTAGATAATCTTAAAATCAATTAAAAAAATTAAAATTCACCTTAATGTATGGCTTGATAAGAGTGAAATTGATCTGGAGGTTAATCTTAGGTTGTGCTAGAATAACTTGTAGTAATGCTGTCAACCTAGAATCGGTGTTAGTATTGAGGTTGACCTTTAGCAGTGACCTTCAACAAAATTTTGGCCATCTTAGAAAATTTTTGCAGGTTGACCAAGAGGCAACTTTAGTTATGAAATCGACTTAAAATCAATCTTGGTCCTGATAATGGGCTTTTTTTGAATCTCAAACTGCTAGTTAGGGTTTAACCTGAGGTCGACTTTCAGATTTTTTTTAACTTTTGTTCTAGTCATTTGAGTACTCATTATGTAAGAAGATGTGGGTTATTCGATGCATTTCTCTTGGTTGATTAAATTTTCTAATTGCTTCCAACAACTATCTTCATTTTTCATCATTTCAAATTGGGTAAAGTATTTAAATGAAGATTTAATCAAGCATTCAAGGCGATCTAGGTAGGTACAACTTGGACTCAAGTGTTTATGCTCCTCATCCAATCTTCTTCCAGCTCTCAAGATTCAATCATAAAAAAGAAGAGTGAGTGATTTTTTTTTATTTAATATTTTGATTTTTTTTCCTTCTTGCTTTTATTTTGTGTGTGAAGAGAGCTTCCAAATAAGGATTGGATGAGTTGAGTGAGTGTGCCCTTACTTAAAAGTAAGGAGGGCCTTTAGTAAGTGGATAGAGAAGAATTTGTGTACGGGCTTCTTCTCATAAACGAAAGAGTGTACTATAGTGAGATTTTTCCAATAGGGGTGGGGTGAATTAGGCTTGTATTTAAGCCGAATCATGTTATATCGTGTGTTCATTGTGGATGTGACATTTATATTTTCTTTTTACTCGTTTGGTTTCACTTTTTTTTTCTAATAAGAGAAAAAAATTAATTTATTTTTAAAATTTGATATCAAAAAATTTTATTTTAAAATTAGAAAGTACATAAGATATGAAATAAAATTGATTCTAAAATTTGTATTTGTGTTGGATGTGCAATAAAGTTAATTTTTACAGTTAAAATTTGTGTTACGCCAAAAAAATGCCTGAAACTAAACGAGGATAGGTTGTTCGTCGGCTATTGCTCGATTTTGTGTTTTTTCTTTGTCGGAGATCTTCGGGATCAAAGTTTGAATCTGCTCAAATGTTTATGGAAGGGACAAAATTATCAAAGCAGATTCTGAAGGAGATTCATTACAATTTGTATTAGATTTTGAAATTCAAGCTACTTTATTATTGGCTGAAGCTACAATTTAGTTGAGCATTTTTTGCATTTGAATTAAGGGATTTATGTTTTTATTTTGTTGCTACACATGTTAATTCGTAGATATATATGAATTAAAGTGGATGTGTCGATATACACGAAAGGATAGGATGAGAAATGAGTATATTCACGAGAAAGTTGAAGTTGCACCAATTGAGGACAAACTTAGAGAAAGTCGACTTAGATAGTTTGGATATGTAAATCATAGGGTAATTGAAACTCCAGTTAGAAAAATCAGATTATTAGATTTTGCCTATATATAAAAAGGAAGAAAGAGACTAACAAAAATATTGCAAGGAATTATAAAGAGTGTTCTTGCTCATTTAGACATAGATAAGAATTTTTTAATAATAAAGTGTAATAAAAATAAAAAATTCATCTAACAGAGCCTACTTAGTGGGATTAAGGCTTAGCTGTTGTTGTACATATTAATTCGTAATTTTTTTTCTTTTTTGCTCGTTTTTATAATGTTTTGTTTGCAAATTTTACTGGAAAAGCTATCCATAGTTTAATATTTTTTTAAAAAAAATTTATACTGCAGTTGACTGCTATAGGTATCCATTTTATAGCAGTTGACTAGCATGTGTTTAAAATTCATATTTGCTTTGATTTAATATATACTTAACTATGTTAATTATATATATATATATATATATATATATTATCTTTTGTATTTACCAATGATATGCATATATAAAGTAGTAGAGGAAATATGCTAAATATATCTCAAAATAATAACATTTATTAATAGTTAAGTTTTAAGTATGTAGTTATTATTATTTTAAAAAAATAGTAGACATATAAAAACATTCAATTTAAGTCTAAGTATACCTAATTTAATTATGATTTGAGCTAAAGTCAATTAATTTTTAATATTTTAATCAAAATTATAGGTGCCAATATATTTATTTTTTCAATCAATTAAAATCTTTTAATTCGTCTTTATCTGACGATTGTAAATAGTATTTGATCAAAGATCATAAAGTAAATTCTAATATAGTATTATTGAGAAAAAGATTAATATATTAAAACATATTATATATATACATATAAATATTTTTTTTTATTTTTTAATCGATTTGATTTAAAGCTCATTTGATTCTATTTTATTACAAGTTATAATTGGATTGATAAAAATATTAAATTGAAAAGATTGTTCATTGGTTGGCCTGTTTGAATTAAGTTGATTTTAACTTTATCATAAATTTTCAACTCAATGTGGAGGGAGCTTATCCAAAATTAGAGATCTAGGGTTTGAATTCACGCTATTATAATTTTTAATTGAAGTGACGAGAGTTATAGTATTTCGGGGCAAAAAAAATAAAAAAAACTTCTTAGTACCTGTACCTATTTGTTTGTAAAATTTAATTTTAATAAAATTAAAATTAAATTTAGATGAAAATATTTTTTTATTAAAAATTATGAGTGATATAAAATAAAATTTATTATTATATTAAAATATGTGAAAAATGTGATATAAATTAATTATTATTTTAATTTATATATTATATAAAATAAAATTATTTTTTATTTTAAATTATATATATAATATATCTCATTAATTTTAACCTAGTAAATGAAGTGCCTTTAAAGTGTCACACCCTCATTTTCAATGACAAAATATTCATAAAATAATGGGTGACTTACAGTTAGAATCACAGAACAAATTATAAGAAAATATATCTTTATTAATCTGAGAACAGAATTACACAAGTTCAGGTACTACACAGGTCATCCAGAGTAACCGTAGGCTAAAATATAATGAGATAAAGTAATTATATTGGGAAATAAGGGAGGATATCAGTGGGTCCATACGGAATATAAGGAAACATTATTCCTGAAAAAAATTGCAGTCTTTTTTTCTGACGACAGATTAATTACCTAAAAGACAACAGTCAGTCACACAGATCGAGTAAACGACCTCCACCTTATAATAAGCCAGGTGAAGTCATATAACTCAATTTATCAACAGATCAAGTTATCAGATTATCATGTAATTTATTATATTTCATGCTATGCAAGTATAATAATTTTTATATTAAAGAATGATCAGAATCAGCAAATATACGTCACTAGTGTGACAATGGTAATAGCAGATACATCACTATTGTGACATCAAAATAACAGAATGTATGTACGTCACCAGTGTGACATCAGAATAATAGAATGCTGGTACGTCACCAGTATGACATCAAAATAATAGAATGTAGGTACGTTGGTACGTTATCAGTGTGACATCAAAATAACAGGATGTAGGTACGTCCCCCACACGATGCCACTCGTCAACCACCGGGATCCCAGTGCATTATATCATCATATATCTCAGGATACATGAGTTCAGTATACAACAACAACAACCAAGCCTTAATCCCACTAGGTGGGGTCGGCTACATGAATCCTTTGTTTCCATTGCGCCCTATCAGTTACTAAATTTTTATCTAAGTCTAAGCAACTAAGATCACTCCTTATAGTTTTTTGTCATGTCTTATTTGGTCACATGGGTTCAGTATAACCCAGTATAATATCTTGGCATAAAGCCCAACAAAATATCAGTATAAAGCCATGCAAAATATGTAAATTGTAGCTCACAGAATTTAATTAATATTTTATAAATTAATTAATTTAGTAATCATAATGTCCTAAGTTCAGTGAAAGTTGCTTACCTGAATGAGAGACGGTAAAAGTTTGCTGGTGGATGACGTATTTCCTGATTAAGTTCAATATTAATCATCACTATTGGGCTTAAAAGTTGAAAATATTGACCTAAGTTACTTAGGTTAATTAGGTTAGACAACCCAAGTGAATCAAAACTGGTCAATATAGTCCAAATTAGTTCAAATGGGTCAAACCAGATCAACTTGGGTCAAAACTGAGGCATTTCGGGTTAATAAGTCAAATGAGTCAAACAGATCAAATCAGATCAGCCGAGTTAAATCAAGTCAAACGGGTTAACTCATGTCAAATAGGTTAACTCGGGTCAAATGAGTTAACTCATTTTTTAATGAGTTAACACGGGTCATCTTGGGTCAAACGAGTTAACTTGGTTTTAAATGAGTCGACACAGATTTATCGGGTTTGATATGGGTTAAGTGGATTGACATATGAGTTAACTTTGATATGGGTTAAGTGGGTTGACATATGTTAAACAAGTTTGTCATTAGTTAAACTAATCAAATTGGGTCGATAAGAAAAACATGATTCTTACCTCTGCTAGTAGAGTCTCGCCACTGGAAGAGAGTCGTATCAAGATGGGCTAAAGACGCAGAGATGAACTGGAGGTTGTGGATTCTACTTGAGGGCTCTGGGGCCTACTTATAAAGAGATGTGAACTTATTAGGGTGGGACCGTTGGTGGTTGGTGGTTGGGGATGTGAATTTAATAGGGCGGGACCGTTGGTGGGTGAGAAGGTGAGAGAAAGGCAGATGAGGTAATAAATAAATTTTTTTTATTAAAACTAATTGCAGGAAATGCTTATTTAATATAGCAATTATTTTGAAGTCCTCAGATGACAGATGCACTTATATTAAATCCAGAAGAAGATATATATGAATATTAACATATATATATATTAAAACTGATTGTAGGGTATGCATATTTAATATTACAATTATTTTGGAGTCCTCAGATGACAGATGCACTTATATTAAATCCAGAAGAAGATATATATGAATATTAACAGGTATTTTTTAAGCGGATTATTAAATAAAAGTCCTGTCTGACGCAAAGACTAAAATCAGGACCAAAATAGTACTAACTTAAAAAGCAATAATAATAATAAATAATTTTTTAATCATTCTACATAAATTTTAATATAAAAAATATTATTTTACTTCATATGCTCAACAGTTTTTAATAAAAATATCAATTTTATTTCACATTCTAGACCAAAATATTCGAATCGAGTATATTGGTCTAGGATATGAAATAAAATTGATATTTTTATTGAAAATTATTGAATCTATGAAATAAAATAATATTTTTTATATTAAAATTTATATATAATAATTAAAATAATTATTTATTATTATTATTATTATTTAAAATAATATTATTTTGATCCTTGTGCTATCACTTTCAGAAATTTCTTATGAATTTTTTGTGAGTTGTAAAATTTCTGATGTACTGAGCGAGAAAGGTCGGAGGTCAATGTTTCCGCCGGCCATGAAGATCGCGGAATTTTCTCTTTTTCGCCGGTGTGGATGGAGTCGGGAGTCAGCAAAACATAAAAAAAAAACCCTCTTCTCAATCGCAGATCTGGGAAGCCGAAAGTGGGTGCTTCCCCTCTCCTCCTTGCTCTGAACTTCTTCATCCCCTTGTCCCGGTACTCGCAAGAAGCGTGAGACGGAGAGGGAATGGGGGCGGTTGATTCGCCGACGATCGGCAATGGAATCGAGAGCAGGATCCCCAACCAGTCGGCGGGAAAGTACCGAAGGATGGACGCCTACGCCCGTGTCGTCGAGGATGAGGAGGGGGAGATGTCGGAGTTGAGGAACAGTGGGAGTAGCGACCGTAGAAAGTACGTGTTCGCTTGCGCCGTCTTCGCTTCTCTCAACTCTGTTCTTCTTGGCTATGGTGAGCTCTGGGCACCGTTATTTCTGATCTGTTGTTACTTGAAACGGGATCAAAGACCGTCTGAGATTCTATTTCGATTTCTGTTTTGTAGAACGGCGCGACTATATGGCTTTCCTTCTTGGTATTATACTTGTTAAGTCATTCAATCTAATTGGTGATTTTGTTTTCAGCAAACAGATGTTACTTGTTTTGTTGGTTTTCTTATTCTGTTTTAGATTTGTTAATCTTGGTTTTTACTATTTTCCTACATACATTAGTTGGGCTTAATTTAGATTACGCTACTGTTGTACTGAAGCTCTCAGCTGAAGCTCTCAGTAGTACCAGCTATTGGCCACGATGTTTCTGCATCATTATGGACACATACATTGTGTATCTTGTTGATGGGAAATTCAGTCAACGAAATCCAACGACTGGAGAGAAAGCAGAGAAGAAACAAAGAGCGTAGAACAATAACGAATTTTAGATGGAAACCCAAAATCAAGAGAAAACCATGGTATGCCGGTGGTTTGAAATCCACTGAGTGTTGGTTTTAGTACAATAGAGGGATCACGGCAATGGGAAAGAAAGGGAGGTCTCAGGTTTGGCTGGTTTTTTTGGTGATGGATTGAGCCGAACTTTCAGGAGGAAGCATCGGACAGAATATCAGGAAGATCCTTTGTCAAAGAAGAACGCTAGGGCTTTGTTTGGCTCCCTTTTTCAAGTCATCTGTTCGTCTTTGTTGTTTTTGAGTTGACTATTATTTTTATCACCTCCTCTGTTAGAACATCCGTGAACTTCAGGTTTGTCTTTCCCTCAGTTCCATCTATTCACAAGGACAATTGTGATCTCTTGTCCTTTGCTCAATATAACAACTCCCTCCCTTCCATCTATCCACAAGGACAACTATGCTTGTCGCTGTTTTTGGTGGGTGGTGTGAGGATTATGCCATGTGTAGCACCTTGCTATTTATAAATAAGGGTTGATGAACCTTAGGAGACTACCTTGTTCATTTGTGCGGTTTCGAAGTGATGTCAGTGTTCAAGAAAATGGTTATGGGATTCAAGGAATGGGAAAAAAAAAAACAAGGGGATGAGGAGCCGATGCCTGAGGCATCCCAACATGCTTCACTAAGTTTAGTTTGACACTTTTCAACCTAATAGGGTCCCAACATGCTTTCGATCCTGAGGCGTTGAAGATCACCACACCGACAACTTCTTCATCAGCACTGTTGCTTGCTTCCTCCTTGTTTGGAGAAGTGGTGTCAAAAAATGGAGGAAGAAAAGGAGAAAGAGAGAGGGAAGGTGAAGGAGAAAGAGATGGAGAAAGGGAAATTGAAAGAAAAAAGTAAAGGTGAAATTGAAGGAGAAAGAAAAAGATGGTCGAGCGTGAGAAGTGATGTAAAGCTTGATCAAACAAATCAATACCATAGATATAATCTATGGTTTCAGACTTAGATTATGTCTACTTTAAGTTTTGTGTATAGTTATCTTTTATTTTCTGCATTTTAGTTTAGTTATCGAGTCAGTTAGACTTATTTGATCTTCGAAATATCCACTGTTTACTTTCAGCTCGAGTCAGTTTGGGCCATGAATTGTTCAAATGGAATCAAGTTGGGTTCAATTTTGATTCAGTTTGAATCACTTTTGAGAAGCCATGGGCTATTTGGATCTATTTGTAAAGGGTGAAACAATGCAGGGTGTGCTATACAAGCTCTCATCAAAACTAAAATCCCAGTTAGGGATTTGCATTCAAATCTTGCAGCCACTCTTGATGAAGCCTTTGGACCTCGTTGCCATCTCCCTCGAGTTCGGTGATTCTTCTCGCCGGCCACATGTCCCACACAAGAAATTGTTGGATATGATCTCTTCCTTATGTCACTCCAGAGCTTTTCCTGTATGCAACCTTCCCTCTCGCCCACCTTTTTCTTCCTCTATAAATACAAGGGCGGGATGCAGTTTTGAGCAGGATGTGAGGTGATTTTCTACTACCAGAGAGTTGTGAGGAGAGGGACTTCTTCACTATTTTGCCTGAGCAGTTGGAGGTTACGGGTCGGCGTCATCAGAAACGTAGTAGGTGGCTACGACTTCGTCTCAAAGGATGATTCAGCTTTGTCAAAGGCTACAGTAGGGGGGTTGAGGCTTCAAAATCAGAGGCCGGAGGTTCTTTAGTTTGCTCGTATTATTTACTTACTTTCTTGAGTTTAGTTGTGTTCCCACCTTCCTTGTGTGTGAAGATTATATTTTATGTTTAGTTTCTCATCTTATAATTTCTATTTGAATCTCATATTCTCAATTAGAGTTCATTTTCAGTAATGTTGTGATCCTTTGTCTATGCTTCCATGTTGAGCCATAGTTATGTTGAAATTCATGTGTTTAATTGCTAAGAATGAAATTTTGAAAGTTCAAATCCATGTCAAATTCCTTGTTCTGAGCTGATTTTGTATAGTTAATGTTTGGTTAGAGTTTTATGTTGAATTGGCTTGGTTAAATTGTCATATGCAGAGAATTTTAAGTTAAAATGCGTTTATACTAAATCCTTTCTAAGCTCGATAATTTAATTATCTTATTTGAGATTCCTGAGTTTGCCTGGACTAAATGTTAATCATCGAAATTATTCCATGATGTTTTATGTGAGGAGGCAAATATTTATATTTAATACAATTTAAGAGACTTAGTTTAATCTCTTCTTCATTTGCATTTAGTTTTAAAAAAGAAAGAATTTTTTTAAATTTATTTTCTTCATTTTAAGACTTAGACATTAGCCTAATATTGGTAGCGTTTGGATTGCCTTAAATTGAAACCTACACTGCATCAAGAAGGCAAGTTCAGTTTCTTTAGATGCAATCGAATAGCCTCAAGATATGAGAAACTTCATTCTGTCCCGCAAGGAGATTTAGCACTAATGTTGACTGCGCTCTTGAGAGTTGAAGAGTCTCAACGGAAAAGTACAAGGGCTCTACGTGTGAAGAAGAATTTATGATTCCTATGCCTAAAGAGGCCAATGACCCGAACGACTTCATCTTTTCGTTCTGCACCAAGGGACCCCTTAGGAGAGAGGAAAACAATTCTAGGCGTTGGATATGGAGAATGGGGCTATGGAGGAAGAGAAGAAGGAATTAGAAACAGTGAACCAGACATTTGAAGATTGCTGAGAAAAAAAAACAAATTTAGGCCTTGGATATGTGGGATGAGGCTATGAGGAGAAGGAATTAGAGACAGTGAACCAGGCATTTGAAGATCACTTAGCCAGTATCTAGAAGAACTATGATCTACTACAATGTGAGAGAAGTGGGAAATTGAGATGATCAAGCACAAGGGGGAGATGGTAAAGCTGAAGGTTGAAGTGGATCAATTGCAGTAGGACATTTAACAGAAAAAGTAGCTATTTGGGACCATAAGGGAACTACTCGGTGACCCGAAGTAACCCTTTTCCAATCTTTTCTGTATGTGTGTGTTTTGAGTTGTCTATTGTATTAGTTATATTATAAATGTAATTCCTTGTGAGTCAAACAAATTATCTTTTGTGACCTTGTCTTTTTTTGTAAATGAATGGAGAAAACAATTGTTTGTCTTTCTTTCTTGTTTTATGGATTGTCTTTATTTTTTCTTTAGTTTGCATGTGTTTCTAGTACTATGGAAAGACCTTGCCTGTGCTGCTGCCACCACTTCTTGCCTACGTTGTCACTGCCACCACCGTGGGAGGCGCTATCTACCACCGTTGCCTCTTCTTGAGGTCGCCTAGCTGCTGTCGCTTCTATTCACTCTCGTCACTGTCGCACCCCACAGTTGTTGTCGCTGCCTCCTTTCACTCTCCTCACATAGCCTTTGACTTTTCTTCCCCTTCCGTCCGTCCATGTTGACAGTTGTGACTTGTCTTTTTCTCAATTTCATATATATATATATATATATCTATTTTGCTGTTTTTGTAAGTATGCATATGCTTTTCTTTATGTCTTGTCCTGATAATCAATTGTTTCTATCCATGGATAAAGGGTAGTGTATTGTTGAATTTAAACCCTGATGAAAGATTTTTGTATTTGTTTTGTACAATTATAAGTGTTTTCCTGTAATCAAAGATAGATTTGCCCATAGTTCCAATCTTTTTGCTTTGGTCAGATTTAAGCTGCCCAAAGCAACAATGATTTTTTTAATTCAATTTGATTTCTTACAGCTTGTCGTTGCTCTCCAAAATATTTTGCTAAATCTTTGAACAACTGTTCCTCAGATGTTGGTGTTATGAGCGGGGCTATTATTTTTATTCAAAAGGATCTTCACATAACAGAAGTCCAACAAGAGATTCTTATTGGTTGTTTGAGCTTTTTCTCCATTTTTGGTAGTTTGGCGGGTGGAAGGACATCTGACGCCATTGGAAGGAAATGGACCATCGGCTTAGCCGCCATAGTATTCCAAACAGGTGCTGCCGTCATGACAGGTGCTCCCAATTTTCTTACACTGATGATCGGCAGGCTCCTGGCTGGAATCGGGATAGGGTTCGGAGTCATGATAGCTCCAGTGTACATTGCCGAGATATCTCCTACTGTAACCCGAGGATCATTCACATCACTCCCAGAGATCTGCATAAACATTGGGATTCTTCTTGGCTATGTGTCAAATTATGCTTTCTCTGGTCTTTCAGAACATATGTGCTGGAGAATAATGCTTGGTGTTGGCATTCTACCTTCTATCTTCATTGGATTTGCACTGTTTGTTATCCCAGAGTCTCCCAGATGGTTGGTTCTGAAGAAAAGGGTTGATGAAGCAAGATCTGTGCTGCTTAAGGTTAGCGATAATCCAGAAGAGGCAGAGAAGCGACTAGCAGAGATCGAAGAAGCCGCAGGGCTTATGAATCCAGAAAAGACTGAGCAGATCGCTGTCTGGCGGGAGTTATTGCATCCTTCTCCAGCCCTTCGTCGTATGATAATCACCGGATTCGGAATCCAGTGCTTCCAGCAGATTTCTGGCATAGATGCTACTGTCTATTATAGCCCAACCATATTCAGAGACGCTGGAATTAATTCTGACTCAATTGTTCTTGCTGCAACTGTTGCTGTTGGCTTCACTAAGACGATATTCATCTTGTTTGCTATCTTTCTGATTGACAGAATTGGAAGAAAGCCATTACTGTACGTTAGTACAATTGGCATGACTGCTTCTTTGTTTGGGCTTGGGCTTTTTCTTGCTTTACTTGAAGCTGAGTTGGTTCCATCGAAGTTGGGGATCACGGTGGCAATACTTGCAGTATGCAGCAATGTCGCATTCTTCTCGATAGGGCTCGGTCCAGTTTGCTGGGTTTTGAGCTCGGAGATTTTCCCCCTGAAGGTACGTGCTCAAGCTTGCGCCCTGGGGGCTCTTGGAAACAGGGTTTGTAGTGGCATGATTGCCATGACTTTCCTTTCCTTGACAAAAGCGATATCTGTAGCCGGAACATTTTTCCTCTTCGCCACTATTTCGGCTCTTTCCGTGGCATTTGTTTACTCTTTCGTACCAGAGACGAAGGGTAAATCGTTGGAGCAGATTGAGATGATGTTTCAGAATGGAAGGGGATGGGAAGGGGGTGGTGAAGTTGAACTTGGAGATGGAGAGCATTTAGTCCAGAGAGAGAAAACATCTCCCGGCAATCTCGTTGTTCACAGCTATGTCGATGAAGTTCATCTTCAACAATGAACTTCCCTGAGAACGCAAAGTGTCTGGTTAGTGTTAATTCTTGAAAACATATTGTTCCTCATGCCAATTCATGTACTCTAATCCCTGTAGATCTTCTGATACGAAGGTAATTATACAGTTTATGTAAAATTTCATTCTTTTATCACTCAAGGGAATGCATTTAATAGCTTCCTTCTTTTTATAGGTGGCTTCTTTTTTGTTTGGGCAAAAGGAACTTTTGGATGGTGCAAGACTGTCACTGTGGTAGGATGATTGTTTAAAACTATAATAAGAAATTAAAATAAAAAAAGAGAAGAAAACATAAAGAAGTAGATGTGGATATAATATTACATGAAAATCTTAAAAACTAGAAGAGAGATGGGTTTCTACTGATCTTGATTTCCCAAAGAAATTACATGAATATCGGTATGTGGAACGTTTTTTGAAGTCGTGTTTCCAAATTTTTCCAAAATTTCATGCGCTTTTTATTTCGAAGTTCATTCTCTTAGTACGCTTTGGCTTGACACAACTTCTCTGTTTATAGTCGGTACAAAGGGGGTAACTTGTGTGCGGCTCATGTCATTTTTCAAGTCGTTATAATGTAGCAAATAAACCTTGGCAACGTACATAGATTGTTATGAGACTCTTGGTGGAGTGGGAGTGCTGCCTTGCTTTTAGTAGAATAACTTCCAACGGTTATAAGAGTGGTGTTTGTCATGTTGTCGAATCTCGGAGTAGATGTTCGGTGAGGCATCAAGTCTCTATTCACTTTTTCACTGACAAAATCGGCATCATAGTCCTAGCGGTTGAGTACCTTTTAAAGTACCTAAAATGTCTCGTAGTAATTAGATATGATTCTATATATTAGGCGTGAAATCTAGCACATATACACACACTAAATATGATATTCGACGTACTAGTCATCAAATATAAAAGTGAACCAATCATACTTTAAAATAATCTTTGATTAATTTTCTCACCATATCTTGGTTAATGTTCTCGTTGGAGTCCCTTTAGGTTTATCTTCTCATCAAATCTTAATCTTTTGCCTAACTCCTTGAGATATTTTGTTTGTGATACGAGTGTTTATTCTTCTTTTTCGATTTGTGGCCCAAGGAAGTTTTGATTTATTGCTCGAGAATGAATGTTTCTTTGTTCTCATCACCTTTCTTTATTTTCTAACAAAATGGCAAATCATCTTTATTTATGGACTGTGTCATTTACATAAAAGTGATCATACTTTAAAATAATTATTGACTTTATTTTATATTTTATATAGAGTTTAACATAAGGAATTATTTTTATTTTAAATCTAACGTACCTTTTGATATGATAATTTACAGATTATTAACACCCACAGGCCAATAAATTAATGTGGCAGAAAGAAGAATGTTTCAACCTGAATTTTATGAAGTGAAGGTTATTGATTTTAATAATTGGGGGGGTGATTTATAATTTCTACTCTCTTTTCATTTCTTCATCTTGCTAACCAGAGTTTAGCCTCCTTGATTAATTAACGGGAGCTGCTAACCCCTCTGACACCCACCCTCTTCCTGCCCCATTCCACTCCCCCTCTCAATTTACCATTTTACCTCCATTTATTTTAATTAATTATTATTCTTTTATTTAATTTAATTATTATGTTTTTTATTCATTAAATTTAATTAATTAATTATTTTTAATATTTTTTTATTTAAAGAATATTAAATAAATAAAGTATAAATTTTTTTTATAAAATAAATAATTAATTAAATTTAATGAATAAGAAATATTTAATAATTAAATTAAATAAAAAAAATAAATTAACTAAAGAGAGTGATCTAAATAATATTAAATAAATAAAGTAGAAAAAAGATATTAGAAAATAATTAATTAATTAAATTTAATAAATAAAAAATATAATAATTAAATTAAATAAAAAAATTAATTAATTAAAGAGAGTGATCTAAAAAATATTAAATAAATAAAGTAGAAAAAATATTAAAAAATAATTAATTAATTACATTTAATAAATAAGAAAATATATTGAATAAATTAAGTAAAAAAGTAATTACTTAAAAAGGATGAGGGCAAAACTGTAATTTTAGAGGGGAGTTGGGCCTTGGAGATTTACATGCTCAAGATAAAAAAAAGGGTAAATTATAGCCAGGTCTTTCAATTTAAAATTTAATAACGCACAGGTTTATATTTTTAAAACTATAACACGGAGATCTCTGAATTTTAATAAAATATTAAATGAGTTATTATTATTATTATTATTAATTTTTTTTTAAATTACTATTATACTCCTTCCCTCCCTCTCTCTCCTCCTGATCCCCGCGCACGCACGAGGCCGCACGGCCGTGTCGCACATATTGCGCGGCTGTCGGACCCGTAGGCGGTCGCTCGGCCTCGCACGTGCGCGGGGATCGGGAGGGGAGAGGGGGAGGGGTATAATGGTAATTTTAAAAATAATAATAAAAAAAATAAAAAGGACCCATTTCATAATTTATTAAAACTTATAGACCCCGATGTTATAACGTTGACATGTGCGTTATTAAGCCTTAAACTCAGTAATCTGAATGTAATTTACCAAAAAAAATTTAAAAAATCTACGCATCACTTTACAAAAAGAAAGAAATAATTTACTAATGTATTCTTGTAAACCTCATCATATTGTGCATGTGTGATTCACAACTTTATAATAAAAGAGATTTTTATATCACTAAATTGAATTTAAATAAATTATACTATAATTAATCTAAACTAAAGATATATATTTTAGAATTTACGACTTAGAACTTAGTTGTAAAGTAATTTAGGATATATAGTTTAGAATTTTGAATTTTGAGTTAGCGAAATTTTTATTTTTGTTTTTAAAAATTGTCATCTAGGGATAAAACTAAAAAAAATGATGTGAAACATGAACAAATTTGGAAATTGTGTACTATATGTGTTGACAAAAATGTTAGAAGTTCAAAAAATTAGTAGCACGTAGAGTTTCCTGCAATAATAGTTAGCACAAAGAACTCAAGATTATCGAGAGACTAACACAAGATATAAGATGTTTCAGGGCTAAATTCATCGACCACGCAAGATAAAGTTTCTGCTACGAAAGAATTGCGAAGTCTTGCCCTTCAGGTAATTACAAGTAATAAACATAGAAAGAAAAGTATAGTTCCTCGATGAAAATAGTTAAATCTTATGACAAATCAACCCGATTTATGATGATTTGGCGAGGATCTATAGGTGAAGATGTTACCCTTTGCTGAAGGCTTTCGATCATAACTTTCAGTCACTGGCTGCGTTGTCGTTGTTCCAAAAGGGGACACGTGGCCTTCCAAGCTGCTAAGCCATGTACAACCAGTTAGCGACCAATAACCATGGGGCGACCTTTCATTAGCCATATCGACGGCCTGGATGGAAGATAATGATATTGTGATCGGCCACTAGAAAATTTCTGTTCATGGAATGACCGTTGTTGTAATATGATCAATCCCTAAGCATCGAGCATGAGGTTAGGAATCCCTTTGAGCAGATTGGTGGAAAACATTGACAACGAGATTAACCAAACCTCGTGAACGACGTTCATTCATCTTCGGATTAAATGTTTACCAAAACCTATTAAGGCTCCAGAAAGCCTAATGCTGTTGATTTTTATTGCCACGTGCACAAATGGGAATGGGGTGGCAAAATAGGTAGATGGGTCGGGTTCGGGTCGAACCCAAATCCGAGCTGAACCTAACCCATTTATTAAATGGGTCAAAATTCATGACCTAAAGCTGGCCCAATTAATAAATAGGCTGGGTTGCTAGTCGACCTGACCCGTTTATAGAATCTTTTTTGATAAATGTCCAACCCGCACACTACCCAACCCGATTATACTCAACTCGTACCTGACCTCTTTAATAAATGAGTCAAAATTAATGACTCATTCACGAATCGGATTATATATTGCCACCCCTGAGCGGGATGCAATGTTGATTCCTTCCATGAATAATATGTACATGCCAAATTAATAGTTTATTGTGAAAAAGGAAAGAGGTAAAGAGAAATGTGCGTGTGTAACAAAAAGAGAAGAGGAATGGGTGAGTTGGTGTTTGGAGATAGGAAGATAGAGATATAAAAAATGAATATTAAAAAAAGTGAAAAAATAAAGAGAATTATTTTAATCAATTGTTAAATTAAAATAAAAATTTCAAATCACATTATACATAAATTTTAAAATTAAATTAATATTATTTTAAATTTTACATAAATTTTAATATTAAAATTTATTTTTATTTTACAATTTATATACATTTTAAAATAGATTTAATTTTATTTTAAATATTTAACTTCAAAATTTATATTTAACCCGAACAAAAAAAACTTTATAAATAAACAACTCATAAATTATTGATAGGAAAATGAGTATTTATATGAAAGGCACATGATTTACTTACATTTTGTTTAGTTGAAGGTCATTTAGGTCATGATCATAACTAAAATAGCCTCTAATTATTTTATTAAAAAAATTTTATTTTTCATTCTCAATACATAAATTTCAACAGCTTTTAATAAATATTGTGAAAATACAATTAATCTTAGGGGGCGTTTAGTTCAATGTTATTTTTTTGTTATGTTATGTTATCTAAAGAAATTAATTATTTAGTTTAATGTCATCTATAAATAGTTTTTTATTAAATTATAGAATTATTAGTAAAAAAAAATATCTAGATTACATAACATAACACTAAAATAACAACGAATCAAAACGTCTCCTTAGTGAACTCAGCACCTCAAAAAAAGTATAAATTACTTTTATATCCGATATATCAACAAAGTTAAAGTCTGAAAAGTTTTAAAGAAGTTCATGAAGTATAAAAAAACAGTAGAATCGGATGACATCCTAACGAATGTTTGAAAGTACTTCAAAAATGAATGAGTTTCTTGGGTCATTAAATTGTTCAATATAATTTTAAAAATTATAAAGATAACAATGAATAAAGAAAGAGTATATTAATACTTTTTTATAAGAATAAGGGCGATGTACAAAATTATGTTAATTATAGAGAAATTAAATTAATGAATTATACTTTAAAATTCTAGGAGAGAGTGATCAAACATAGGTTATGCTCAGTGGCGGAGTCAAGACCTCAAACTAGGGGGGGTCAAATAAACTATTTATAATAATATTATAATTTTAAAATTATTTAAATTATAAAAAAATTAAAATTTTTACTATATTTTATTTAAAATAAAAAATTTTGATTTAAAAGTTCTGTTGCATACCTCAAATAATTAACCAATAAAATAGTTACTCATAAATTAAACTTTTAATACACTAAATTATTTAATAAATTAAGTGTTAATCTATTAAATAATTTAGTGAATTAAAAATTTAAATTATGATCAGTTAATTGATTATTTATTAAAGATATATAATAATTTTTTAATTTAAATATAAAATACGTAAATAAATTCTTTAAATTGAATGAATTTTCACCGGTATAAAATCTATTTATATAATTTATATGTTGAAGAATATATGAAAAATTGAAATTATAAGTTATCTAAATAATTTATTATTTTAATATTTTTTAACTTATTATCATAATTTATGATATGATATTTATTACACGAGATTCGGGACTCAAATTTAAAAAAAAAATTAGGTGTCTAATTTAAAAAAAATCAGGGGGTGGATAAAATTAAAAAAAAAAACATAGGTGTTTAATGAAAAAAAAAATCAGGGGGTGCAATTGCACCCCTGGCACCCATGTGGCTCCGCCACTGGTTATGTTATGATACTAAGATATCAGAAAATCAGTTTGATTTTATGACATGCAAATTTGCTATAAAATTTATTCATTTATTGAGAAGTTTAAGGGGAGAGAGAAAAAATTATATTTATTTTGTATTGATTTAGGAAAAACTTATGATTAAATCTTAAAGAAAGTACTTTGAAGAGTTTTAGAAAAAAAAAAAGATTTATGTTACTTATATTCAAATTATCAAAGACATATATAAAAGAACTGTTACCAGTGTTTGGACATAAAAAGCTTTGACTAAGGGGGCGTTTGGTTCGATGTTATTTTAATGTTATATTATGTTATTTAGAGAAAGCAGTTGTTTGGTTTAATGATATCTACAAAAAATCTCCTATTAGATTATAAAATTATTAGTTAAAAAATAATATCTAGATGTCATAACATCTAGATTACGTAACATAACACCAAGATAACATCAAACCAAATGCCCCCCAAGAATTTTTCTATTACAGTTAGATTACACTAAGGCTTGGCTTTAAGTTCGTATTTTTTTGCTTTGATTATGGAAGTCTTGGTTGGACATTTCCAAAATATAATGCCTTAATGTATACTCTTTGCGGATGCAACCGACTTTATCTAGTAGGATTAAAGGCTTAATTATTGTCGTTGTAATACATAAACTTCAACGAAAAAATTTACTTTATATCACATTCTATATAATTCTTAACATATTTATTTATAATTTTTTATTACTATTTTAATAAAATAGTTGAAAATCATTGAAGCTATTTTGACTATAACCTGGCCTCAAGCCACACACAGATTACACAAATTGAGTAATTTATTCTAGAGGTTATATATATTACATTTAAAGAATAATTTGTTGCTCATTTAATTTCCAGATATTTATATAAATTATTTATAATTTTGAATATATAATTATAAATTATGCTTCCTTCATCAAATTAAAGATTTAATTATTTATTTTATTTAATGAGATAAAAATTTATTCATTTATCGATATAAAAAAGGGATAATTACCTATATACCATACAATTTTACTTTATTTATGCATTACCCATTTATTCTTAGTTAATTACACTATACACACTCAAAGCATTATAAAATCTTACATACACACACTTTCACTTATTTTTATTATAATGAGCAATTATAATTTTTCAATGACCTAACTAGAGTTAGGTTACAAAAAATTTGAACCGTTCATCATATTATTTTAAGGATATTTAAATATATTTTGAGTGAAAATTTTAAAACTTTGATGTTTAGGTAGTGGCAAAGGAAGGAGACATCTGCGACGTGAATTGATTTTAGGACAGATCAACGCTTTAGTGTGATATCGAGGAAGAAAAACATATGTACTATTAAGAGTAAAAATATAATTTTAATGATTATTAACGAAATATGTTTTTCAACTAGATTTTAACTGAGTTTTAATTTAAGTGTATATGTAAGATTTTATAATGTTTTGAGTGTGCATAACGTAATTAACTAAGAATGAATGAGTAACGTATAAATAAAGTAAAATGGTGTGGCATGTAGGTAATTATTTTATAAAAAAATATAATTTATAATAAATAAAAAACATTTTTAGAGGTGGTATATGTAATTTTTTAATTTTATTGACTCTCGGCATTATATATATATAGTGACGTGAACTTAACTTTTTGTTCAATGTGCTCCAAGATAATTTATTTTAGTAGTTAATTGTGCAGGGGAGCTGATTGGTTAATAATTTTTAGTGATGGCTTTTTATTTATTTTTTTTCATATTGAGTTATGGATTTTAGAAGTTTAAATACGTACGCTGTCAATTTATTTATAAAATTAATCATTGATTAAAAATAAAATCGAATATTGAGCCGAATTATTATGGACTCGTTTCATCGAAATTGGTTAAAGATCGATCTGTTTTTATTGCTTGAGATTTTGATCAATTCATTTTCTAGTGCGCATGTAATTCGATCGAGTAGTTGAGCCTACTCGACTTCATATTAATTAAATAATAATGATGATAATAATAAGTATTTTTCATGACATATATTTATATACAATTAGTTTCATTATATAAGTTTTCAGGTGATAGTTTAGTGTATGGCTATTAAGGAATTTAATATTTTAAAATTTTTACTGACTTAAAAATAATTAAATGAATAAATACATAAGATTTTGGTTAAAATAAATAAAATAATTTGTAAAAAATTGAATAAAATTAATTATTATATTAAGATGTGCAAGAGAAATGATATAAATCAGTTATTATTTTGTTATATGTTTAGAATATGAAATAAAATTATTTTTTTATTGTGAATTATGCATATATAATATAAAATATAATTAATTTTAATCTGACTAAACAAATTAGTGCAGCATATAATTTTTTTTGAGAATTGTTTCAAAATAAAATTCATTATATATAATTATTTCTATAAAAACTTCAATGCTAACAAATAATTCAGTACTAGAGGAGAAGATATTGTGTTCGAAGAGCTTGTCACGTCAACTTTTCATACACTAATTAAATAACGACAACTGGCAGAGGGCGGGCCCACTGCAACTAGGCGTTATGATCAATGTGTTTGTTATAGGCATAAAGATGCTTGTTATAGACATAAATATGTTTGTTTTAAGTATAAATGTACTTGTTATAAGTATAAAGATGCGTGTTATAAGCATAAATATATATAAGTGTGTTTGTTATTAAAATTATAAGCATAAATATGCTTTTATACGCATAAATATATATAAATATGCTTTATATTCTAATAATAAGCACATTTATATATATTTATACTTATAACAAGCATATTTATGCCTATAAGAAGCATATTTATATCTATAATAAGTATATTTATACTTATAACAAGCACATTGATCATAACGTCTAGCTACAGTGGGCCCGCCTTCTGCCAGATATCGCCATTTAATTGATGTACGAAAAGTTGACGTGATGAGCACTCCGAACCTAATATTTTCTCGTACTAGAGGGACGAATTTGGAGGCATCTAAGAACTGAAAGATCAAACAAGCATCAAAATTCAGAGACACGAAAGATTTTTACCCAATAGAAAATAGAAAATGGCCATGATTTTTTTTTTGTTGCTTCGATAAAAATGTTGGCAAATGATTTTTTCTTTTGCTTTGATAAAAATGTTGGCAATATAGGGAACGGTTAAGAAGAAATAGAGCTTGTCATGAAAACAAAAAAAGAATGGAGAAAGAAGAAGAAGATATGTACGTGTGAGTGAAAATAGAATTTTTTAGGATAATTTTATGATAGTATATATAGAGCGTAGATCTTCCATATCAAAAACATTAATAAAGACTTGACCAAAAAAAAAAACATTAAAGAAATATATGACATGGGATGGGGTATGTAGTAAAGGATGATAAATTTACTCGACTATTTATTTTTGGGAAAGAATGAATATTGTAATATTGGACCAAACTGCTCGTTCTTCGGAACAAATTGACAGCGAGGCAGTCTAATGCATGAATTTCTAAGTCAATTTTCTTAGTCAAATTTTGTTATGAGTTTTTTTTTATAAATATTTTATGCATATTCAACTCTAATTATTTAGGCTTTTCTAGCTAGGATTTAAAGACGATGAGATTATGAGATTTTCATGATATATAGATCCTTGAAAAAATGAGGAAAAATTTTCAAGTGTGGCGGTAGTTTTAACCCAATTATTTGGGGTATTCATGTAACACCCATGCATGCATTTTTTTTTTAATTTCGTGATTTATATCTTGTTTTCTCTCGAGATTTTAATTGATTTTTTACTGCATCATACATTATGATAATTAATCATCTTGTAATTTATCGGCCACGTAAGTTTTGAATTTCTAACGTAAATTACACACCACTAGGTCTATGAGGTAAAGCCAATGTCTAGCCAGCTAGCTAGCCACACTTCAACCTCATAATTTGAAATTAGCTAACCAAACCAAATCATCTTCATAATAAACTCAATCACACATTTTTTTTAGAAACTATATATATAGAACTCAAGTAACAGCGCATTTAAACACATTAAAATGTACATATATATATATATATATATATATATATATATATATAAACAGTGGAGCACATTATACACAGATCATAGAAGCTTGTAAGCAACACGTTAATTATCGATCGCACATCTCATATGTAGAGATATGCAGATTTTTTTTTGTTTGGATTTCCCTCAGACGGAGTGCAGAATGGCTTTGCTGTATCCTGTCATATCATCGTAGTACTTGGACCAAAGCATCACTCCTCCATATTTGCTCGAGTTCTTGAGCTCGGGAAGCACCTCAGAAATTAGCTTGCCGGCCGGAATAAACCCATTACCGGCGGCACCGGGAGCTGCCGGCAGCCCCAGGAAGATTTGGGTTGCCCGAATTCCGTCCGTCCACTGCTTCCACGCCTCCTTGAAGCTGCTCGGATTTGATTCCGAGTACTCGCACGGCGGGTTGTTGTAGAACTGCACCCACACGTAGTCGAACAGCCCCGTGCTCAGAGCCTTCCCGACCCACGCGTCCGGGTAGGGGCACTGCGGCGCCGCCGTCAGGTGCACCTTCTTCTTCCCCTGCGGCCCGCTGTAGGCCGACAGGTACCTCGCCAGATCGTCGTAGTGGTTCGGGCTGCCGCCCTCGATGTCGAAGTCGACCCCGTCCAGCACGGCGTCGCCCAGCGGCCGTGGCGATGACGACGACCGGCCGCCGAGGTAGTTGTTCCAGATGTAGGTGGCGACCTGCCGTGCGTCGTCTTTGCTGGTGAGGATGTAGGAGCCGGCGCCGCCGCCGATGGAGAGGATGACCTTCACTCCCTTAGCTTGACAGGACTTGATGTCGGTGCTGAGGCCGGTGCAGCCGTTGGAGGAGGGGTCGCAGTGGCCAGCGAGGTTGAGCTGGGGAGTCTGCCCGTTGCCGAAAACGCAGAGGAAGGCGAGGATGACGAACCCGTAGTCGCCGGAGGCACAGGTCTCGGCTAAGGTGCCCTCGTTACCGTTTTGGCCCCAGTAGACGGCGATCTTCCCGGCTCGGGAGGAGGCGGCCAAAAGGGAAGATATGATCATGAGGAAGGAGAAACAGAGGGATCTCGCCGTCGCCATTAATTTGGCTTGTGAGTACCTTGCTCTGCTGTGAAGACGCATCAATTTGTTCATTTATATAGAGAGAGAGAGAGAGAGGCATGCATGCAGCAGCACTGAAGCTATCGTGCCGCTGCGATTACGTACGTTAATATATAAAGCATTCAATTTTAGTATTCCAAACAAATTTGGAGGCATGCTATATAGTTAATTAATTTAGTAAAATTTATATCTATCGCTCTCAAAATTCATTATTTTCTTCAAGTGGCACCTCCAAAATTTATTATTTTCAGACATCACCTCTCATTTTAGTGTGAATTTACAGGCGGCATCTCATTTTTGAAGTTAGATAAGTGTGCTACGTCAAAATAATGAATTTTGGGATACCGCCTGAAAATAATGGATGTTTGATGGTGACATGTCAATCCTCCGTTAATTTATTATTGCTGAAGTTGCAAATTGGGACCAATTTGCAACTCAGGAGCCAAATGCAATTTACCCTTATTTTTAATATATATACTACTGAATAATGGTGTGATATACGTCAATGAAGAGTGTAGAGAGTGATCGCTGGGTGATGTCCATATGAGTGAATAGGAATTAGTACTCGGGCAAACAACCGCCCTGACAAGACTTCTAGGTGGAGGGGCATAAAAATTAATCGTCTCATATCAAAAAATGGGGAAAATTTTGAGCTGTATAAATAGATGAAATGATTTTAAATAATAGAGACATCTTTTAGGCAAAACTATGAGGCTAGCTAATAATAGAAAACTCCGTAATTAAGCTAGCATGCTTAGAATGGAGTAGTTCTGTTGGGATGAGTAAATTTTTTGAAAGTACTCAATTCATATAGTTTTGTAAAGACGAAGCTGGGTCATGAGATCATTATAAATGGATTATATTTGTTGATAAAAAAAGGGAAATTAAGGGCAAGTGTGATCGAGATAATATCAGAGATAAAAAAGAGAGCAATTTTTATATGAAAATTTGTGAGTGAGAGAGATAATAAATTAACAAAAACATTAAACTCAGTGATTTAAATTGTAGAAAAGAAAGGTTAAAAAGGATTTTTTTTTTTATTAAGAACAGTATATATTGTAATTATACAGTGGATAGGGTTGTGAAAAAGAGTTGAAAAAGGGTCAAGCACTGACGAACATTTTGAGTAGAAGTGATCACAGCTAAAGGAGATCGAAAATACAAGAGCTTTTGTTTGATCGGTGGCCAAGTTACTATGACTTTTTTTCTTAAATTTTTTTATAAAAAATATATAAATTTTTTTGGATATATATATATATATACATATATATGATAAAAAATAAAGTTAGTTAATTATACGAAACAACTCATGTAATATTCAGGTTCTTGTTTAGATACCTATTCAAGTCCTCGTTCAAGGGTTCAATGAATTCTTGATTGAACTGTAATAACATAGTACTGATCCACATATAAAGATATTATTCACTCTGAAGGAACTTCTATCATTATCCTCACTGTTTTTTCCAAATTAAATGTATCTCTAAAAGTTGAACCAATCACATTATTACTTAATAGCTTATAAATTTATGTTCATTTTCGACGTGGAACGATTTATTATTTTTAATTTCCTTATATTACTTATAAGTTATAGAAGTTTAATTTTGAAAACTAATCCTTGCAATAGTGAATTTTTTTTTGGGACTTCACCAAGCTATCAACCATGAGTCATCACATCAACAATAATGTTATATATATATATATATATATATATATATATATATATATTATTTTTTAAATAAAATCTATTTTATTAGTAACATAATCATGTGCATGGGAATTCTTATTGTTAATTAATTAGGAAAGAAATTTGGGAGCTAAATGCGTACGCTACTGGTCAACAATTGATTAGCCTAAACAAATGATAGGATTTTTGGATTAGCTTAATTTAATATGTCTGAATTTCAGCCCAATTTTATACTTCAAAGTGTTGTACGCCTAAAAAAATTATTGAGTTCGATTATTCGGCCAACTAATAGGTAATAGGTGGAAGTTAAGTCAGCACCGAGAGGGTCCATTGCTTACGTTGCTCTCCCTATTGGCTGGCAAGAAATTCAGTTGGTTGAACTCAATAATTATTTTTATACTTATATATTAATGCAAAAGAATATTTACATATTTTTGTATAAAATGCTATTTAATTTCGTGTAACATCAACACAACAGGCCATTTTCGTAAATTAATACATAAACATTGATTTTAATTGATAAAATGATTAAAAGTATTTAGGAATGTCGTTCATTTAATGAAATTTTTTTTTATAAGAATAAAATAGTATTTCTGTATATTATTATGTAAATGTTGTTTTTATACAAAAGTGCAAAATTGCATAACACTATAAAAGAGCAGTTTTATTAATTAAGAATACGAATATATATATATTATTTTTTAATAAAATGAGCAAGTTATTCATATATCATGAACTTATCATAATTTTATATAAAAGAAATGTATACATGTTTTTTTTAATTAAAACATACAATTAAATAGCAAATTTCCATAAAAGTAAGAAATTAGAAACTATTTTGTAAAAAGGGGGCCAAATTGTATTAATTAGAATGAGAATTGGCTGCATACTTTCAATAATTGTGTGGCTATTTTTTTATAACAATATAAAATTACATGCATGATCATATTTGAATATGAAATTGCAGCTTTTGTGTACTTGATATACAAAGAAATAGTTATTAATACATAATTTTTATTATATACCTCTGTAAATATACACACATAGATAAAAATATGTACATTAATATATATATATAATTTTAATTATATATATGTATAGTCATGTCACTCATGTGTATATATATGTGTCTGTATATATGCATGTATACATATACATACATATATGTACATTGTGGATATAAACATATATATGTTTTTAAATACACATTCAACATAGGTATGTATATATTTGTATTTTTGCATAGAAATCTACATGTACATAATCTGTACTTTAGAGAAATACCCCTATATGAATATACATACATCTTTATACAAAATACATAATATACATATAAAAAAAACATAATATATATATAAAT